>CM029393.1:7000637-7353790 GCA_017165825.1 Hepsetus odoe | reverse complement strand
ATTATATTAATAACAATAATTAATTCTATTCATAATTAATAATGAATCATCAATGCATACTTGCACTTTTTACTAAATTATTGATAGTTCTTAAATGAAGAAGGTAAAGAAGTGTGATTCTGCCATCTCTTTATAAATGACAAAAATATATATATATATAAAAATATATATATATATAATTTCTGCAAAACAAGACTGAATGTGTGATAAAATCTGAAACAAAATCAAGTCAAATAAAATATTCATTACTACACGTACCGTTGATTGAATGTACAGGATCTGCCTTTCTGTACAAATCAATCGTTTGTTACAAAAAGTGTAATGAACAAAAACAACGCTGCAGTCTCCAGTTTTTCAGTTCTACTTACCATTATGGGGTTAATAGTATAATACACCTTCGAAACGGAAATGCATGAATACTTTACAATAGCAGGATGAAATCCATCTGTTAGAAAGTCTCATGAGTCAGGTCACTTCAGTATTTATGTAGCCATTATCAAATCGTATGCTCTAGATTTCTTTTTTTATGAATGGAGAAAAGAGAAATAAAAGAAAACTCTTACCAGCTATAGTGGCTCTTTTCGGCAGGATGGTGATGGCTCCCACTGCTGTATCCTCTAGTCCGTGAATAGGGCTGTTTTTTGCCCCCCAGCTGTCTGACCCAATCCACACAAAGTGCCCCACTTGATCTGCTCTTTTACTGGCATTCAAAATCTCCCTGCCACACATGGAGACGTTAGAATGAGACCGAAGCCCACTTGTGGGTATTTGGTGAGCACTCTGAATTCATTATAAACCATCACATGCATCGGACCAGAAAAACACGGATTCCGTTCAGCACACTCGTCTTAATTATGACACTTCATGCTCTAACTTTACTTTCAATAGTCGGAATTGAATCTCTTAGTGAACTGAATCTGCATTCAGAATAGTGCAATGACATTCGTCCAGCCTAATATGTCAACTGAGACGGGAAGAAGCCATAAAGTGCAAATACCTGATCTACTTAAGTAGACGTCTGTATTTCACTTGAATCTTTATTAAAACGTCATTTAAAGTTTGAACAGAAATGGAGGGGGATTCTCCGTTATTTGGACTGTAAATCATTCAAGCCTTTCCATCGTTAAGACCAAATTGAGCCCAAATGGACCAAACAGAAAAGATGATCAGTGAAGTTCAGCTTTCAAAATCATTGAATTATGACTATATGGCCTGAGCTTCAGTTCAGCTTGGCTCCAAAAAAGCAGTCGAAATGTCTTAAAATTAAGATTAAGATTTTAAACTTTCATACATTTCAGGACCTGTGTTTATTCTCGAGTAAAGAGTGGAATTTATTTTTTTAAGCACTGGTATAATCCTAAGTAAAGACTGTGCACTTCTGTCAAATCTTCCAAAATCACAAATGCTAAAACATGATCAGAGTAAGAATATTCCACAAAGGAAGTCTAACTGCACTAGAAACTTTCGATTTTGATCATAATAACACACATTATATTCGCAACACATGTACTGACTGAACGCAGAGAACCGAATGCATACCGAATGTCTTCATCATATGCAAACATGATCACTGCCCGAGCCTGGCGAGTGTCGAGGAGCATCTTGATAATCTTGTCGAAATCAGCTTGCTTGTGGTCGTGTGGGATTTTCAGGGACTGTGCAATGCATATTCCACCTTTAGAGACAAGAGAAAGAAAAAAAAAACATCATGAGTGAAGCTGCTTCAGATCTGAGACAGAAAAGATCAGGACAAAGGACAAGGACAAAGAAAAGGACCATTTGTGGAGGGTTTAAATCAGATTGCGAAATATAAGTACAGAAACTGCTGGAGGTTGGATCCAGTGGGTGGAGCAAATGAACAAACGTATCTCTGAGCCAATGGTAGGCTCTTTTAAAGATTGTGACGCTGCTTGAAAAAACTACAATAGAGATTTGTTTGTTTGTTTGTTTTGTATTTAAGGCCACAATAGGCTTCCAAACAGCATTAAATGTACTGTGTCCTTTACATGCAGCGAAAAATGGAATTGTTTTGTTCACAATCACCGGCACACTAAATAATCCCCCTAAAAAGTCAGACGATGAAAAATCCATCGTACCGTGTAAGCAATTATAACACAATCTTCATTACCGGAGCTTCTATAGTTTCTGTATCTCTTTCTTCTACGATTCACCCTGTTTAGATGAAAGAATTCGCCGCCCTTCTGTACTTCAACATCCCATTGATTCATTTTAGGGTAAGTGCGCTGAAGCACAGAAACAAAGTAAAGGTTTGGTCTGGATGCTCATTGGCTGCTGAGTATTTGATAAGACATATTATGTGCATGACTTTGCCTTGACTCACTTAAATGCAGTCGTCCTGTGAAGAACATTTACTCGTTTAAGTGTAGAACTGACTATAATGCGTAACTTGATAGTGTAAATTCCCACTTTATTTTGATCATTATAGTTGCATAGCAACACTTTATAAATGCAGTGTAAATTCTGAGGACGTATTAACTGTAACAGCTGGACTACGGTAATCCGTATTCTGTAATCCAGATGTTTATCAGCATTGTTTTATTCTCATGTTGTCACATTACTAGACGGTAATACAAATGTTTATTACATAAACTAATGTAAACCCCATCATGATGTAAATAAATGCATGAATAAATAAATAAACACTGATGTAATCCTAGAGTTTGTAATTCAACAAAAAAAAANTAGATAGATAGATATTAATAGTAATCTTTAGAAATATGCATTGCGTTATTCAGTTATTAGTATTTGGATTGAAACTAAACCCTTTTTGGGAGCATTTTGTCACACTCGTCATAAAATCCCTCACACGTTCTTTATAAAACCTTCTACTAAGGAGCTATGAAGCACTTTAACACGAGAAAATGATGTTCTCTTCTTGAGTCGCCTGTTAAAGTGATGTAGTACTTGGACTAACGACAGCTGCACCTCGACTGTCATCAAGCCCGAATCACTCAGGTGATTCATTTGACGCGAGGCACTGGTGACCAAAGACGATGAAGAATTCAGCTCCGGCGCTTTTACAAGCTTTGGGTCGGAAAATTGCAATTGTGATAAAACAGAATGCATAAACTCAGTCAAGCCCTAAAGTTTGGTCTGAGTGCTGCTATAAGCTCACTGTTTAGAGGAGACCTGTCGCCTCTGGCGGCCCTCCACAGTGTCGTCCCAGCAAAAGCCCTCGTTCCTGCTGCTTTCACTCCCAATATTAGGAACATCCTGCTGCGCTGCCATGAATCATATGGTGCAGACACCAGTGCAGGCGTCTGATTTATTCTCAGATTGTGGAAAAGATTCAGATTCATGGATTTGTAATACAAATGCATGCGTTGATATTCTGTAGATCTGCACAATGTGGAAAGATGTGTGCTCATTGGATACAAACATGGTCCACTTCAATGTGCCATCTTGTTAACTTCTGAAATACAAACACAAAGCTCCATTAAAAGCCCTTTACGGCTCACAATCCAGCGAAAATTATGGAAAGGCTGGGATTCGAGGCACAAGCCGGAGAAGATGGAGTGTCTGACTGCCAGAGAAGGAACCGGGATGATTTAATAACTGCTCTTTGGAAGGCCAGAGTTATTTCATGAAGGGAAGGTGCATAAGGAGAAGTCAGCGCCATATGAGACAGATAAGGTGGTGAGGAATGCAAGCAGACTGGGATACAACGTACAGAGGGTGACATTCTAATAAATGGGCCGAGAAGGGAGGACAGAAGTCAGATTACAGTCAGAACTACATTATATGAAACCATCAACATGCTGGGTTGCTGTTGAAGCGCTAAAGTTCTCGCAGTGTGGCGAAGGCGTGTGTGCAACATCACCATCTTATTTTCTGGCTGGTAAGCAGTGACCTATACACGTGTTATTGAGCAAAGGCAAAGAGAAACGACTTCAAAATGATTACATTAATACCTGCAATAACCGAAGGGCAAAACCTCAGCAAACACCTATATCACCCATCTGAAAAAGTAATTGCCCCCTTAATCACTCGATCAACCAATGAACAAAGTTGAATTGATGAAATTATACTAGCCATGCCCAGGATGCTTTGCTTCCAGGCCTGATGAATGTAGACATTACTTAAATGCAGCCTTTCCAGTTCCCTAAAAAGTGTCAACCAGCAGCAAATGATGTGTCAGTTCAAGAAAGTGCAGAAAAAAAAGAAATATATTGGTTAGGAAAGAGCTAAAATCCAGTCTCCTAAGCTCTGGGACTTATCGACATGATCAGCGTTCAGTAAATCTGCCGAATAGTGGCCAGTCTCACAAAATGAATCCAAGAGCTCGTAGAAAACGCATCAACAGAAGGACCCAGAAGAAAATCTTAGCAGCTGCAGGCCTTTTTGCTTAGTTGAGGCAAAAAAGTTGGAAAACCACTCCATTGTGACTGAATTAAAACAATTTTTGGGAGAAAAGCGGTATAAAACTTTTCCACCGTGATGCCAAATACTGATTTCCTCTTAGTGGAAGATTTGAATTGTCGTTTGCTGCTTCAAAAGCACATATTCACACACATATGGCGGCAGCGATGTCCCAGACCAGTAGGTTGCTCTGAGGTACCCTTGAGCAAGGTACCGTGCCTGTCACTGCTCCCTGGGCTATTTAAATAGCTGAGCCCTTCTGCACAGCATTTATGGTGAAAAGCTGAGGCTGTGGTTCACTGTGTGCTGTGTATCACTATGGCAAATAGTCACTTTCACTTTACTCTTTCACATCAGTGAGTTTCCTTATCCTACAGTCTATCTCAGGATCATTCTAAAGCTATGAGTCGGGGCTACTCAGGTCTTCTCAACGTTCTCAACTCAGCCCATTTCTCAACGTTGCTGGCAGAAGAAGTTGGATTTGGTGTGTTTGATGGCGTAACGCAGAAAAGTCAGAAGCCCCAAAAAGAGCACTTGATAACAATCATGTTCGACAGATGGTTGGTGAGCTGGTGGGTCATCACAGGGCACCACATTAGCCGGAGTAAAGACACAAACCTGAGGAAAACAGCCTTCAAACTGAGTTATGATTAAATTGATCTGTCAACTAATGTTCACTGACCAATTACATTCCTCCTGAAGCATGTCACCCAGTTCTAACTTTGACTAAATTGACACAGACAGGCCCCACAGATAGCAATTATAATTAATCTCTCCCAGCTACCGGGTTCTCTCTGTGCCTCCTACACAAACACGCCGCATCTTCAGAACATATGCGATAGTGAGTCATCGAAGCAAAAACAGAACAGCATCGTCTATACAAGTGTATGCAAAGTATGTGAAATGAATTCTGCACATCGCTGGCCGAGGTTTATAACAATGACTAACTGTTACAGGGATGTTAATATTCGTGTTATCCTAAATCCACAGCTGGGCTCTTCAGTAACCGTGAACATTTCTTGCGTTTATTTTTTTATTTTAAACCACATTTTGTGTGAAAGGACGATCTTTACATACAAAAGTTATTGCAAAAAGGAAGATGTGAGTGAGGAGTTTAACAAGTAGATGTTCTGCAGGTTAATACAGCAGAGCTGGAGGTGTCAGAGTTCAAGATGCTGAGATTTTCATTGGGTGTGACGAGGACGGACAGGATTAGAAATGAGTATATTAGAGGGACAGATCAGGTTAGACATTTCGGAGACAAAGTTAGAGAAGCTTTGGTTTGGACATGTGCAGAGGAGAGACGAGGATTATATCGGGAGGAGGATGTTGAAGATGGAGCTGCCAGGAAAGAGGAGAAGAGGAAGACCAAAGAGGAGGTTTATGGACGTGGTGAGAGAGGACATGCAGGTGGCTGGAATGAGGGAGGAAGGTGCAGAGGACCGGAAGAAATGGAAACGGATGGCAACCCCTAAACAGGAGCGGCTGAAAGAAGAAGAAGAAGAAGAAGAAGAAGAAGAAGAAGAAGAAGAAGAANCGGCTGAAAGAAGAAGAAGAAGAAGAAGAAGAAGAAGAAGAAGAAGAAGAAGAAGAAGAGGAGGTGTAGTGCAGGTTAAAGCAGGTTAAACTTAAACTCTTAAAAATAAAATTGCCAAAATGGCTAAAGACAAAAAGAAAACATTTTTAAGTGTAAACATTTTTTCAAGGAACCAAAAATTCCCATGAAAGTCTATTCCTGTCTGATTCTGTATATCTGTCTGAGTGTGTGTGTGTGTCTGTCTGTCTGACTCGTTCTGTGGCTGTCTCTCTGTCTGTACACCTATCTTTCTATTTATTTGACACTGTGCATCAATTTGCCCGTCTGTATCTGTCGGTCTGCATGTCTATATTCATCTGTATCCATCCATCCATCCATCCATCCGTCCTTCCATCCATCCATCTATCCATTTATGCATACATACATATGGAAATCTAGCTGATGGTCAATAACATTTTCCCACAGGGCTAAAGATAAAGATAATGTTTATGAAAACCAATATAACTTCCAGTTTTTGGGACATTTTCAAAAAAGCAGCTCTAACTGCCTTGCACGGATCTCTGAAATGGTGTGCAACGGCGTCTTAGTTTTACAGCGACGGTACTGCTTGTTACACATCCATACACACCGTATTAATAAGTAGCTCCTTTGATGAGAATCAAAGGAAATTTTCAGCCAATTTCGTGGCTAAAGCTGGTATCAATTTGCACACCAAAAAAAAAAAGGCCTGAAAAAGTTTAACGTATCTTTGGAATCAGGTTTTTGTTATTTTACAGGGCCATTACCTCCATTCATCTCCCTAATGCAGAATGTCAACCAAGGGTTCTGGCTATTCTTACAGATTGCAGCGGCTTGACCTGAATTTAATTCCCAATCTTCCACTGTCTGAGCTGACCAGCATGATCCCCGGCGAGCCTTTCCCTGAACACAAGTAATGACTTCCTCCCTCTTTGAGGACTGCCTCTTTGATCTAAATCCTCTTGAAATACCATCTTGATGAAATACTTAGATGTTGGTGTGACAAATTGGCTAATCAGCAAAAAAAAAAAAAAAGGTATATTTTGGTTCCCTGTTATTTTTGGAGGGGGCGCATGGCCATTAATGCATCTTTTGAAGGCTTTTCATTTTCTCTACTATTTCATTAACAGCAAATGGAGAACTGAATGGTTTGCCACCTGATGGGTTTTAAATGAATAAATGAGGAAAGCTGTGAACACTGATGCCGAGAGTCTTTAAAAAATGATAGTGTTTTTTATAGGAGTGCAAAGAAACTCAATAGTCAAGAAGAAAAAAAAAGAATGAAACAGAACACACCAGGAGGAGGAACGCAGGCAGAATGAAGGCACTAAAGCTATGTCTGATTAATGGCAAGGACGAAATGCTTGTCTCCTCCGCACCTTTGTGTATTTGTCATATCAGGGTCAGTCGTGGGTAAACTGCTGCAGCCCACATAAGGTCCCAGTGTGCCAGAAAAAAATAACCATAGGCCTGATTCACTAAGGCTTTTAGTCTGAGCAAAACCGTTTTGCTGGAACAAAGTGAACAAAGTGGGACTCGGACATTGATCACACTTCTGACAGTGCATGAAAATAGGGATGGGGCCGTCTAACGGTCCAGTTGCGTACCATCATTTTTTAGGAGGTTGAAAAGGTCAGAATGTGCACCTTTCTTTACAAACTAATGGTTTAAAATAGGGGCTCTGGTGAAATATGACACAGCCACACCTAAATAAAGGTGCTGAAGATGATCGTCCCAGCAGGGTGAGATTCCCCCCCCGACAATTTACTTCATGTCATCACGGATGCACGTCACAGCATTCAGTAAAACACAATGAAAAGCTCCTCTGCATTTAACCCATCACACCAAAGTGGAGCAGAGGGCAGCCATGTATCCGGAGCCCAGGGGGTTGTGTTGGATAGAGTCCCATCTCAAGGGTGTCTCAGGGTAACCTGCTGGTCTGGGAAGTACTAGGCAACCACTACCCCAAAAGTACCTTTTATTTCCTGAGAGAAAGAACCTCGCCCGTGATTAAATGTGGCGTGATTTGGGTTTAGAGGCTGGGCCCCATGATCGGAAGGTCGTGGGTTTGAACCCCAGGCTAATAGGTTACCCTGAAGTACCCTTGAGCAAGGCACCATCTCCATCACCATTTCCTGGACGTATGACTGCCTTCTGTTCGAGCAGTGCTTATGGGTTAATCACAAGAAGCATTTCATTTCACTGTTCAAATTAACAAAATCGTCCCGTTTAGTTCAAAGTATACTAGTCCTCACACCACGTCTCTGTAAAGAATATTCAGCTAGAAGAATAATTCCCCTGAACTTACAAAAGAAGAGGAAGTCTGTGGATTCAAAATACACCTCTAATAGGATCCTCCAGGCTTTCACTTCAGGATCTGCTCTTTGGCTTCTATTATAGGTTTGTTTTGAGGTTTTCTCATCTAGTACGTCCAGGCCAGCATGTCAGCTGTGTCACGATAACGAGCTGTACTGTTGCAGGAAATAGCAATTAAAGTGAAAGTGACAACCCTTGTCATTGCAAGGTCATGGCACAGCACACAGTGAACCACAATGAAATTGGACCTCTGCATTTAACCCATGCAAACACCGTGCAGCTATTGAAAGCACCCGGGGAGCAGTGATGGGGACAGTACCTTGCTTAAGGGTACCTCAGGGCAACCTACTGGTGAGGGAATCTAACCCACAATCTTCCGATGCAGGGGCAACTCCCTAACCACTAGGCCACCGCTGCCCCGGTGTTAGGGGGCGCTTATAGTGCTTTGAGTACGGTGTGTGCAACTTGAACGAAAGTCATGAAGAAAGTACGCACACATGTTATTCCACCAGACTGAAGAGATGATGCCACGTGAACCTTGATATGGAAGGCGGCTGACATCTACTTACCATTTTAACTGCATAAATCAGTCTGACGCAGCCGAATGATAAACGCAGTCGCTTCAAATGCAGCCCGCTCTCAGATTGTCCCAATTTTGTCATATCCCAACAATCCGAGTAATGGATTTACCCATTAAATATGCATAAAATGGGAAAAAACATAATTCCGACTGTTTGGCATTTCTGTATTTGCATCTTCCTCTTAATAATAAAAGCCGGCCACTTTTTCCGGGCCTCTGACAATAAGGACCGAAGCGAACCCTGTATCGTTCCCTCTTTCGCATCTGATTGCACATCTCATGTTGAGAGAGAGTCGAACAGGTTTTCATACGTAATTACGGTGCGACTGTGGTTGAAGGGAGTATTAGTTTGACGGACAGCCGCTCGTAATTGGTTCTGCAGAGGTAGTTGATGTATCGTCTTCTCATCGATGGGCTTTGGGAGCGATCAGAGCACTCGATGAAAGAAATGCTTGAAATTCGAGGCACTTCCCGTCATTATGGGGGTAATTTATGCTCCGGGACTGCGGAGAGCTCAGCGGGCTCAAATGAATACACAGGGATGGAGAAAAGGCAGCTGCCATTCACACACAATCACTTCCTCACGAGAGCATGTGTTCAGCAGTGACCAAAAAGAAAAGAAACCCTGATGCTGAAATTCAGCTTGTTTTCTGTGAACAAACGACCTGGGTTTCCCAGAAACAATGCAGAAACAACAGCATGCTCTAATATCCAGGCTTATTTAACCTTTAAAGCCTATAAAAGGATGTTTCATTTTATTTTTCTTTACTGATTTTGTCGAGGAAACATTGGGTTGGTCTTTCAAAGCTGAGAATGATAAGATTTTTTAAAATGACACTTATTTACCAATTATACCCACCCTGTATGCCATAAAACATGAAAAACAGATGCAAGAACATCTTGCAGAATGCATCGAGGCCACCTGATGTAGATGATAAAAGTCTGAGCGACTTAAAACATGGAGCTAAGAAGATTAACGCTCCACAATTAAGGGTTTCATTCAGGAACACTTATCACATACTAATCTCCCCACAAAGGCTCACACTCCTTCGCATGGATTAAATCTTCTTGGAAATTCCAGTTATTCTGGGTGGTTCACTTTATTTTGCATTATTGTAGCTGCTACTATCCAGACATCTGTCTGGAATCTGGATCTTCACGGTGGATGAAATCTGACTTCCAGGCTCCATCGCTCAGGCAACAGCGACCGACGGCACCCAAACCCCACCCTCTGCTTTGCGCTACTATCTGTCACTGTCAGTCACGGCCAAATCCCCCTCAGCAAAGCAAAGTCTGCGGCATTCTGGTAAATACAAGAGCACACGACTGAATAATTCTGTGATCTTGTCATTTGAATTCAGTCGATTAAGTGAAATTTATTTAATTAAAAAACAAAAAAAACAGTGTTCATGGGTCATTCAGACAAAAACGTGGCTCGAACGATGTCCATAAATGTTTCAAACATCAGGGCAGATAAATAAAATTCATTTACAAGATAAATGTTCAAAATGTTCATTTTTCAGTCTCATGACCGTTTTCCAGTTTGTTTCTTTTTACTTGTTAACAAACTTTACGAATTTCAACTTTTCAAAAGTTTCCCATTTTTTCTATATTTTTTCTTTTCTATATTTTTTCTTTATATTTTACTCTTTCGTGTTAGTCTGACTTTTAGATTTTCGAACTGCGGAAAAATGGATGGACTTAGAGAATAATGTTCTCTGGCACAAAAAAAGAAAATCCTCATTGGTGGTAATGTGGTGCTGTTGAAAATATAAAACTGCAACATATCTGATTGAATGAAATATGAAATCATGATGTCTGTGACCGGCTACCCACCGTGACGGATTCCTGGTTACCTGTCCAGGATGTTTCCCTGCTGTTTGTATTAGCCGAAGACTCCAGAACCGCTGGTGGTGACCCTGCTTAGGTAGAAGCAGCTCAGAGGAGGACGGATGGGTGGATTTAATATGTTTATTAATAATGACCTGCAAAATACTTGAAGAATTTCATTCATTCATTTAAAAAAATCATTCATTCGTGGGGCAGCGGTGGCCTAGTGGTTCGGGAGTTGGTCCCGCATCGGAAGATTGTGGGTTCGATTCCCTCACAAGTAGGCTGCCCTGAGGTACCCCTGAGCAAGGTACCGTCCCCGTCACTGCTCCCCGGGCGCTTTCAATAGCTGCCCCCTGCTGCACGGTGTTTGTGTGCATGGGTTAAAAGCAGAGGTCCAATTTCGTTGTGGTTCATGCTTGCTGTGCTGTGACCTCGCAATGACAAGGGTTGTCACTTTCATTTAAATAAACTGGATATTTATATTTAAATACATATGCAGGGTTATCATACTAAAGAAGGCATTCTTTTTTTAACCAATAATAATAATAATAGAAAATTATTATTTTACATTACATTTCTAACTACTTTGTATCATTCAGTAAAACCAATTAGGAAATGAGTAAATTCCAGTTATTTTTGAGAAAGTAAGAGACGAGGCTGCACAAGAACATTTATGTTTCTTCTCCTTTACAAGAAAATGCAATTCATGATGAAACAAGCAGTTCTGAGGATTATGGGGCGAGCTTCAGCTAATCTAGTGTAACTCAGCAGAGGAACATCAAAGGTCCTGAGCCTCTTCCTGCAAGGGCTCTTCGCACAAAAGATGGAGGGACATCGTGCCAACCGCAGGGCCTTGAATAGAGTCCGCTCTGGGTGCTGATTTGCAGGGGCAACACCTCGAGGTGCACGTGGGGGTCTGACTGTTACTCAGCACAGAGGGAATTGGACAGGCATCGCATAAAGAGCCCAAGTTATTACCTCTCTCGGCACCTTGCCTGCTGACAGCCTCCCAAGGGTGAGGGAGGGAAATTTATCTGCATTATCCATGACAAAATATTGATCTAGGTAATCATTTTTAGGTTAATCTATGTCCATTCCCAGGCTGGTGCAATGGCCTGAAATATGACTTCATTCCAGCAACTCTAAATCTGAAAATTACACACGGCACGTCAAAACTTACAAGGTCAGCCTTAAGATATGGGCCAGGACTTGTCAAGCTTGAACGATCTGAATGGGCCACAGTTACGAAGTGACTGTTCCAAGGTTGTAATTAAACTCACAGGGCCATTCTGCATGTCACTTAGACAGTCTGGGCCTGCTTTCAGTGCACCCTCAAAAATTACGCACGTAAAAAAAAAACCCTGTTAGGCTTTTTCTGGCCCAGTTCAGCCAAACTCACAGTATCAGGTTGATCAGGTTGATTAGACGAATGAAATATGTTATGATTTGCCTTTAAAATAAGTGCTTAGAAACAACGTAAAGTGATCATTATGGCCATCATTCAATTTCATTATCATCCACTGACAAATTTTACTTTTACTTTTTAACAGATTCTTTCTATCAGCCCATGCTGTTCATCTGGTCAGACGTCATGGTGGATCTGGGTGTAGAAATGTGTGCAAATGTGAAGTATTTTACATAAATGCATAAAATCTAAATGAGAAAACCAGTAACTAAAATCTGCTTTTGGATAAAGGCAATAAAAAATAAATCTTGTGAAGTTTTAAAGCTAAACATTCTCTCCACAATCCTTACAGTCCACATGTAGAAAAAAAGCTTTTGAAACAGTCCCAAAAACCTGCTCACCAGTTAAGTTCCACTCAGTGTCGCCATCCTAGTGGCACGGTACAGGGCAACCAAGATTTTTCTTCGCTTAGCCAAAACGAAGCCAGCTTGGGAAAGTTCTTCAAGAAGCAGGAAGGACTCAGAGTTCAGATCGTGTTGAACAACAGTGGTGGTCGTACCAAATACTGGCGTTAATGCGGGTTAGAATAACACAGATGGGGTTATAGACTGTGTCTAAGAGTACGTTATAATAAATTGACTATTATCGAACTTTCCTGCTAAATAGAAAGAAACAAGGGGCGGCGGCTCAAATGTGCTGATTAAGCATTTCATGCACAAATTGGTGTGGACTGAGCTGTGCGGGAGGTCCTTTAGCATGAAAATTGCACTCAACATGGCTGACTCACTTTGGCTAGTGTGTGATCACTGTTAAAAGGGTAGACAGAATAAGTAATCATGATGCTGACATTTTCCGAGATGATCTCATAGAGCGTGTTAGGTCGATTTGCGACCTGCAGAAAAGTGTGTTTGTATCGAGCCGCAATTAATCTTTTCCGAATACAATAGGTTAGAGAATTACCCTCACTCAAACTTTTACATTCAGTCAAACTTTGAGAAGGTCTTGTTTATTGTACTTGGCAAGCAACCCAAGACCCACAGACAGTCCATTAAACCCATCTATAAACCAGCAAATCGTATCTGGGAGTCTGTAAATTGCCCTGTTTCTGCAGTGAATGCACTAAATTCAGTGGGATCCACAATTCTGAACTTTTGGAGACATTATCAGAGGTTTTTGCACAGATTTGTGGTGTACATGCCAGCCTGAGTGCACATTGTCAGTGAATGCTAAGAAATTCATGTAAAAATTTTACTCGGAAGCTTTATTAATCAATATGCCTATAGTTTAATTTCTAATGAAAAATGTAATATGTAATAAAATTCTTTTCAGACCTCATTGCATATGAGCACAAATCCATGCTTGTGATCTGTTCTCTCGCTCCCTCGTTCATTTTCATAGCCGCTTGTCCTAATTAGGGGCGCGCTAACTAGGCACACCCACGCTGGAGCATATCCCAGCTCCCATAGGGCAAAATGCAGGGAAACACCCTGGACTGGTCCATCACAGACACACAAACACACTCACGGGTGATTCAGCATCTCAAATCCACCTGACCTGCGTGTCTTCGGATGGTGGGAGGAAACACACAGACACTGGGAGAAAGAACTCCACGCAGAAAGAACTGGGACCGTCCCGCCTGGGAATTGAACCCACGACCTTCTGGCTGTGAGGCAAAAGTGCCTCCCACGGCACGACCGCGCTGCAATGTAACCAGTTCTGTTCAATCAAGTTTAAGATAATGGAAGAGTCACATCTGTAAAATTATATTCGCTTGCCATAAATGACAAACAGGTAATCATGCCCCTCTTAAGGCATAAAAACTGCCATAGACCTACTGTTAAAACAAACCAATGGCTTTCAGGCATCCAATTAGCAATGAATCTGGATTATCAGAGGCCCCCAGTCCATATTATGTGTGAGTTCTCCATTGACAAAGCATAGGCCTGTTACTTTTGCCACTCGTAAACAATTGATTATACAATGGTTTGAACTTCCAGTGCACTCATGAGGTTTCAGTGGGGACTGCATAACTCAAAGCTCCCTTATTAAAATTACTAAGAAGTGGAGAGCAAGCAGGCATATCACTGCCGAAAAGTCATTATCCGGGATTGCTTTCTCACAGGGTCGTGTTCAGGCTGGAGAGAATAATCAACAGGAAGGTTTCTGTTCAACACACACGACAGGTGACAAGGTATTAGAAGTGAAGCCCATGAATCTCGCAGCTAAGAAATCCCATTCGTCAATTAGGAGAAGAAATAGGAGAAGCTGAAAACATGGCAGAAAGAGCGAGGCATGGTTTCAGGTCATGTCGCAGTCAAAATATGAGCAGAAACAATTATGTTTTGTGGCAACAACATTCTTAAAATTGCCAAAAAGGGATTCCGGTAAATAAAAGAGCCTCTTTTGGAAACTTCCGTGGGAAGCATCACATAATAACACTTTAACATGATTTATGAGTCTGAAACACCACAACAAAATCTGAAAGTACCATGATGGTAAAAATCTTCGCATTTACACTTACATACAGCCAAGCCAAGAAGCCAGTTTGGACCCTCGGGCAGCGGTGGCCTAGTGGTCAGGGACTGGGCCCCAGCATCAGAAGGTCGTAGGTTTGAATCCCAGACCCGTAGGTTGTCCTGAGGTGTCTTTGTCATTGTGAAACACAATGAAATTTAACCTCTGCATTTCAATCATACACACACATGCAGCAGAGGGCAGCTATTTAAAGTGCCCAGAGAGCAGTGATAGGGACGGTACCTCAGGGCAACCCACAATCTTCCGATTCTGGGGCCAACTCCCTAACCGCTAAAGTTCGCCAAACCAATAAATTTGCTTTGATTTGAGTTGCCATGGTATAGGAAGCACTGCTTCAGTCTAGAATTGTATTTATTTATTTTTTTATTACCGTGTGTTCTCGTGTATAAGTTGCACAAATTTGTACCAAAATCCACTATAAAAATGGGAGTGCGTCCAGTACACGGGAACTTTCTCCAGCGATGGACGCTTCCGCATAGAGACCAGCGAATGTTCACATTTCCAGGCAATTATCCTCTAAATTATTACCGAATACACGTTTTGGGTGCTTTCCTATCAAGTAAAATACATAGTACTACTTAATCCAGAAAAAAACACTTTCATTTCACAAATTTCAATCCAGGAAATTCACACGCCGCCATTTTGAATACCTAAACGGGTGACCACGTTCGGAGCGACTTGATGCATTTTACCGTAAATCCTAGGATTTCTGATACGCATATGTACACATTAACGTTTTTGCCTGCATGTAATCCAAAATCTTAAATGTCAAGATATCGTTTAAAAACCAAATTTACACACCAAATCAGGGGTGCGACTTATACACAAGAGCGACTCATACACAAGAAAATATGGTAAGGAAACCAATCAAAGTTTTGCAGCCAATCAAAGTTTTTAATGGTTTGTTGAGGAGCAGTTCTCCAGATCTTCCTGAAGGACAGTGTTGTTGTCTCTCATTTTCAGTCCAGTCTCTGTACCTGAGCAGTTTGATAGTTCTGTGTTGGTTAATCCACACAGTGATCTACGTCTGAACCTTCAAGCAGAACAAAGCACCTAACTTAAGACATGAAGCAGTGAAGAACCAGGTGCAGATGATTCCAGATGATCAGGTGATTAGTTTATGGCTGATGCTGAATGCTGATGTGTGCACCAGCAAGGTGATTTCCCAGCAAACCAAGAATAATGAGACGTGGTTCAAGACGTTTGCAGTATGTACATGAATAATAACAGCAGATATTAGCAATCGCCCACAATTCCCATTGTGCGTCCCAGTTAAGATGAAAGCAGACCACAGACCACAATGTGCTAAGAACGTGATGAGTAGACAATATTGTGTGATTAATGAAATGAGGGAAGGGGGTAAAGTAGGCAGACTGGCTCGCCTCAAAACGCATGCGAGTCAAGCAAGGCCACCGTTATATTTCTGTAAAATCCCATCAGGTTCAAAATCCTATCAGATTTTTGGCTCCCCTGTTGTCTTTCTTGACACGGACATTTGTAAACAAGAGACGTTTCAATTCCACTGTCCTGAATGAACAGACAATTGCATCATTCAAGAGGAGGAACAACTGTTGTCTATAGTATTAAAAATGAAAAGGAGGCAAAAAAAGGAAAAGAGACAGTGAGCGCGGAGTAAATAAAGCACGCTAGCGAGAGAGCGGTCCTGAGGGAAGACATGCATGGACGAGTTTAAAATGAGGTTCCTGCACAATTTAAAAGCCTTGTTTCGTCTTTGCTCTTTTGTCTTTTCCTAGGGAGGTGTCTCAAATGACAAAGACGAAGCAAAGATGACGAGCAAATCATGCAAGAGAAACCAACTCTATGGGAGGGATTTTTAAAAGGAGGAAAAATGAAGACTGTCTTGATGAACTGGTCTAAAAAGGAAATGTCAGTGTGTGAGCGCTGTAGGTCAGGGATGCGTGATGTCAGGATTATATCAGTATCACCACAGCAACGTTGGCATCTTTCAAATGTCTGGAGTTTTGGAAACCCATATTTAATGATGCGTTTTTCACACTCTGGAGGAACCGAATCTTTTGGTGACTTAAGCTAAAATGCTTTCATCACTCGTTTTACTCCATTTTCACTTTTGAATGTTTCAAATAAGCATCAGCAGAAATGACCATAGAAAATACTGGACATCCCCAGTGTGGATCTGAAAGTGAAAGTGACTAATAGTCACAGTGAAACACAGCGCACGGTGAAACACAACAAAATGCATCCTCTGCTTTTCACCCACACACACCGTGCAGCAGGGGGCAGCTTTAAAGCACCCGAGGAGCAGTGATAGGGATGGTACCTTGCTCAAGGGTACCTCAGGGCAATGTACTGGTTTGGGAATCAAAGATAAAGTGTCACTGAATGATGTTCGACCATTTTCAGCGCACTTTGACCTTTTCCTTTTTGACTCTAGGCTGGTTCATGCAACTGACCTAGACTCTCTCTAGACAGTAAACTTCTCAATGGAGGCTTTTTTACCTTTTCTTTGAAAAAATAGTATAAACCAGTGCCAGAGGTGTGGATTCAAGTTGCTTGATTGAAACTCGAAAGTCAGGCTTGACTCAAAATGGACATCACTTTCTCATATGTTAAGGAAACTGGTGATCATTTCATGTTCTTGACAAGCCATGACAGCACAGATCATCTGTGTTTTTTGGGGTTTTTTTTAAGCAGAGGTACATCTTGTTCATGATATTATGCTTTTGTATGTTAGAATAAATTTTCAACCAGCAGATCAGTTCTTAAGTCCCAGATGATAGAAAGCTGAAAGTGGCTATTCTTGTCATTGTGAAACGCAACAATCATACATTCACATGGGAGAGCACTGACGGGGACGGTACCTTTCTCAAGGATACCTCAAGGCAACCCACTGGTGAGGGAATCGATCCTGAAATCTTTCGATCCTGGGGCCAACGCCCTAACCACTAGGCCACCGCTGCCCCATAAAATTGCTTTGAAACAACAGCAAAAACAGGCTTTTAAAGCCACGAATGCCATTAGTTTTACACAGACATGTATTAAGTTGCCATGGTATAGCAGGCACTGCTTCAGTCTAGAACCTTTTTTTTTTAATTAAGGAAACACCCGGGCAGCCAATCAAAGAAGAGGTCCATGGGCACAGTGACAAAAATGGCAAGTTTGATATACAAAGGTTGGAAATCGTTGATTAACAATAAACCATCACTGTCTTTGGTGTAAAATCAATGTGTATATGCATCATCTCTCTTTCTTCATATTTCTTCAGACATTCTCTTTTTAAAGTGTTGTTCAGGAATGGTTCTCCAGATCAGAGAACCATCAAAATTTCACCTTATCTTTCTTTGTACTGCAGTTAAAGCAGAGGTCCTAGCTCCAAGATGGCGGCGCGGTAACACGCAGCGGCCGCTCCAGGGTCCAAACCTTGGTGCTAAAGTCTGTAAAAAGTCTTTCATCCGACTACTTTTCACCATAAGACTTGCACATGAGCGTCACATCTGTGAATGCTCCTAAATTTAACCGCCAAACACTGCTGGAGCTCAGGAATCAGCCAGGATTCAGTCTTCCAGCGACTCTCCGAACAACGCTACGGGAGTTCGGCGTGCTGAGGAGACCAGGCCTTCAGTCCCCGAGATCGCCTGCTGTACCTGGCCGACTGAGAGGACATAGGAAGCGGTGTGAGAGGAAGCAGAAACGCGGCAAGCGTGCTGGGGTCCGGGCTCAGCTCAAGGCTAATGCTAGCCGACCGGCTATCTCGTCCGTCCTCCTCGCCAATGTCCGCTCCCTGGATAATAAACTGGACTGTATACGACTCCAGCTGAACACCCAGCATGAGTACAGAGACTGCTGTGTTTTTGTTTTTACGGAGACATGGCTCAGCGACAGCGTTCCGGACACCGCCATCCAACTCGCCGGACTCTCCGCATTTCGCACGGACAGAAACTCCACTCTGTCCGGCAAGACTCGCGGAGGGGGGATGTGTGTTTACGTAAACACACAATGGTGTACAAACGCTGTGCTGGTCTACACACTGTTCGACACTGCTGGAGGTGCTGACAGTCAGGTGCAGACCGTTTTATTTGCCCAGGGAGTTCTCTACAGTGTTTATTACGGCGGTATACATCCCACCCAGCGCTAGTGCTAACAGCGCTAATGCTAACAGCACGCTGGCTGAACTTTAAGGAATTATCAGCGGACTCCAAAACTATCACCCAGACGGATTGTTTATTGTTGCCGGAGATTTCAACCATGCAAATCTCAGGTCAGTTCTCCCCAAATTCCATCAACATGTGAACTTTGCAACGAGGGGGGAAAACACGCTGGACTGTGTTTACACAAACCTGGCCGGCGCGTACAGAGCGGAGCCCCGCCCCCACCTTGGACAATCAGACCACATCTCTGTGCTGCTGATCCCAGCGTACAGACCCATCGTCAGGCACGTGAGACCCACCCTGAAGCAGGTAAAGACCTGGCCCACAGGAGCCATCTCTGCTCTTCAGGACTGTTTAGGGAGGCTGCAACCTACGGTGACTCCATCAACCTGGAGGAGTACACAGCTTCAGTGAATGGCTACATCAGCAAGTGCATTGAGGATGTTACTGTCTCCAAGTTCATCATATCACGACCCAACCAGAAGCCATGGATGACTGCAGAGCTGCACAGACTCCTGAGAACCCGGGACAAGGCCTTCAAGTCAGGGGACGACTTCTACGCACGGTTTGATGCAGTGAACGACACGAGAATGAGGAAGACCACACCTCCTCCGAACGACCAGATTCTCTGTCTGACCACAGCCGAGGTGAGAAGATCTCTTCTCAGAGTCAACCCACGGAAAGCTGCCGGTCCAGACAATATTCAAGGTCGTGTGCTCAGAGGATGTGCAGAACAGCTGGCAGATGTTCTCACTGACATCTTCAACACCTCTCTGAGCACCACTGTTGTTCCAAGGTGCTTCAAGACCACCAGCATCATTCCAGTGCCAAAGAAACCATCTATCTCCTGCCTCAACGACTATCGTCCCGTCGCACTCACACCCATCATCATGAAGTGCTTCGAGAAGCTGGTCATGAGGCACATCAAGTCCCAGATCCCCTCCTCACTAGACCCCCTGCAGTTTGCGTATCGTCCCAACCGTTCAATGGACGATGCAATCTCCACCACCCTCCATCTGGCCCTTTCTCATCTGGACAGAAAGGACAGTTACGTCAGAATGCTGTTCATCGACTACAGTTCAGCATTCAACACCATCATCCCTCAGCACCTGAGTGAGAAGCTGAGGCTGCTGGGCCTGAACACCTCCCTCTGTAACTGGATCCTGGACTTCCTGACTGGGAGACCCCAGTCAGTCAGGATCAGTAGCAGCACCTCCAACACCATCACGCTGAGCACAGGAGCCCCCCAGGGCTGTGTGCTCAGCCCACTGCTGTTCACGCTGATGACCCACGACTGTGCAGCCAAGCACAGCTCGAACCACATCATCAAATTCGCTGATGATACAACCGTGGTGGGTCTGATCAGCGGTGGAGACGAGGCAGCTTACAGAGAGGAGATACAGGAGCTGACGGACTGGTGCAGAACCAACAACCTGTCTCTGAACGTCGACAAGACTAAAGAGATGGTTGTTGACTTCAGGAGATCCCGTCGGGACCACACTCCACTTATCATCAACACCTCACCTGTGGAGATGGTCCAGAGCACCAAGTTTCTTGGTGTTCACATCACTGACAACCTCACGTGGTCCCTCAACACCAGCTCCATCACAAAGAAAGCCCAGCAGTGCCTCTACTTCCTGCGCAGACTGAGGAAAGCCCATCTCCCACCTTCCATCCTCACCATCTTTTACAGAGGAACCATTGAGAGCATCCTGAGCGACTGCATTACTGCCTGGTACGGGAACTGCAACGTCTTAGACCGCAAGTCCCTTCAACGGGTAGTGAGAACAGCTGAGAAGATCATCGGGGTCTCTCTGCCCTCTGTACAGGACATTTTCCCCACTCGCTGCATCCGCAAAGCAACCAGCATTGTGGATGATCCCTCCCACCCATCCCACACTCTCTTCTCCCTCCTGCCATCCGGGAAAAGGTTCCGCAGCATACGGGCCTCCACTTCCAGGATGGGAAATAGTTTCTTCCCCCTGGCCATCAGACTCTTGAACTCTGAAACCACCAATATCTTGAACTCTTAAACCCAGTCCACTTTTCACCTGTATTTATTTATTTATCTCATGTTGCACTTTAAATTCAGTAACATCGCTCCACCACACTGCTACACCATAATCTACCTGGGCTGCTTTGTTCCACAACACTGCAGCCCTCCATGGATGAATGTACTGTCTGTCGTGCTGTCTGTTGTTGTCTGGCTTGTCTGCACTTGTTGCCCCGTGTTGTCTTATGTTGTCTTGTGTCTTGTGTTGTGTCTTGTGTGTAGCACCAGGGTCCTGGAGGAACGTTATTTCGTTTCACTGTGTACTGTGTATATGGCTGAAATGACAATAAAATCCTACTTGACTTGACTACTTGACTTGACTAAGGCTGGACCACCCATTTGTGCTTTAGAAAAAGGCTTGATTACGTCTACCATGTAGGTGACAAAGTGCTAGATTAAAAGAAAAGAACCCTGGCGTTACTTTTGATTTTGGCTTCTGCTCTAACTGTAAAAGTGAAAGTGCCCGGGGAGTAGTGACGGGGACGGTACCTTGCTGAAGGGTATCTCAGCACAACCTACTGGTCTGGGATTTGAACCAACAACCTTCCGACCCAAACTGTAGCAGCTTCAGCCAAACTGACCCAAAAACTGTGCTTGTCCATACCGTATCTGCTATCAGAAAAAATAAATACATTTAATTTGTAACGATTTAGTCCATCCAGCTGCTTTTCTACTAGTTTTATACAGTTCATACATTTGGGAGACACGTTCAAACTCAAAATATTCCCCAAAAACTAGAAATGTTCATTAAAATCACCAAATGCATCTTTCTCGGTTGAAATAGTTCATTTTTTTATTTCTTCTGTAGCTGGATTTCTCACTTTATACCATCCTAGCTCTCCAGTTTAGTTCAAAAAGAAAGCATTAATGAATCTATTATGAAGCAACATGCTATAGGATATATTACTACTACCAGCTGTAAAATTAAGAACAAACACTGACTTCTTTAGTACTTGAGATGAAAAAAATGAGACTTACTTGTTGCAACTTATTATCACCTCGGAAAAGTGCTTTTAACAACAGTTTAGAAAAGAAAACTGTTAAATCATAAATGAGACAAGAGTGCTGATTAGCACATAGGTGCTTTATGCAATGGAAAAAAATGCTGCAGGTATTTAGTTCAAACTCAGTTAAGAGTGAAAATCCGAAATAAAAATAAAAACGGCTAAAACGGCTCCATTTCGACTGATATTAGATTTAAAAAAGCGTATGAGGGTAAATCGTAAATGTAGTGACTGTCAGGTTTGGGGAAAGACCGTTTCTCTAGAAAATGATCCCAGTTCACTTGCTAACCTTTTGATGTTTTCTGCATCCTGACCTTCGAGGTCCTCAGGGTCATGCCCCTAAACACATCCTAAAGTGCAGGCGTGTGACCAATCCCATAAAAGGACACGTCTGAATAATACATTCATGTGTCAGTAATGATATCTGCCATTTGTTTTCATGCAAATGGCATAGAAGAGGCAATAAGAGAAGCAGAGAACCGTAGAATATGTTGGAGCGCATGACTCACCGCTCTTCAGACGGCGCGCTCGCTCCTACAAAGTATAATGTGATAAAGTCTCCACTTGAATCTCTCTGATGTTCATTTTTCATGACCAATACAAGCCTTGTCTGTCTTGGGATTATTGAGCTACTCATTCCACAGCCCAGCCGTGCCGTTAAATTCCTTCTGCGACTGATGTCAGTTTTATGACAACAACAGGCCGACCTTGAAACACAGCATCTGAGTCACAGGTCCTGAGGAGCAAGAGGGATAAAAAAGAGGGGAGAGGTGGAGGATGAGCGGTTTGATCTGCTTCCAGCGGCTGAACTTCAGAGCAAACTGGGAAAAAGGGGGAGGAAGGGATGTAGTGGTGCCTGGCCAACATGAAGATTTTCAAAGAATGTTGACCTTGAGAGTAGATGATAAAGGAGATTCGCATCCAGGGAGGGGACCGTCTTGAACTGAATCGGGAGTTGGAGATGTTGTTTGCATGAAGCCAAGTCTAGATCAAGTCTAAATGAAGTCAAGGCCAATAATCGTAATAGATTACTGAAACTAGCACATGTTAATTTATTACTCGTCCAACGTCCCCCAAACATGGCGCTGGCGAAGACACACACGTGCAGCAGGGGGCAGCTATTAAAAGTGCCCGGGGAGCATTGACGGGAACGGTACCTTGCTCAAGGGTACCTCAAGGCAGCCAACTCCCTAACCACTATGCCATCGATGCCCCATGAGAAAGGACAAAGAGGAGGTTTATGGATGTGACGAGAGAGGACATGCAGGAGGTCAGTGTGAAAGAGGAAGAAGCAGAGGACGGGAAGAAATGGAAACAGATGAGACACTGTGGTGACCCTTAAGGGGAGGAGCCAAAAGCAGAAGAAGCAGCATGTCAAAACTGTTTTCCTTCCACTGATATGCATTGCAGCGACACTGAGTCATTGACAGCCTGATCCATGAGCTCATTTGAGCTACTCAGTTCCAAAAAAAAATGCTGATGAAGGAACCTCACCCCTCCTCTTTCTCTCTAAAACGAGATAAAAAGAGTCAAAGAATTCAAACGAGGCTTATAATTCTTGCTAAGCATCCTCATGTAAACAGATTCATTCAAAATCACTACAAAGTCCTTTTGCAGGGTTAGGCCAGGACAGCAATAAAAAAAAACAAAAAAAAACAAAAGGCCAGAGATGAGAAAGTGTAGAGAGACCCAGCAGATGAAAAATGCACTGCTTCTTCAGAAATCGCAGAGGACTATTTAAGATGTTTAACTGTGGATGGCCAGGAAAAGAGAGAAGGATCTCTAAGCCACAGGGAGAGACCTAAGAAAAATAAAGGCAGCTGAGACTGTGGAGTAAACAGTTTAAAAATGCCACAAGTTCTTAAGAGCCTCACAAAAACAGCTCTATCCATGAAGCAGCAATGCTGATTCGTACAGCAAGGTAAAGCAATGTGAACGAATGGAGCTGTAATAACCAGAAATAACCATTTTCAAAAATGTCTGTACAGCTGGGAAAAAAGATCCTAATATATTTGTATATGACATTCTATGTTGTGTTTTTTATGTTTGATCGAGCACTTTAGTGCACAGAAAATTGCTTCTCTCAGTGCGAAGAAACACTGCGTTTACGTGCTAAAAGAACATCTGCTTGCTACATTAGAGAAGAAAGTGAAAGTGACTAATTGCCATTGTGAAACAGCACTTCGCAAAATAAGACACAATGAAACGCTTCCTCTGCATTTCACCCATACTCACACGTGCAGCAGGGGGCGGCTATTTAAAGCGCACGAGGAGCAATGATGGGGACGGTACCTTGTTCAAGGGGACCTCAGGGCAACCTACTGGTTAGAGATCCAAGCCCATGACCTTCTGATCCCAGAAGGATAGGCCTAGTCCCTAACCACTGTCAAATTTTACGAGGAAGGTGTGGATTTGATTCCCAGCACGGGCAGCGTGGATCATTTCTGTGAGCAGTTTGTTCTCCCTATTTCCTCCCGGTCCTCCGTTTTCCTCCCACAGTCCACAGACATGCACATCAGGTGGACTGGAGATGCTAACTTGACCCATAGGTGTGTGTTGGTCTGTGTGTCTGCCCTGCAATGGACCGGCCACCTGTCCAGGGTGTTTATCCACCTTGCTCTGGGATAAGCTTCAGCAACTGCATGTCCCTATTTAGGGCAGGCAATTCAGGCATAAATGGATGGATGTCAGAATTGATGGAGAAAAGTTTCTTAAGCCAATTTTGATTACAGTTGGCAATTTTACACATCAAATCATCAAGTTAATACCAGATGGCACAACTGGGCGGTATGGGATGTCTCATCTTCGGTGGTCACAGTCCATTTGATTTCACTTTTTCCCTGAATCGCCAGAGATGCCTTCAGCTTTAGCGAATTAAAGTGATCAACAAACGGCAGACAGCCTGCATTTCAAAATTAGTCGAGCATGCTTTCAACCAACTTTCATAAACTGGATTAAAAAACTGTCTTTCATGATTATGTCGCACTCCAGGGGGGAAAATGCATTACAATGGGGGAGACAACGAGACTTTAACTGGAGAGGGTTCATTTCCTCACACTGTTAAGCACTATGGGCAGGTCATGAAGGAATGATTAGAGGTTTGATCCTCTCTGAGGCCTTGGGAAGCAGAGGAACCAGGTGGCTATTCTTGGGAACACTCGGTGGGGGGAACGACACAAATCACTGGCAACGTCGCTTCCCCTCGACCCAGCAGTCAGATCGTTGCCCCTCCTTTAAGACCCAACCCTGTGTAACTCACTAATTACTAGACAGTAGGCTCTATTTGCCTTTCACACAAATAAGGCCTTCCTGGCAACAGTCTTTTGATCTTCCTCGTGTTCATGAGCAATGACACGGCTAATTAGTCTGAGTCTATTAATAAAAAAACCTTAGTAGGTTCAGGCAGAAGCATACAAATTCACTACAAAGTCCTTTTGCTGGGGTTAAACCAGGACAGCAAAGGAAAACAAGCCAAAAAGGCTAAGAATGAGACGGTGTCGACTGACACAGTAGATGAAAAATGCATCGCAGCTTTGGAAATTTCAGAGGATTACTTAAGATGTTTAAGCCAACTGTGGAAGGACCAGAAATCTCCAAGCCGTGAGGAGGAACTTCAGTGTGGGCTGAGAATAACAGAGGCAGTCCCATGACTGGGGAGTAAACAGGTTGGAAAAGCCAGGAGTTAATAAATGGCACACAGAAACATCTCTACCCGTGAAGGAGTGATGCTGATTCGCTGACAGGGAAACGGGTGGCAGATGGAATCCAGTGAAGATGTCCTGTCTGTCATTGCTGTTTATAATAGTGGAGGAAATACAGAGAGAACATCTTCAGGAAAGAGTGGAATATTACTGTCGCTCTCCCAGTAAACAAAGCTGAATTCTCAGAGGCAGAACTTTACTGAATCTCACAGATTGTGTAGAACATGTGGACACTGAGGGCTTTATTATGGGAAGGACAGAGCCCATTTCCACTTTCTCTGGAGTTCAGCACATAGCCATGCTTTATATACATGTTGAAATCTATCTTATATACGGCTGGAAAATGACAAAAAATACAATATACATTTCAGGGTAGTGCAATTAACATATATTTAAATGTCATATTTTACAGGAGAGCAAGAAATCTTTATACAATAATAATAATAATAATGATCATAATAAGGGGCGGTGGTGGCCTAGTGGTTCGGGCGTCGGCCACATGATCGGCGGATCGGGGGTTCAAACTCCTTCCCACTGGGTTGCCCTGAGGTATCCTTGAGCAAGGTGCCGTCCCCGTCCCGCTCCTCCCTGCGCTGGGTTGGACACCAGCACTCCCCCGCGACCCCGTTTGGGACAAGCGGCAGAAAATGGATGGATGATGATAATAATAACAACAATAGTAATAACACTAATATCAACAACAACAATAATAATAATGGCGATAATGACAACATTGTACTTTTTTTAATTTTATTATTATCGTTATTGTTATTATTGTTGTCGTTATTATTATTATTGTTGTTGTTGTTGTTGTTGTTTATTTTATTGTATTTTTTATTGTTAATTAAAGAGGTGGGAAAATGAGAGCATTTATTCTTCTGTTGTTTTGTTGTTTATGGAAACCCCAACTATTTATTTTCAAAGCCCCCCCCCCCACCCCCCAAAAAAAAAAGGACACGTCAATATCTAAAGACAATGTAAATATAAATATCATACCAATTTCACCACATGATTAATAATTAATAACATAATTAATTACACGATAAGTTATTTTATCCCAGCCAATTTGTATCAACAGATTTTTGTCTTGACCTCCATTTGCTACGATGCAAAAAGCATAAAGCATTAAAGCAAGCATTTGTTTCTATTTACAAACCTGATTAAAATAGTCTGTAAAAGTTTGTCTTCAACAGTCTTGTGCTGATTTTCTCTGCATGTGTGAATGAATTAACCGTGAGAGATGATGATCAACTGCTCATCATTCAAATTCAGGATACTTGATTGCACATTATGGAGACCCTCTTTGTTAAAAGTTGACCTCAGAACAGATCCTCAGTGTCTAAAAAGAAATCCAGCAAGATTCAGCACAGCACTGAGAATGAACACAAAGCTACTGGATCAACTCTGACAACTGGCACGCTGGATCTCAAGATGCATCACTTCTATCAGTCGCAGGGCATTTGAAGAGCAGGCTGGCATCCCAGTCTGCCCGAGTCAGCACTACGGCTGATGCCCTTCTGTCCCGTCCTGCGCCCTCCTACTGTAAAGACTGGTACATTGTGAGTGACATTGACCATTATTTCAAGTGGGACGTTGTCAATACAGGGAGCGAGAGGTACCAAGCTGAGTCACCTAAAATTGAGGTGCTTCCAATCAAGGATTCCAGTGATCTTATAAAAGAAACCTCAAGGACTGAAATATGAGACAATAAATCAAGCTAAACTGCTGTTCTGCCTCCACAGCGAGGCATGACCTCAAGTGAAGTGTTCCATGGGCTTGACCCAGCCTCGGGCACTGTCAATTAATATTCAGCTGATCATAGTTTGCTTTGCCAGGGCTCAAAAGTGCTGCTGCCCACGCTGCCTTGGGGAAACTGTTAGAACTGGAAAAAAGGTCAAAGTCTACACACGCAGCAGAGAAAAATTTGTACAGAAAATCAATGAAATGCATGGAACAGGATACAAAGCTGAACTAATAGCTGTCAAGAACTCTCCTGCTGACACTGAGGAAAGATTTTACAGGTAGAATCAAATGTTAATTCATGGAAATGCACTTTTAAAAAGAGTTTATTAAGGGATTTTGGGGGATCTTGATGTGCTTCGGACTTTCAAAAGCAACTATTTATGCACAAAATGCTTCTTAAGGCTGTGGACAATGGGAGCAGGACAGCTCTGCGTAAACCAAACTGCAAGGTTGAATCTTTTCCACACCATCATAACACATGAGTACATGAGACTTTCTAATAGTACTTGTTCCAGTCTCTAGCGCTCCCTCAGACGTTGTAATTATGAGGAACTGTATCTAAGGAATAAGTTTGGGAATAAGTTGCAAACAGCAAACCACAATGATATGCAGCCTCTGCATTTCACCCATACACACCGTGCAGCAGGGGGCAGCTATTTAAAGTGCCCAAAGATCAGTGATGGGGATGGTACCTTGCTCAAGGGTACCTCAGGGCAACTTACTGGTCTGGGATTCAAACCCACGATCTTGTCCCTCTAGACCTAGACCACTGCTGCACCATTATCGTGTACAGTACTGCAAAAGTTTTAGACAGGTGTGGAAACAATGCTGTAAACAAAGAATGCTTTCAGAAATATCAATAATGATTGTTTATTTTGATCAATTTACAAAATGCAAAGTGAGCGAACAAAAGAAAAATCTAAATCAGATCAATATTTGGTGTTTCTACCTTTTGCCTTCAAACCAGCATCAGTTCTTCTGGCCCCACAGAGCCCTGATCTCAACATCATCCAGTGTGTCTGGATCACATGAAGAGACAGAAGGATGTGAGGAAGCTACATCCACAGAAGATCTGTGGTTAGTTCTCCAAGATGTTTGGAACGACCTACCGGCCGAGTTCCTTCAAAAAGTGTGCACGAGTGTACCTAGAAGAATTGATGCTGTTTTGAAGGCAAAGGGTGGTCACACCAAATATTGATCTGATTTAGATTCTCTTTTGTTCATTCACTGCATTTTGTTGATTGATGAAAATAAATGATGAACACTTCCATTTCTGAAAGCGTTCTGTTTACAGCATTTTTTCCACACCTGCCTAAAACCTTTGCACAGGACTGTAGGTGCCTGTTTGTTCTGCCAAAAAGGCACCAAGACATTGATAGCAGGTCCAATTGTAAGTTGCGAGGCGGGACCACCATGGATCAGACTAGTTTGCACATCCCACAGATACCCAGCTTGATCAGATCTGGAGAACTGAGAAGCCAGCACCTTGGAAGTCAGAACTCTTTAGTTGCCTCATTTGCATAGCTGCTAATTAATGACCGTTAAGTCAGTTCAGACCATTAAACACATTTGGAAGTTTCCTTAAACCTTTATAAGTTGAGTCACCTTGGAAATGTTCAAGTGGAGACAAAACTGGATCCAACATGAATGAAAACCTCATTCCAGCCTCATTAAATACAGTAATGGAAAACATACGGGCACAAAAAAAGATTCCACACTCTGGTTCAATTCAATGAATCCTACTGTGACCAACAGGGACATGGATTCAACTCCTCTGGTGGCAGATTCAATTGACTGGACCCACCAGGTTCCTGCGGTTAATTAAATGTTAAGAAATAAGAGTAATATTCAAACCGTTCAGGTAAATTAACAAAAATAAAAGGTAACGGCACAAAGAACATCAAACCACCTTTTCTGCTTTCTGCACATCATCACTGGACGAAGGCTCTAAAGCATTTTTTCATGACGTGAGCCATGCAGTGGGTTAATGTTCAAGTTCTGATTATATACGCAGCTTACTTTAATGACTTTACAGGAGTAATAATGATTTGGGAAATTAACAATTAAAATAATTTTAGAAAAGTTTATAAGATAATCACTAGGGTTTCCTGAAACCCACAGAAACGTTCAGGCTAAGAAGTGGGGAAGCATTTCCATCATACCAATATAGACGCAACAGGCAATGCAAATGCAGGGCATATGTTACAGGTATTGATATCAAGGGTAGTAAATTAAGGGGGTAAGGTAACCCTATCAAGAGCAATCTAGCATTTCAGCAGCACTTTCCTGAGACCTTTAGTGCTGACATTACTTTGCAATTACTGCCTGAGAGTAATAAATTTCCACCCAGAAGGTGCTACGGCCTCCTCGTCTCTCCCCACGCAGCCTGGCATTAGTGCCATTAGAGCTTCATGGATCCAGCCTTAAGAACGCCTGACAGGCTAATCAATTTTACAGGCTCCCATCTTTTATAGGGCTGTCCAGAAGAGAGTCACGTAATGAGCCTGCAACGCTTGATGAAGTGGAAGTTTGCAGACAAGAGCATCGCAGCTGAAGAGGCATCCCAGCCATCCATTACCTAATAATGGACTGAAAGAGAAAAGCAAGCAGAAACTCTAGGAACACGGGCCCTGGGACTTAATGGATGACCCAGTGTGGTGTTGTTGGATGAAATCACCCAGAGTCCAAAGAATCGAGTCATGGTTCGGCCTCATCACGAGGGAATCAATAACCAACACCGTGTCACACGGGTTTCTCAATGCTGTAAATGTTATAGGAGAGAGAAGGCAGTATCTTCTGATATTGAGACCAGAGTGATTCAACAACGCGATGGCAAATGAGATGAAAGTGTTCTGGTAAACATCATATTTTAGAAGCACCGTTCCTCATGAATCCGCATGCATTGCTCAACACATCACAGATAAAACAGGCAAATGTGCTGACATTTCATTAAAGGAAGTACAAATATAAAATTGCACTTATTCAACAACAAAGGTTGTGGGTTTGACGCCCAGCTGGGATGGCCTGGGACCTTCTGTGTGCATGTTTTCCCTTGTTCCTCTATGGGCTTCCTCTTTCCTCTCTCACTCTAAAGACATGGCTGTCAGGTGGATTGGAGAGGGGGTAACTGCTCCCTAGGTGGGACTGTGTGAGGGTATTTTGGTGTGTGGCTGCCCTGTGATGGACTGGTGACCTGTGCAGGGTGTTTCTCCATCTTACCCCTTGGGAGCACTGAGATTCCAGCAAAGCACACAACCTTCATTAGAACAATTTTTTAATAAAATGGATGAACAGACTGAAGATGCAGCACCTCCTTCAATCACTGGAGAAGTTTGTCTGTAAAATGCATTTCTATTGAAACATCTGAACTGGGATATATGATGGAGGTGGTGTCATTTATGATGATGCTGTTGTGAAATTTGGTTGAAACTCTTTGGTTTCTAAACTCTTCCCTCTTTTATATTTACCAGATTCCAGTTCGTCTGTGTCTGCACATATCGAAGCCTGTGTGAACCATTAAAATACTCCAGAATCTGCTCAAGGTCACTGATATCATGCTCTGATATAAAATCATGCTCTAATATTTTTTAACATAGCAGCTTCCAAATGAATATTCACATACAGTCCAGTCTAGTGCATGAAAGGATGAGAAATGCCATTATCGTCAGAGACTGAAATATCATGGCAACAGCGGTGCTTTGGTCAGAAATTGAAAAAGTTATAAATAACAATTAAAATTTTTGTTTAAGAATAATATGCAAAAATGTCCATTAAACACTAGAATTTATGAAGAACTGGGAAGAGTTTGTTTGTACACAGCACTGATAGAATGACACAAATAGAGCAAGCCTAACCTAGAAAATCAAAAATCAGTTCTTTTTTTATCGGTCCCTGAATAATTCTGCAATAGTCTATCATCAACTGCTCCTCTTCTTTGCAGGGACATTAATCGTCAGTGGAAATAGCTCTTTTAAATTGAGCCGAATTACTGGAAGCGGACAACCGAACTGATTCGAAATGGGGGAAGTCATTGATCAAAATAATTGTACTCGCTGGCTGTTAGCAGCAATTTGTCCTAACTAATCGCAAATAAATGTTTGCCACAAAACTAGTTTTGCACAAATGGAGGAGCCTAAAGGGATTTCAAGGAGAAAAAAATGACTGTGCTGAGTTATTATATGGGCACAGCGACATTTTACCTCCCATAATACATTTGAGGGGGCAATGGCTGCAATTTTGGACTTTTCTTCTAAAGCATCTGCATGTATGGGTGTTTCCCTCTGATGGAGGCCAGTGAACAATGTCTGCCCCTTTTTGATGCTGAGCAGTGGCTTGTGGGTTGATTCTGCGGTGTTCAGCGCCGAGGGATTTTTCTAAAGGTTAGCAATGTTTTCATGCAGTTCATAATCAAGAGCTGTCGAGGCAGCGGTGGCTCAGCGGTTAGGGATTTGGACCCAGGATCAGAATGGGTTTGAATCCCAGACCAGTAGATTGCCCTGAGGTACCCTTGAGCAAGGTACCGTCCCCATCACTGCTCCTCGGATGATTTAAATAGCTGCCCCCTGCTGCACATGTGTGTGGGTTAAAAGCAGAGGAAGCATTTCGTTGTGGTTCACTGTGTGCTGTGATTCAGAATTACAATGAATCACATTCACTTCACTTGTAAAATTATGTAAAATCTGGCAACCTCATCTTCCTGTGTGTGCCGGTCGCTGAGATACAGTGGAGTTTTCTGCTTAGACTTCCTCAGTCTGCCTGGGTATGCTCTCCATGCACCAACAGTCTTGGTCAAGGTTGCTCTCCAAACCAATAAAAGGCATGAAAAGTTGTGCTTCTTAAACTGAGATAACACTAAAATAATCATTTAACAAGATTTAATAAAGACTAAATGCTCACATGACCTGCTCTTTGCTGTCCAATGCCTATGAAGAAACCTGGATTATGTTCAATTTCTAAAGAAATTAAACTGACTTTTTTTTATATTTCTGACTCAGAATAATAGTTTTCTCAAAGTAATGAATGATCGTCTTAAAGAGGTCAACACATAAATCCAAAATTTGGAAAAAAGTCTTTATTTATTAAAGCAGAATATCCTTCACCTTTCACCCTTCTTCCTTTTTTCTGCATTTTCTGAGGCTCAGAATGCTTCCTAATATTATAGTGTGCTAATTCTCACACACTGTTTGGGTCTTCCCTAATAACACAAAGCATCCAACACTGGAGGGTGATGGCTAATGCACTTCCCTTACGTCATGAAAAGCATCACTGCCTCTTTTTAGAGCCGCTGCTTCTTAAACATTAAAGAGCTCAACGCGCTTTGAGGAGAACACATACTCCCAGTTCTGCTACATTAGCCAGCAGACATGTGTCAGCATCTGGCAGATGTGATCAAGGAAAGGGTCAACAAGCAGAAAAACTGCTGGGAGCAGAAGACAAAGAGTCGTCAAGTCAATTATGTTGTCTTGAACTCTCAGCCACAATTGGCTGTTATTACCAGAGATCGAACTTGTTACATCACATGAGAACACGGCCAACGATTAGACGGTTGATGTAAAAGCTGCAGAAAATAAGCAAAAAAAAACATTAAGTGTTAGAATCAGAAAGAACCTCACTGAACCTGAGGAGCATTGCTTAAACCATCAACATCCTCAATTTTTCATTGCGCATCTCTAATCACATGTTAATTCTAAAAATACTAGGAATTAAAAAACATGGATCTGCAGTGAGCAAAATAAAAACCAAATCCATTCTCTCTTCCATGTTACAGTACATGCACCACAGCAGTCCCGCTTTGCCTCGATGCAGCTTGGCACACTCTTGGCATTTTCTCAAGCAGCTTTATGAGGGGCCACCTGGGATGCTTTTCCAACAGGCTTGAAGAAGATCGCCTTTTGCTGAGACCTTGCTGGCAGCTTTATCTTTTTTTTATACATAAATAAACTCACTGTTTGGATTTGTTGCCTTGTCAAGCATGTAACCCGAAGACTAGACTGAAAACTGCATTCAGTCTTGGAGCATGCATCCGATCACTGCTGCAGAGCTCTGGTTTACTGTTATGTGTCTACCAAATATGAAAACTTCAAATTAGATACTTCAGATTAAATTCATACTTTTAATAGATTGGGTTTTGCTGAGCTGAGCTCTAGATGTGATGAATTGAGGGTGCATTTTGTCCTTTTTTATAGAGTAGTAAGCATTCTATGGCAGCCACTGTCTGACACAGACACTTAAGACAAAAGAGGCAAAACCGCACAGCGTGAGAATACAAACCTCCCCTCAGCTTGTTATAAAATCAGCCAAATAATGAAACAGCGGGGGGAATGAATATGTTCTGGGGGGAAGGTAAGAAGAAAAAAAAGAAGAAGGCTGGCTGCTTGGAATCCTCCCATGGTTTATCTCACATTTGTTAAGAATTCTGTTTGAGTCGACTCAGCCAGTGAGAAGCTCGTCTCTGGGCCTCAGCATGTGGTATTAAAGTCGGATTTGAGGCTTCTCTGTTCCAGCGGTGTCTCTCACTTTCAAAGTCGGGGAGAAGAGCCGTGGCTGTGTGCTGTACCCTGTGGTTCACAGCACTTCCCCAGGCCGCAGGTATCCCAGCCGGCATGCAAGCATCCACACTCCGAGCTGCAGCGTGGGGGGTTTGGCGGGATGTGATTGGAATTACGGAAGCTTGTTTTCCACCCACAGCTTGCCTGCAGCTTTCACGCAGTGTTGACTTAAAGATCTAAATATGCTATAGACACTTTATATACTAATAACAGAATGCTAAAGTTCTTGTCTACCTATTCATTTATCCACACATGCATTCGGGACAGGCAGCGTGTGGACAGATCTCCCTAGAACTGAACATCAGAGTCTGGGTCACTCATTCTGGAAGGGCAGATGGAGGAACAGGATGAGATCTTTAAGTTCCTGGGCTCTGAGAGTGACCACCCACTGTCCTTCACACAAAATGTGGGGAGGTTCTACACAAGAGTGCATGTTGCTACCAAGGAGGCTAAATAGTCAGACAAGATATTCTTTCAGAACACGCTGCACCATGGTTCCAGCTACATTCATGGTGGCCTAGTGCTTAGGGGCAAGGCCCCAGGATCAAAAGGTCATGGGTTCTAATCACAGACCAGTAGGTTGCCCTAAGGTACCTTTGAGCAAGGTACTGTCAAGCTGTGTGTGGGTGAAAACAGAAGATGCATTTGCGTTTCGCTGTGTGCAGTGTTCACGATGATAAATAGTCACTTTCACTTTCATTACAGAAGACCGCAAGGATAAACTCAAGCATGCAAATCACCAGCACACTGTCAGACCTCCTTCAACAAGGCAACTTACTAAACAGCATGCACAATAAAGCAGCATCACTGCATCTGTTCAGAGCCGCTGCTTATTAAAACATCATTAAAGAGCTCCACCCTATTGGAGGAGAACTCTTGGTCCCAGTTCTGCTACATTAGCCAGCAGACGTGTGTCAGTATCTGGCAGATGTGATAAAGGAAAGGGTCAACATGTTGAAAACCTGCTGGGAGCAGAAGACAAAGGAAAGTCAGTTAAGCTGTAGAGAACTCGCAGCCACACTTGGCTCTGTTATTACCAGAGATCGAACTTGTTACATCATGCGACAACATGGCCAACGATTAGATGGCTGATGTAAAAGCTGCAAAAAATGTAAAATGTAAAATGATGTAAAAGAGGATAAAACTATGAGTGTAAGAATCAGGAAAAACCCTATTGGTCCTGAGGGACGCTGCTAAAACAATCAACACACTAAATGTTTCATTACACATTTCTAACAATGAAGTTAAAGACAGAAGAGCTTTACGCAACTTAAATCTTGAACAAATCAACACAGAGACGTCTGCTTTATTTACACTGTCGCTGCTCAGCCATGGAAGCCCATTTTGTGAAGCTCCTCACGCGCCGCTTGTGCTGATACTGCTGATCTAAAGCACTCTGCACCACTACCTTTTGTTCCTAGATGCTTCACTTCACAATAATAAAACATACAGTTGACCAGGGCGATCTAACAGAACCCAAATTACATCAGCTGACTTAAGTGGCATCCTATGACAGCGCCATGTTTAATCTCCTTAAGCTCTTGCATGTGGATTGGAGCTGTGGTCGTAGTCCCAGTACCTCAGTGGCACAGAATGTCGATCTAACGAACGGCAAATTCAACGCTCATTAAAGTCCACTTTTCTGCCTGGCATCACTGAGGGTCCTGCAGCCTCATATAGCTGCTCTACCGAGAAGCCAATCCCTCCGTCGCGAGCTTCATTCAACGTTCATTCTTACCTGCAAACGGGGGGTGACATCATCTCCAGGAATCTGTGATGAACCGCAGTTAATGGAAACCCGTCATTTCTATTTTCTTTTAACGTTTTTGTCATTAAATTTGCTTTAAAGTTTGAAAATTAAGAAATGTTTGATGTTATGAACTGAAAAATTGACAATTTCAGTCCACATATATAATGACAATCCATGTTTTTCCTCTACCTTGAAACAAACATGAAGTAGATAGATAGACAGACAGACAGACAGACAGATAGATAGATAGATAGATAGATAGATAGATAGATAGATAGATAGATAGATAGACAGAAAGACAGACAGACAGACAGACATATAGATAGATAGATAGATAGATAGATAGATAGATAGATAGATAGACAGACAGACAGATAGACAGACAGATACACAGACAGATAAACAGATATATAAACAGATAGATAGATAGATAGACAGACAGACAGACAGATACACAGATAGACAGATATATAAACAGATAGATAGATAGACAGATAGACAGATAGATAAATAGATAGACAGACAGATAGATAGATAGATACATAGATAGATTGATAGATAGATAGATAGATAGATAGATAGATAGATAGATAGACAGACAGATAGACTGTCAGACAGATAGATAGACAGATAGACAGATAGATAGATAGATAGATAGATAGATAGATAGACAGACAGACAGACAGACAGACAGACAGACAGACAGACAGACAGATAGATAGATAGATAGATAGATAGATAGATAGATAGATAGATAGATAGATAGTCAGATAGATACATAGATAGACAGATAGATAGATAGATAGATAGATAGACAGACAGATAGACTGTCAGACAGATAGATAGATAGATAGACAGATAGATAGATAGATAGATAGATAGACAGACAGACAGACAGACAGACAGACAGACAGACAGACAGACAGATAGATAGATAGATAGATAGATAGATAGATAGATAGATAGATAGTTAGACAGACAGACAGACATATAGACAGACATATAGACAGACAGACAGACAGATACTCAGACAGATAGACAGATATATAAACAGATAGATAGATAGATAGACAGACAGACAGACAGATACACAGATAGACAGATATATAAACAGATAGATAGATAGACAGATAGACAGATAGATAAATAGATAGACAGACAGATAGATAGATAGATAGATAGATAGATAGATAGATAGATAGATAGATAGATAGATAGATAGATAGATAGATAGATAACAGAATGTTTTCATTTTAATATTCAGTGTAAGTTAAGATCATTCTTCTGGTCGTTGTGTGTATTAGAGGCTCATTAATCTCTTTAAGCTAAAGCTGATGTCTTGATTGTTAATGGAAGTTCTCTTACCCATCGAACACCAAAGCAATGGAATCAGCCCAAGCTTTAAGCTTTTGAAACTTTAAACCATCTCCTGCTGGCCACACTAGTACCAGTCAAGTTCAACAGTGGAACTTTCCCAGACCCAGAACTTATTGCTGAATGAATTTTTTTTTTTTGCCAGCTGCAATCGTCAAGACTAAACAGACGGGATTTTGCTTTCTTTCAGACACGTTTAAAGGGAGAGCAAAACAAACGGCCAATCAAGCTCCGCCAGCGAGCAGCTTCGACAGCTTCAGCATCGCAGCGTAGCTGACTTGTGTCAGAGCTGTTGCATTCGACCATGGCTCCTCAACCCCACCACACAGACTGATTATGCAAGAAGTGCTGAATTATTGAAGAACATGCTGGAGAGGAACAGAGGAGGATTTTTTTTTCAACAGGCAACGCTGTGCCTGCAGGGCTTTCTATATCAGAAGGCCCTGTGTATCTTTATCGCCTCTCCATGGCCGACTACCAGCCATCCAAACCTGAAAACTCTCCAACCTAAAACGAGCAGAGGCCAAGAAAAAGCAATAAATCTGCCGGCATTTCATCCAGAGAAGTATTGCTCTCAAAGGACAGATCACGTCAAGCTTGTCTGCCCGCCTCTCCTGCTGTTGTTTTATTTCTTCACCTTATTTTTTGGAGGAAGCTAGATCTCCTCAATGCTCTGCAGCATCTTACAATTTGTAACGTGAAGAAAAGGAAAAAAAAAAGAAATGGACCTTTCAAGTCTGCTGGCATGATGTATGGAGATTATTTAAACATTAGGGGAACGTGGCAATAATCTAAATATTGAATGCAGTGTGCTGTTTGTCGCATTCGGCAGAGTTACAGGATTCTTCTGTTGCTTGCAGATCCGGGTGAGAGTGTTTATTTAAAGATCCAAGCAATGGCATATTAACACATGATGGAAAATGATAGCAGTCTCTCTGGGATGCAGAATGCTTACAAAAATGGAGGCTCTCAGCGAGACAAAAGCCAACAAATGCCAGTCATTCTTTCTGTGGTCAGAGGAAGATGTAGAGATGGAGGTACAGTGAACTTCCTGCTGAAGTCTTTTGTTCTGGATGTACCGTGCAACGTAAAGGTAAACCCGAGCTTAAAAAGTGAAAGCTTTGATATCAAAGAAAGTGTGGTGATGAGTGTTGATAAGTGATGAGTAGCGCAGTCTATTTGTAACAGTAAGTGAAGTGAAAGTGATTAATCCTCATTGTGAAATGTGGCATAGCATGCAGTAAATTTAACCCAAACACACCGTGCAGCAGGGGGCAGCTATTTAAAGTGCCCGGGGAGCAGTGATGGGGATGGTACCTTGCTCAAGGGGACCTCAGGGCAACCTACTGGTCTAGGATTCCAACTCATGACCTTCCGATCCTGCAGCCAATCCCAAAACACTAGGCCACCAAGAAGTAAACAGTACTAGATGATGGCACTGCATGATGGAAACACTGATAGTCCAGAGTAACAGAAAAGATGCTCAGGGTTCAGGTGTGTCTTAATGTTTTGGGGTAGAAACTGTGCTGAAGTCTTGCTGTGTGCGGTCCAGAGTTGTTTGCCAGAGGGGGACAAAGTAAAGTTTCACAGCAGGATGACTGGAGTCCTCCATCATATGGCCTGCTGTTCTGTATGAAGCGCGTATTCATATGAATGATATGGTTAAATGAATGGCAACTAATGAGCTGAGAATATGTAAAAGCGGTCAAAAAGACACAAATGTACATTAGGAATCCCCAGGACGTTTACTGAGAAGCTGTGTGAGGCAATTATTATCATCTATAGAGCTTTTTGAGGTGTGTAAGAGTGTCGAAGGCATAGTAAATCATAAAAATTAAAATAATCATCAAAATATTAAAGGCAATTGTCCATAAAATCATGAGTCACTCAAGCAAACTCAGCAGACGGTGGGCTTCGCAGTGGGATACGTACAATTACAAGAGTCAATGCATTGGTAACATTGAGAGCGCCTTTTTCATTTACCCCAATTTCATCTACAGCTGCTAAAGGGCTCCTAACACAAACACCTATTGATTGATTGGGCAGATAACTTTTTTGGCATAGGGTGGCTCACGTCTCATTAGCTTATCATTATCCACTGTCTTTTAAGAGATTAGGGGCTGCTGCTTCTTCAGCAAGCCAGATCTGCACTCCAAACCTCCAAAAAGGAAAAACACAGATGGCAACGTATTAGTTCTCTTATTAGGGCACCAAATTCCCTGCGTGCACAATGTCTATGACACGGGCCCTGATGATTAGGGGAGCAGGTTCTAAAAGGAGATGAATAATGTATCAGCAGGAAGCTTTGCCCTCAGCTGATACTGTGTGTTGACGCTGTGGTTGCTCCCTGTGAGGATCGGACAGGGCAGACAACTTAATAACAGCCTCCCTGTTCGGCACTGGGCTCCACAGGGCACTAAATTGTTACCTGAGCCCGAGTCATGGCTACAAGAGTGACTCGCTAATAATCATCTGCCCCACTTTACTTTGATCTACTACCTTTATGGGACACTAGCCTTCATCTGTAAGGAAGCATCCCGAGCTGGAATTTTAGTGCCAGTCCTGTGAACACTAATTAGAGCTTGTCAAGGACCCTTCAAATCTTTTAGTCCACCATGGAAACATCAGAGACGAATGTTCTAACATTAAACAGTTGTATGTTTTTGCCGCAAAAGGATCGTTCAAAGCTTAAAATAATTAGAAATGATTTAAGACACATTTCAGATGTGAAATGTCAAAAATTCTGTTACTATTAAAACGGCCCAGTAACCACATTCTTTACACCATTGCAAAGTAAATGATACCACAGACCAGGCTGCTATCTAGAATATCTATATCTAATATCTAATATAGAATATCTATATCTTTATCTAATATCTAATATATAATATACCCAGCTAGAGAGGCTGACGTTGAATGCATTTCTCCCTTTGCTAATAAACGCAACATGCAGAAATATGAATAGATCCTACTGGTTATTCATTTCTTGGCAAATATATATATATATTAAATTGAAACACTATTTCTATTGTTCCTGTATCGTTATCCGACTGTGGCAGATTACAAGTCTGTTTAAACCTCTTGCTCATGCATGGTGTCAAATCTTGCAGCAGAAATTCGGCTTCTCAAGCTCTTGATTGCAATGTCTTAAACGTGAATTATTAACATGGTGTTTTATATTTCAGTAAAAAGCAAGGGAGCATGAGTTAATAAAAGTGGGAATGCAGGCGCTCCACTTGGCCCGTTGCTCAGGCACCTCCACTCTAGACCAGAGAAGGCCCAGCTCAGCTATTGTCTGAGGAGACTGTGTGTATATGAAGGAAAAGAGCTGTGAAATTAAAACAACGACCCTCCATTCAGAGCAGCTGTCAGGGGCAGAAGAGGCTGACACTAATTGCAGAATTGATTCATAAGAAGCAGTGAACTTTCCGAATTGTAGTCCACTTAATCTGTCTCCAGGAGAAGACGTAGTAGTCCAGGCTTTTGTTGCGAGCAGTGATGGAGCAGCGCAGTTAATTATTTAGGGTGAAATTTTGAGAAGGTTCAGTCGGAGCAGAGGGTAAGGTGTTTCATTTAGCCGTGGCAAACATCCGAGAGAGCTGTGTGAAACATAAGTCTGTTATGATAGGTCCTGTCCTCAAGGGAGGCAGGCAACAGCTGACTCAGTTTAACACCTGAGGACAGAAGCTCTCTGACAGCATCCAGCCGCTACCGTTGAGGCAAAACTCCGACAGCCGAGGTTCTTTCAGAAGTGTTCGAAAAATAATGCTTTTCTACTTGAGGTGTTACCAAATCAGAAAACGTATTAGTATATGTTAGCTTCTACCCCGAGCTCCACACTTCTGCAACGTTGGCTGGACTGAACTTTCCTGTATCTCCTACATCATTTGTGCTTGGCTGGATGGTAAACAATCCAACCACAGTCATCATCATTCCAAATAACCTTTACAACCCTTCAGATAATTGCTGCTTCATGAGGCTTGTAATGATCCTATGTCATTTTGGGCCATTGCGAGGCCATTGAAAAATTGCGTAATAGCTACTGATAAACGAGTGATGGTAAGTGAATAAGCAAATAAACTCAACGCAGTTTTCTTTCTCACGCATCGATTGTAAGCTATCCATCATCCCCTTTTACAACACAATCAATGACTTTTATACATTTCTTTGGGGAAACCAATGACAGCAAATGAAATCATTTCCCTTAATTCCACAGGAGATAATGGGCCGTTGTTTCTTGTCTCCTATGGGGTGAGCTGATCCCAGATGTGACCAGTTTTACCAGTGCAATGAAAAGTCTGTCATGATGATAGATCGACTGCTTCACAATGCTATGAATGTACTGTCGGCCTTGTAAGCTGATTGATAAACGACCCAATCCGCATTGGACAGACAGCCCTCATATCGGCTGACATCTCTGTTCTGTCTCAACCCAGTAATGAAATCATGCTAAGAGATGATTAAAACATCACTTGGTGCGACTGCATTCAGGTTGTGAATTCTCGGAGCCAGAAAGGAGGGAGTGGAAATTTTGCTACCGTTCTCAGAAATCTTCAAAGGACTTCAGTGACTCAGAGAAAGAAGACAAGGGATGCATCCAAATGCTCTGAGATGGTGCTTTGTTCTCCCGGCTGGTCTAAAATAAGAGGAAGGTGTCTCGGATGATGAGGACACGTTTAAAAAGGAATCAGGAACCTCAATTATGGAAGCCAGCAGAAGAAACAGTGACCGAAAGATCAATAAATATATATTTTGCACAGCACAGTATTTAGCTGGGGATCGCCACGATGGTGTAAAAATGTTATTTCATGCCTGTTAAACTGTTTTATTTTTGGCATATTGAGTAGATTCAATTAAAAAGATGGTAAGAAACGTATTTTTGCAACAAACAACAAAGAGCCTACAGATACAAGGTTCTAGATTAACGGGTTCCACCCACTCAGCGTTCAGCAGTAAATGAATCACCTGATCATCTGGAATCATCTGTACCTGTTTCTTCACTTCTTTGTGTCTTAAGTTAGACGCTTTGTTCTGCTTGAAGGTTCAGACGTAGATCACTGTGTGGATTAACCAACACAGAACTATCAAACTGCTCAGGTACAGAGACTGGACTGAACATGAGAGACAACAACACTGTCCTTCAGGAAGATCTGGAGAACTGCTCAGGTACAGAGACTGGACTGAAAATGGGAGACAACAACACTGTCCTTCAGGAAGATCTGGAAAACTTCTGTGAAAGGCTTCTATGAAACTAGTTGTGAAATTGGGACAGGTTCTTTGTATATGAAACCTTGTTTTGAAATCAAATTCCAAAGTCCTTTTCCTTTGAAAAAATAAGAAATCTAGGTTTAAGTTTAATCTGCGTCTGGGAAATGAACTCATATTGTACAGCTCTAACGTGGGAATGTTAGCTGAGCTGAGCTGAGCCTATCCAAAGCTACAGCGAGGGGGCAACTGGTGTTCAGTTCCTATGGTACTGAAGCCAGCAAGCAAAATATTCCCACTGAAAAAAATCTGGAAAATCACACTCTCATACCTGCTTTTGTGACATTTTGCTGGTTAGATTCCAAGATAGTGTCAGTATGGAACCTTATGATATTAAGGTTGATAACCACTAGGCCATCGGGGTGTTTAACACCAGTGTTTAGGGACTAGGCGCCTGGATCTGAAGATCGTCCCAGTAGATTGTCTTGAGGTACCCTGGAGCAAGGTACTGTCCCCATCACTGTTCCCCAGGCACTTTCAATAGCTGCCCCCTTTTGCACGTGTGTATGGGTTAAATGCAGAGGCTGCATTTCATTGTGGTTCACTGTGTGTTGTGCTGTTTCACAATGGCAAGTTGTCACTTTCACTTGGATTAATCATCAGCAACAAAAGCAACAGAATACTCCCAGAACCCACAGTATCACTTGAAGGGATTGTGAACTGGTGTTGTTCCCAAACCCTGAGTTGTTTCATTTGCTGTTGAGCTTTGAAAATGAGCTAGTTTGACAGGAAACTGAAGATTCTGCATGAAAATACTCGTACAAATATTTGCAGGTTTGACAAGTTGGTACAAAAATATGCAGGTCTGACAAGCTGAAAAAAAACTTTGCTGAACCAGTCAGATCTCTATCTTTGCGACTCAGATCTTTGCTTTGTTTTGTATCCAGTGTCTTTATTAAGTAGACATAAGCAAGAAAACCCACCTTGAGCCCAATAGATAGAGGATGGCAGAATTTGACTGAATGTTTTTTTTCAATGATTTGTTGTTGCTGTAAGTGGCAGCAACATATACCATACATACATAATTATATATATATATATATATATATATATATATATATGTGTGTGTACACATATTATATAAAAACAGCATCAAAGATCAAAAGAGCTGTCTGAGGCCTTCAGAAAGAAGATTGCAGCAGCTTATAAGTCTGGTAAGGGATTTAAAAAGATCTCAAAAAAATTTGCACTCAGCCATTCCACTGTCTGGAAAATAGCCTACAAGTGGAAGACTTCCAAAACAACTGCCAACATGCCCAGGTCTGGCCATCCAAGCAAGTTCAAGCAAGTTCAGGCAAGTTCTCCAAGCATGACTGCAAGATGCAAAAGAAGTTTCAGAAAAACCTAAAATGTTATCACGGGACCTACAGCAGGCTCTTGCTACTGTTGCTGTGAAAGTGCCTCTACAATCAGAAAGAGACTGCACATTTTTAACTTGCATGGGAGCGAACTGATGCTGTTTTGAAGGCAACGGGTACGCTGATTTAGATTCTCTTTTGTTCATTCACTGCATTTTGTTGATTGATGAAAATAAATGATGAACACTTCCATTTCTGAAAGCGTTCTTTGTTTACAGCATTTTTTTCACACCTGCCTAAAACTTTTGCACAGCACGGTATATATATATATATATATATATATCAAGCCTGGTCATGCACCTGAGAACTACTGCTATCACCACTGAAGAACAAACATTCTGATCTGCCTAAGGGTAATACATAATCAATGAAAGCTATGAGCGATGGGTTTGTTTTTGATACTGCCTGGACCATTTTGGTAGAAAATGAATTCTCCCTCTGGAGAGTCAACAAAGGAATAATAAGAAGCTGGTATAGGGTCGCTGAGAAAAACAAAGCATGACCATCATCAGCCTTAAACAAGCAAAGAGGCAGCACAACATAGGGCCAGAAAGCAAACTGCTGGTGCCCCAGGCTCCAAAGGGAGCAAGCAAGGAAATAACACCATAACCCTGTTGTCTAAAGCTATCACCTTAAAGAGCAGTTATATTTAAGCCAAGCTGGCTTCAAAAATAAACTGATAGAATATGCATATCGGCCTCACTTTTCACTCCTCCTCAGTTTTTGAGCATGCATATATTTAGGCTAGGCCTTCTGAACTCCAAGCTCTAGCTACCATGCAAAAATGCATAACCACAACACGATCTCCTGCAATTTTAATGAGTGATTAGGCTACACATGAAGACACGGCCCTGCAATATTAATGAAGGCCGAACTTCAAATAGTTAGCCCTTGGGAAGTCATTAACTTTGACAGGTCCATTCAAGTAACACAATATCAGAAAGGTTTATTTTTTGCAGCTATCTCTAACATACATCAGTAGCAAGTCTCTGGAGGTCAGAGGTCAGCAAACACCTGCATTGGAGCGAAGGCTGCGACTGCACTCTTCTTTCAGACTGCTGGTCAGGCGAGATTGCTGAGTGCATCACTGAAGGTTTCTAAGTGCTTGACTGCCACGCAACCATTTGGACACCCAACCGGCTGGCACTTTGAACTGGAATCCCTCTGGTAGGTCATGTATGTTACACAAGGCTCTAATTGGATCCATCATGCAAGCTTACCATCAATGTTTAATGCTTTCAGCATTGACCAAGTGACAGAAAGAAGACAGAAGAAAGACAGCTCAGAGGTTTGTGTGAATTTTAAATGATTTCAGTAAAAAAACGTCCACACCCCTGGTCTATTGACAGACACTTTTTTTTTTTTTTTTTTTTTTTTTTGTCCCAGGCCTCTTTTAAAATAACATTAGAAATTAAAATGAAAGACATCACAGACTCTCCTCCATCCAGCCACTCTTGGTCCTCTGCCCTTGACTTGAGTAAGCATTTACTTATACATTAAAAACCTGACTATTGGCTTCCGAGTGACATGGCTGGCTGAGAAGTTCTGCCCTTTCACTGGGAGATGGGTTTGATTGGCTGCAATGCTTCAGCCATCTGTGGCTGAGAGTAGATTTGGCCCTGCTGCTTTCTGGGTAAAAAAAAGGCATGCATCCTCTTCCTGGCAATCTGGTAAGTTGTGGGCGTCTGCCTACCAACAAAAAAAGAAATGAGCATTCCATGATAGGGGTGTAACTCTGTTCTCATCACAATGAAGTGCAGTATACTTCTCCAAGGAAACAAACTTAGACCTTTATGGCCAAATTTTCCAACCAAAAGCAGAATCTTTGGGCAAAATATCTGTATTTTATTCATTTCACTGCATTTCCATACTAATCCTTGTTGTTGCGAGAGAGGACATGCAGGTAGTTGGTTTGAAGAAGAAAGATGCAGAGGACAGGAAGAAATGGAAATGGATGCTGAAGAAGATAATAATACTTGTAGATTTCAGATTTTTTTTCTGTGTCCAAACATCCAACCCCAGAACTAAAGAGTCTAATGGATGCTATTCCAACTAGGAGTCTATTTTTTGAAGAGTTCTTCCTCCGAGCATGATTAGCTGCCTTAAAGGTGTGGACAGCAGTTTAAAAACATGCAGAGCCTAGCTAAACACGCCTGGAAGAAAACAATTAGTCTCACAAATTGGATGTTGTCAATTGGTAGGGGAGCAGGAGGAACGTGAGGACATACATCCATGACTGAGGATATTTAGCACTTAAAAATACTCAAAAGACTTGAATGCCACAAAGACGTGTGCCCGACCATAAGCGCTGGCTTAAACAGAACATGTCTGAAGTGGGGTGAACGCCTCGCCGCTAATCCGAGCATGTAAAACCAACGAGGGCAATGAATAGCTGAGGTTTGGCATTGACGTGCGAGATAATGAAATAAGCAAATTAGGATCCTCCATAGCAGGCACATCTGTTCTAATCCCGATCGGGCCTTAATGACCCGGTAAACAAACATACTCATATCGGCCCTGCAGGACGAGCCAAGTCACATCCCTGGAAAGCAATGCTAAGATGACAAATATCCGCTGACGAATAGGTGCGAGCATTGCTAGGTGTGAAAGGGAGGACAGATTTAACTCACCACAATAGTTGAAATGCTCATCATAGCCGTCACTGAAAATGGCACCGTGAATAAATCTGGAATAAGTCTCAACTAATTTCTCAGTTGCTAAACTTGGAGCACCAGGATGTTCACAGCTTATTCCCTAAAAAGAGATATTGTGGAAACTGTATGGCAGACGTTTCCTGTATCCTTAATGTTTGGGAGATAAGAATATAACACCGCAATAACTGAAGACATATTCATCATGATGAATGTTGATGTTTAGTTTCTGAAAGAAAAAAATAATGAAAATAAATGTTTGTTTTTTTTTAAATATCTACCACTTTTGAAAGGGTAAAATGTATTTTTCCTCCATAAAATATCTGAAAGTAGGAAACCTACGCTTATAATATCTCAGAATGAATACAAAAGCAATTTTCTTTTTTTTTAGCTTAAATTTTATAAATCCTTTCATTTTTTTTTTCAAACACAATAAATCAGCGTTGCTCTAAATGGTCCTCAGAGACCCCCTTTTAACATTTTCACCCCAGCTTTTGTTGGAAGGGCTGCCGAAGGTCACTTCAGGTATTTTTCATGATGCATCAGGCTGCCTGAGGAATGTTTTTCAGTGAGGTCGAATTTATAACCCGACGTTATAGACCAGATTATTTAAATGAGTAATTGAAATTAATTATTTATATTATATTTGTATGTAGCACATATTAATAAGTCATATTTTCAAGAATCATATTGTTGATCCCTGATCTCTTTGGCTGGACCACCTGACATTGTTTTTTTGGAGACATAAAGGCCTAAAATGAATTTTATTTTGTAGAAAACTGCCATTAAGTATCTATTGATCTGAAATATGCTATTAAATTGAGTAAATTATTCAATAGGAAGATAGTGTACTTGGCCTGAGTCCACCGACTCTTATATTTAATCGACAAGAAGCCACTGACCAGTTTGCAGTCCGGGATTTTCTGGCAGTGATCCGGTGAAATGTAAATGGTTTTGAAGAACTCGGACGTGACTAAATCACAGAAATAGTTCAGCGACAGAAATGAAGAAAATTGGAAATCATAGTGCAGGAGATTCTGTTTCATCAACTTGCTTTTCAGTTTACTGTTTCATGTTTATTGGCAAGCTTTCTGTTGAGAGCTCTTAAGACAAAATTGAAAAGAAATGAAATGAAAGACATTTCAGACAAGCCAGCAAGCAGAAGGGCACTCTTGATCCTTTGCCCTCGGCTTGAGTTACAATATGTATATGTATGTTTTCCCCACAATATGAAAAGCTTATTGTTTAATGACATTTTTTGAGATCACAATAACAAAGTCTATTTTAAATACACCGGCATTCATTCCACTTCCTTATCCTGAAATGCACTATTGTTAGAGACCTGCACCTCGCAGCCTAAGGCCTCATTATAGATACATAGCAACCATGGACAACGAACGTTGTGAAGTAAAGATCGTTTTTCTCTTTTGTCTTCACTAGACATCTTCTTATCTTGCCAAAAACAGGGACAAATACCTTCAGGCAGTTCGTCCCCCTTTCTTCCACCTTCGCCGCTCTGCAGGTAGGTTTCCACCCACGATCCTCGCTCGGTCAGCCTCTTTGAAAGTATACACGCCTGCCCTATGCTGCCCCTCACAGCTAAAAGTGTCAACTTTGGCTCTCTGGCTGCTACACTCACTTTCGACCAAACACAGTGCTAAAAATAAGCCAGTGTCCCAGAGGTTTCCAAGCACATGAGAGGAAGATTCTGGATGCAGTCTAAGTGCACGGACTGCAGTGATGATCAATAGAGATACATTCCACTCTCTCGCTAAACAGAAGCGAGCCGGCCTAATTAAGAGACTGTGCTGAGTGTGGAAAATGAGAAACCTGAATGTACAGATGGAGGAACACCTTGGAAGATCAATATGCAGATCGAGGCAACAACACGCAATTTATCCCGTCCCCCTTTTGTACAAATTTAAAGCTCTGACAAAAAGATTAATCTTCCGGAGGCGAAGCCAGGGGATGGGGTTTGCTGATCATTACACACTGCCTGAGGTTTATGCAACTAGTGTCAAAGGTTCTGCTGACCTGAGAAGTGTTGCTTAATGTAGAAAAGTAAAAAAAACATATCAGGGAATCTTTGCCACTCATTCTCACAGATGGTTTGCATGAAATATTGTTTTATATTGGATTTATATAAAATTCAGTTTACATTTATGAGACTTTAACTTAAATTTGCATGCTTTTATGTTTTCAGTGTGTTTGTGTGTGTTTCCAGCATATGGTACACTTAATTTAGAAGTTTTAAGTGCGGAGGTTTGGCTCTGAATGTTAAGAAAAGCTCATTCACAGCCTTTATCCGATACCCTTATGCTGAACAACGTACACTGAGAAATGACAGATTGTCCCAGGAGCTACTTTGGGTTAAAGGTCTTGCTAAGAGGCTCAAACAGTGCTGGAGAGGACAGACGTAGGCTTGAACCCACAACCTCTTGGACCACAGCTCAACACAGCTCTCAGTATTCTACCCCTAGGCTGCTACCACCCTGACTCTGAGTGTTCAAGCAGAGCAGGCCCCGGGACGGCAGTCTCAGATCTCACAGAATATGTTCCACTTCCACAAAGCAATTATATTCTAATTAGATTCAACAGTGAATGAAATTTTCATGTAATGCATACATATAACATCATATAAAACATACAGCATTTTGGAAAATCAGTCAATGGAAATGAAGTGAACATGTAGAAGCAAAGTTTATGAGAAGATCTAAGGATGCTGTTTATTCTACACCGTCGTTTCTCCGTGCAGTGTTTGCCTTAACCTTTAAAGTTATTGCTGTTAATATGACAGATTATTTACTTCCAATTACACAATTACACACTTAGGTACACTGTTTACTTATGGAGTTATTTCTACACTGGATTAACAGGAGGTTCGAGTTTGCACATTGGCCTTTTCAGTTTGTTTCAATGTCAACCAATGACAGAAAAGGGACAAATGCATGCAGTAAGTTTCAAAACCGAACATGCTTTGTATTCTGTGCAGAAAAAATAATATCTCTGACACCACATTCTAAAGAATTTCTCCTCTTGCTTGAACGAGTTTTGAAAACTAATAAATAAATTATTTCTACTTTACACTGCATCGTTATCATCATCTATCATCTGTTTCAACCGGGCCATTTGGTTCTGTTTATTTTCGTATCCCTGTTTATACGCTATTGGCAGTAGTTGTTTCTATAGAGTTGCTTTAGCTTTTTAGACGATGGAACACACTCTTATCTCCGGTGAACTTGCAAAAGCACCATAATGCACTTGTCCTTATGCAGGCTATCATCAGGGGCTGTGAAAACTCACTGCAGTCCATTAGGCATCTCTGAAGCTGTCCATCCACCTGCTTTCATGTCCAGGCTCTATTTTTAGTGAAACTGCAGACGTCTGCAGCCAGAAAACTCGATTCTCAAGCATAACGTCCTCTAATATTGTACTCTTTCTGGGCATAACAGCATTAGATGTGAAGCTAAGTGAAACTGAGGCTACATGGACAGAAGATGTTAAAGCAACACATCGCTCCTGTTGTGCAAGGACACCGTTAATATTGACCATTATTTTCACACATGCCAGTCATGGGTTGGTGATTATTTCTAACGAAGAGTCTTGCACTACTTAAAAGAAGTGGGACTTACAAATGTAATTCAAAGATCTTGCTGTAGTTTCGTTTTTCTTTTACGGTTGCAAAAAGGGCTGCGGCATCATTTAACATTTGATTGACAGTCTAAGGGTACCATGAGGTGTCCTTGAGCAAGGTATTTTCCCCATCACTGTGCCCGGGTGCCCACTGATGCACACTGTTTGTGTGAAAGAGGTTGAATTTTGTTTTGTCGTGTGCTCACAATGAATAACTGTCACTTTCACTTTCACTTTCACTAATGGTATTTTTATTTCACATGGAAAGCTCCATGGTAACAGGTTTCTAGAAAGAACTGATGTCCTTTTTTGTGTGCGTGTTTTGAGTTGCATCAGAAGTAGCTTGTAGCTATTTTTCTTTTTCTTAATTTAAGTAGAAAGTAGCAGCACTGTCAGAAGAAAACTTATTTTCTTTCACTGTTTACAGCCTTACAGATGAAATGCAGCCCTCTTAAGGTCATTGGTTCCCTCTAGATTGTGAAATCGACAGCACAAAAGTTTGTCAGCGATTTTATAGCCATCGTTAACAATACTGTCAAATGATCTAGACTACATATTTATACTTTCTGATGGTCTGTGCTTTGCAAACACCGAGCTACAAAATGTACATTCACACAGCTTTTGATTACTGATCATGGCTAAAAATCAAATACGGCAACATAGCAGAAACAAAGAGTGTGATGGAATAAACATTTGTAGATTGCCAGAAAGGGGCATCACTCACAGCTGGGGAAAGGCCATGAACATGTGCCAAAATATCTCAGTCTAGATTCTTGCCAACAAACATATTTGATGCCAAACATTGACAACCCGAAGCCAAAAAGGTCTCTGAGGATGGAGTTCAAATCACAAATGTGGAGAATTATTGATGATAATCAATCTCAGATGATGAGAACGAGCAAGAATTCAGAAGTTATACCCCCAAGGAACAACAATAGGCGTCCATTCATATAACAGGTTTGTTATTACCATGATGCCATTATTAAAGATTAAATACGGCATCTCCTACTGCCACTCCAGCTACCCTGAATGTCATTACCAAGCTCAGAGTCTAATTTATGCCCTTAAACCTACAAGTCATGTCTCATCAATTGGCTTTCTTCACTAATGAGGCAGAAGGGTAGAATTAGCCTGAGGGCGTGTAACACATTGTTTGTTATGACATCTGAATGACTGTGCTCATTGCATCAGAGACCTTTCAGACACAGCTTTATCTCCATTATTGACTGACATCCAGACCTAAATGCACTCCTTTATTCCTGCATTTTTTTAGGATCCGGTATCAGCAAAACAGTTTTTTAACAAGCGTACCTGCTTCCCGAGAGATCTGCATGAAGGCCTCCACTCCTTTTTCTCCATAGCTGCCTTCTGAGGCCACGGTGGAGACGTAGTTCCAGCCCATGGCCTTAACTATGTCCACCATGGCTTGAGCCTGGAATGAGTCTGGAGGAACCACGCGTGAGAAGAAGTCATATCGGCGGTCGTCACTCAGCTCCGGAGCCGTGGAGGCATAGCTAATCTGAGGAATCTGAAAAACAAGCGACAGACAGTGTTAGCCATACCCCAGATGTGGTGAATCGACCAGATCGTGCTAGGTAAAGTTTGATCATGGAACCATGAATGAGTTCACATTCGTTACGATTCAAACACCGACATCCACAATGCAACTCCTTCTGACCTTCTCTGTATTTCATCATCACAGCAGTAGCTCAGTGTTCCCTGTTAGCTCCAGGCTTGGGACCAGCACAAAGAAATACACTGACTCGTGCATCCCTAATGGCTGGGTTGAACCCGTGACCTCGCGTCAGCAGGTGATCATCCTATCGCTATACCACCACCACCAAGATGCCAACAGGCATCTGCTAAACAAATTGCATGTTAATACACATTAAAGTGCAAAAGTCTTGAGCCAAACTTTATTTCTTTTTACTTTGCTTCCAAAGAGCAAGACTCGCATGTATTTTTGATGTTTTGTTTAAAAGTTGTTGACTCACTCTTTCAGTCTCTGTACCTGACTTCTACCAGAGGATTGTTTTTGTTGGTGAATCCAAACAGTGATCTACGTCTGAACCTTCAAGCAGAACAAAGCGTCTGACTTAAGGCACAAAGCAGTGAAGAACCAGGTGCAGATGATTCTAGATGATCAGGTGCTTTAGTTTACTGGTGATGCTGAATGGTGAGTGATTTGTACCACTTTATCTAGAACCTTAAATCTTAAGGCACTTTACAGCCAGTCAAGGTATTCTGTTGTTTAATCGTTACTCAATATGCCAAAGATATAAAATCATTTATAGTACATCCTCATAACAACATATTCTGAAAGCAGACCGGGATCCTCAGCGCCTTTGAGAAATACAGAGTAGCTGATGTGGATACGCACCAGTGAATTTTCTGTAGAGAAACCTTCTCAGCTGGGCAGTGAGCACAGATTATGAGGCCTGGACTGAATAAGTTAGCAATGGCTTGGACATAGCACGGTCCAAATGCAGTGGCAGCATATTTTATTTGTGCAATAACGGAGTATGAAGCAATAGAATCTCATGTCATCGCCGCTGCTCTGCGCGCACCACAGGCATTCATCATCTTGGACAGGCTGCATAATGCACTCATTGTTTTGCGAGTTATGTAATGAAACCATGAGAGGCGCATTTAAGCATTCAAACTCAGCGGAGGCCATGCCGCAATGAGAAGGCAAAGTGTCCCAACACTCACAAAACACTGTTTATCCTTCTTTTGTCCGGATTGTGCACGCTGAGCTTTGGAGTGTTACGGCTTCTCTGCACCGGAACCCAGTGGGGCCTGATGTCAGTAAGCGACTCCGATCCTCAGACGGTGGAGCTCGGTTCTTGCAAATGAAGTTGTGAGAAAGTGCTCGGCAAAGATCTTGGTCTGTAATCAATGCGGAAAGACCTCTGGGCTATTTTTCCTAATGCGTTCAATAATCGCCCGCCTTGAGCCGCATATGCAATATCAGGGCGATTGCGGGGACGCATTCTATCAGATGTAATAATTCTGAGATGGGAAGGGAAATGAAAAAGGTTAAGAATGATCACACGACTCCAGCTGAGCTGAAACACGCAGCAGTATCAGCCCAGAACGCTAATGGCATCTTGGAGTCAAAGGATTGATCATGTGTCCAGTTTGCTGCCCGATGGCAACTGCCTTCTTCAGCTGACAAAAAGCTGCTTAAAGGCACGGAAATAGCAGCTGCAAACACAAGATGTGTGAATTTTAGTGGGTGGCATGCATCTAAAGCCTGGTGTTAAGTCAGCAACATATGTGGTTTACCTTCAGCTAGTGTTTCTGTAGGGATTTCTTCTGGTATGTTTTTTTTTATTTTTTGAGCTGCAGTTGGACCATCTGCCTCAACATGTCACATGTCTTACCCAATGTAATGAAAGCTAGTATGCAAGTATAAGAGGCCAAAGGAAAACTTCCAGGAAACTTTGTCCAAAGATCAGCATGAAAAAATTGTATGCCGAAAAAAATCAATCAACTAACTAACCATGTATCCACATATAAATTTAGCATCTCCATTCCAACTGACGTGAATGTCTTTGGGATGTGGAGGCAAACTGTAGCAGCTGGAGGAAATCAGACACAGGCAGAACATGCAAGCTCCACAAAAACTTCCTGGCTGGGAATCTACCATGATATGCCCCTAAATGGCCATTCTATTGAAATTTCTTAAAAATCTCAGGCTTGTCATGCTCCTTGTAACGCAGGACATTCAGATCTCGTTTACAAAATTTGGTTCTTTTAAGAACCAAACATTAAAGGTTTCTACTGTGTGAAGTTTCTACTGTCTTTTTTCATTCCTTCTTCACTCCAGAAATAACCGTGTCTTTATTTTAAAGAGCATTATGTAAAAACAGTCTGAATACCAGTCTGAATGACATCCTATATGTGCCATCGAGAAAAGCAGCAATGTCTGGTATGGACTTACAAGTCAGGAAGAGAAGAAAAGAGTTTGAATGCCTTCAAAGAAACCCTTTGTCAGCAGTCCTCTTGTAAGAACCTTTATAGGTTCAGCATTACATTTCAAATGACACTTCAAATTTGAGCTTACTAGTCTGGAAAAAGTACCTCACTGAAATCCTTCAGTGACCCCAGTAGGATTCCACCATAAAAAGCTGAAAAAACTCCTCCTTGCAGGTAAACTCCCCTATGATGTTCTCCACTACCAGCACGATTCCTGCTCTACAGCAGGCCGTCCTGAAAGACAGGAGCATTTCAGGGCCTGCTGAACATGCTCCTCACCCAAGTTCAAAAATGAGATTGACATTTGTGCCCGAGACTTCCTCAGCAATTACTTCCTTGACTTTTCCTTCCATTTGATGCAGAACTGGGATTACTTGATCTTTGACCATGCTAGGCTGATCTATACCCCCCCAACCATTAATTCTCCAACCGTAAGGGGAACCCGGGGCAGAGCAATTTCAATGAGGCGTTATTATTTTCAATTAGCCTCTTGATCTGCCACGATTTAATAACAAAGCAGGCGTATTTCATTAAAAGCAGCTGACTCTCAGTCTTTGTGACTGGAGTGCGGAGGTGGGTATGGAAACAGCACACAAGACAGGGAAAACCAAGTGTCTTGTTTATACCAATCAGCCCCAACAATAAAACCATGGTGTTGAGATCTATCTGGAAACACATGAACCATCAGTCCTTGAAGCAAATTGAAGAAATGAGTAAACATAAGTGTCCAAACTATATCGTCAGGGCTAGACAACTGGGTCAGAAGATCTCCGTTACTGCAGGTCTTTTGTGCTAATCTTGAAATATAGATGTTAATAGCTACTAAAAGACTTTAGAAAAATTGACCTGGGCTCCCAAAGATCATTGATGGGATGACCCATCTGGTTTGATCCTATAAAACATCTGTCACACTGCTAATAAAGTGACTGCTGGCTAAGACAGAAAGTGTTTGCTTGCGCAGACCAGTCAGAGTATCCATGCTGACCTTTGCACCAGGTTGCACTATGGGAAGAAGGCAAATCAATGTGCATGTCATTTTGACACATATCACCAAGCTAAGCATTGCTGCAGACCATTCTTGGTGTGACCTTATTTTAGTGGCTCCTCTCAGCAGGATAGTGTCCTGCCACACTGCAAAAAAAATTGATTTAAGTCAATTGCGGTTGACTGGACATCCAAAGTGTAGGCAGCGGTGGCCTAGTGATTAGGGAGTTGGCCCCAGGATTTAAAAGGTCGTAGGTTGCCCTGAGGTAACACTGAGCAAGGTACTGTCCCCATCACTGCTCTGCAGGGGTTGAATTTGTTTGTGCTGAGCTGTGCTGCGTTTCACAATAACGAGAATAGTCACTTTCACTTTCAAATTCCCTACACCTCAGCAGCTGTGGGAGGTGTTGGACAATCCACAAAGGCCCCACCTTGCAACATACAGGCCCTAACGGACCTACCGCTAACATATCGGTGCACACCTTCAGAGGGCCACGGACTTCATGCCTTGGCAGGTGTTTTGGTGGCACAAGGAGGACTTTATGTTCACAAAACTGGTTTTAACTTGGGGGCTGGTCAGAGTATGGTGATATGCACAAAGAATAAACAATATTGGCTGAGTTGTACTCAGGGATGCACCTTTAAATTAAAAAACGAAAGACCTGCATGCTGCATTGGGTTATGCATTTTCTCCAAACTCATCAAGGAGCTCCACTGTGAGTTCCAGTAGGGTTTAATGTCAGTCTACAGTATGTGTTGAAGACATACGATTAGACATATAACATGTAATGTCTGGTAACTCTTATTAGTAGGAGCTGCAAGGAAGTAAAATGAGCAATATATCTGCGGAAATCAAATCGTGGTTCACCGTGAGGCAAATGTTTCTTTCTTAAACTGTCATGTAATGACACTGGCATAATTCGATTGTATCTGACTCTCACTGTAAACTAAAAATGTTCCGATGTTCAGAGAAATAATCAGCTTTCAATCATGTGATAACAGCAGAAAGAGCAGACTTAACCTTTCCAGCTTTTCGTCTCTCATTATACATTCGTTCGGAAATAGCAGAGCAGATGAATGCTCGCAGTGTCATCCAAACACTGGACACCGACATGAGAAAAGATCTGACCTCTTTAAATGAATAGTCATTCACATAAGTGTTTATTTATGCCTCGAAATGGATGGAAAAGGGAATAAAAACAGTGATTCTGTATCTTCTTATTCAACCTTTCGTGTCAGTGGTATCAGCTGCTCAGGTCACCTTTGCCCGACGAGTAAAATCACCTCTTTTTATCAGTTCTGGAAGTGTGTCCTTCATCTCCTCTCACATTACAACCCTGTTAAATGGTGCATTTTATATCAAAATATGATCTCCCTTTTCAGAGATCATTACAGTTTAAATACGTACAGATGAAAAACACAGTACCTTCAAACGGGCCTAATTCAAGTTGTCATTTGTTTCTAAAACAAACAAACAAAAGAAAAAAAAATGTCGTTATTTCTATACATTTTTATCAGATTATGTTCATTCTTTTCAGGATTTACAAAATCCATCCACCAACAGAGATTCCAGGCTGTTTTTCTAACTTCCCCTGTTGCCATAGTTACTGCTCTTTGGCTTTGTAGGACTCTACAGTGATATATTGTAAAGAAGACATGGCAACAGTGACACTGACAACTAGACTTTTATTTACTTCGTCCTAATGGATAAGCTGACTCAAGACCCGGCACTTTGAAATGCAAGAGCTGGAGCACCAGCGCTGTTTTTTATTTATTTATTTATTTATTTTGCATGCAACCACTTAATTTCAAGGTTGTGTGGGAGCCGGTCTGCAGCTGGACTGGTTTGTGCAAACCTGCAGCCTCCAGAACAGGAAGTCTCATCCTCAGTCTGAGAGACGAGATACTACACCCCAGATTGAAGCCTTGAGCGCCAAACTTAAGTCAACCCTTATCATCTCGCCGATTTCCTCATATCTCTTCCAAACTCTCTTTCTGTCTTCCTCTCTTTATCTGGCAGAAATAATATCAGGGCCTCAGCATCATGGCCCTGGCCCCTCGCAGCCATGCACCTCTGTATTTATGTGTCTGCGCCGATGACAAAGAGGGCGTGATGAACATTGTGCGTCGGGCGGCCTCTGGACAGGGTCCCATTATCGCACTCCATTATCTCGTCCATCACGGTGACTGATCGGCGGACAGCCGGCTACCTGTGTCCGTGGTGTCCGTGTCGGGTGAGGAGCTGAGAGAAAAGGGCCCTGTCCAGTCATCTGTCAGGGGAAAGTTTTCTCCAGCCACGCCAACAGGGCAACAAATATAACCTTCCCAGCCGATTCCTTTGCGTTTCCTCTTCCGGGTGGTTCTCAGTTTCGCTTTAAAGGGTTAAAAGGCACGAACGGACTTAAATGATGGCTTAACATCCATTTTTAAACAGAATTATGTGACATAGCTTGAGCGATTCTGCAGCTAAAACCCCTTACTGTCCCACTTTTACAAACATGCGTGTTTAGTAAAAGATAATTGATGTGCTTGTTGAAGATTAATAAATACATGATCAATAAATCCTAATAAATAAATCTGCAGCATTGTCCTAGTCCACTTCATGACATCAAATAACATTTTAAAATATGAAAATATTTATTGACTGAGTTTAACATGGGGGAAACATAATAGGGCCTGTGCAAAAGTATTTATATTTATTTTTCATTTTTTATTTTCACCTAAAGAACAGTAAAGAATAGAACGTAAGCAACCCTTGTAGTGCAATGGGGATAGTCCCTAAATTTTTATATATAATTTTGCAAATTTTTCAACTTTTCTGATTTGTCATCCAAACTATTCAGTTTTTTTATCCATTTTATCCAACAATATATCACGCCGTGTTACAAAATCTGACAAGTCTGTTTAAGAATAATTAACGAACGATGATATTTGAAGAATTGAAGGGGTTTACACGGGGTTTGTAAAATCTTCAACATCATTCTTAAATCTCCAGCACAAAACTAAAGCAGCAATCGTCAGACGCCATTCGCTTGGCTAACTGATTAAATTCAAGGAGGGAATTGATCTTCAGCCCAAATATCACTTGACTGTTGGAGGACTAAGTATAACATGCTGATGAGCTTTTTTTTTGACTCAGCAAGTTCCTTCATATCTCCTGAAAAAAAAAAAAATGAAAAAGCACACTCCAGTTGACATTTTGCTCAGACGTCAGTTTAGTCAAATTATGTTCACTTTACTCCGACCCACTTTGGTTTGTAGAGCATCTCACTAAACTAAACCAGCGCTCAAAAATGACTACAGATCACCGCAGGCATCTCTCCCCTTCTACTTGTCCCTTTTACAGGCCACTCAGAAGGCTGATCAAGCGCCATCGATATTCTAGGGATCGTTAACAAAACCAGTTCAAGTGTTTTTAAGAGCCTCTAAAAACAACCGCATGGATCAAGCGCCGATGAAGCAGCTGACTCTGACCCCTTCCTCAAAGACACTCAAGCTTTTCTTCTCACCACAGACACCAGCTTCTATTTCCAAAGTGGCCAAAATGTGCAGCCAGAAGCCTCCACAGAATGATGCTCCTGAAGCCTCCTGTGAAAGATAATAAACACCTCCCCGGGGCTTTCACAGCTCTGCAGCCACACACTTGCTGTCCAAACCTGGAAACACAAACAATCTGACAGGTTTCTATTTTATTCCCCCTCCCGGTGCTTAAGTCAGACTTGACCCCAGACTAAAAGGCATTAGCACTTAGACAATAGTCCAAGCTTAAAACCCCACTTGGGGTCATCCCCCCCCCGGAAGGTGGTCGGGGCAGGTTCACAACGGCAATACAAAGTAGCAGACGTGAAGCTTGATGTCAGGCACCGATCAGGAAGCAGAACGGCAGTACTGGAGTGGAAACGGGCAGTCGCTGATGTCCCACGATGATGAGACGTGGGCGTGATCGCTGACATTTGGAGTGACATTTTCTCCGCCTTCATTTTCCCTGACAACATGAGTGAGAACTTGAGCTTATTAACTTTCACTGTTGGGAAGAACTCCCAGAAAGTGCCCTAATGTGGAGAATTCATGATTTGAGCCATTTTAGAGCTCCCGTCCACCTGAAATTCAACTACTCGTGCACAAATCAAAAGACGTCTGGAGTTCAGTTACACCATCGATGCTTTTTAACCCATGTTTCCCTTCCAGCGGTTCTCAACGCTGTTGTGGCATTGATCTCACCGCAGAATAATATCAAAGCTAAATATTCTTCCTTTTATTTCAGCGACAATCACACACTTCACACTTCGCTAGCGAATCAAATGAACAAATGAATCAATAAGCTCTTCTACATTCCATTGAATGTGTTCAGACTCTCCAATTGCATCCAACAATAAAGCTGGAGTGGCCTAGATGTTTGTATTTCACACTGCTTTGCATGACCGAAGCTGGGCCAGAAGACTGCAGGCATAAAACATGCATCTGCTTTGTGCAGCGAGCAGACTAGCACACTCACCTATCAGTAAAAAGCCAACATGATTATTTCAGCTTATTGAGTTTTGAGCTTCTGTGCACAGAGCAAAGTATAAGAGCGGAGTGACTTGTATGTGCACTTAGGCTTTGCAGAGAAGCTACCTAAATCAAATAGTAAAGATATGTTAGTTCAACCATTAAATAAGGTTTCCCAACTGACTGCATGATGCATTCTCTCTTTTCTACGTTGTTGAATGTATTTTTGTCCATCGAGTCTAAAAGGGATCTGCGTGCACAGCTTTTATATCCACGGCTGCCATGAAGGTGCAGGTTGAGAATCAAATTTGCTCAAATTTGATAGCTGAACCCACTGACAGTGAGGATAAATATTCTAACTTGTGAAGCGTTTTCGCTCAAAATGAACAAAAACGGGCAAATTTATGTGATTTCCTTTAGTGAAAAGGGAAAGTGACTATTCTTGTCATCGCGAGGTCACAGCACAGCACACAGTGAACCACAATTAAATTGGACCTCTGCATTTAACCCATGCAAACAGCAGGGGGCAGCTATGAAAGCACCCGGGGAGCAGTGACGGGGATGGTACCTTGCTCAAGGGTACCTCAGGGCAACCTACTGGTAAGGGGTTTGAACCCACAATCTTCTGATCCTGTGGCTGACCCTCTAACCACTATATTTATATAAAAATTGGTATTCTAGGCCAACAGGGACACGCCCCTGCAACTCCTGGGGCAGACTTTAATGAGTTTGCATTGAAAAAAATAATAATTCTGAATTCATGGTTGACCAACACGTTCAAAAAAGTTCAAAAAAGTAAACTTGTGTCAGAATACGATACCACCTCATGCTTTAGGACAGACTAGGGCAGCTTGGCAGGGTTGACACACTGTTAATATTCCCAAAATCAAGTGAAATATTAGCTTCGAGCGTCCACTCGGTCTGTTATAACCCGATTGGGTAAGGCACAGATTTCTCCTTTTTCTCATCCTGAAAATGCATAAAAATGTATGAATTGTGAGGACATGCCCCGCTCTCCCCTCCTAATAGCTCGTGCATGAAATGATATCCAGCTACTCAGCCCTTATACAGTTTCCACTTGTATATGTAGCCATAAAAAAAAAGTATGATGGGCAGGTCGATCTAAAGTCAGGATTATCTATGTGCCCGTACAATAATTGCTGTGCACTCCTCTTCCACGGGCTCGGCTCCCCTTGACCCTTAATTAGGAAACCCAGCTGAGCGAAGGAAAGCTGCTCCTGATGCGAGGGGTCCTCTCTGAGTGAAGGGGACAGGAAGCCCGAGCTCCCTCTTCCGCCGGTTTTTCTAATCACACAACCCTTCCTATTGCTTTCTTCCCATTAATTAAAGAGCAGGCTGCAGCTGGTGCCTTGTCAAACAGGCTGATCCATGAACCAGACGTGGCCTGCATGGCCCAAGCTTCACATGCGTCGGGGAGAACAAATAAAAACAGGGCAGAGAGCCTTGTAAACAGGTAGAGCACATTCTGCAGTGCGAGATGTGAACTGTGAACACATTTTAATGCTGTGCATGTCTCGAAACGCTTTGCTGGTTTATATATTATATCTTAAAATTCAGGGCAATGAGCTGTGAAACTCCTTTCTAGAATCTAATATTCTTATCAATATCAACTCTAAATAAAAGAGGATTTTTCTAATTCTTCTAAACTGAAAATGCAAATGTTGCAAATAATCCGGTCTTTGCATTAAAATCCAACCAAATGTTTTCTTTTCTTTTTTTTTACCTTAAACAGCAAAAGGAACGGTCATGGGTTCGTAACCCAGACCAATAGGTTGTCCTGAGGTACCCTTGAACAAGGTACTGTACCCATCACTGCTCCCCGGTTGATTCAAAAAGCTGCCCCTTGCTGTGTGCATGGGTGAAAAGCAGAAGTTGTGGTTCACTTTGTGCTGTGCTGCGTTTCACGACGACAAGAGTAGTCACTTTCACTTTCAACGGAATGGAAGTGCAACATCAAGTGCCAACGATGCAGAATATTAATTCAATTCAAATGTGATCCATTACACAAATACTTCCTCACTTAATCATTGTGAATACGTTTAAACATGCAGAAAGTGTACATCATGGTCCTAAAGAAGTCCGAGGAGTCTGGTTTGCCAGGGAGGATGCTTACGTGGGCCTATCGCAGTGTTCGCTTGGGCCACAGCATCAAATGAATCCACGGCATGCGGGCGCCACGTGAGTCAAGCCCTGAAAATCGAATTACTATGCGGAGGACGCTGGTGATGTGAAGTTCATTTGCCTGGGATTTTAATCATTCTGACCTGCTGGCAGGAGGTGCCGCAAATCACTGATTTCATTACAAGTGCCCATTCTGTCCCCTCATGCCTCTGCCATTCCTCAGACAAAGAGCGGCCGCATGTTTTCAATTCATGCCTCCATTTTCCGCAGCGTGGGCCTATTCAATAAAATCACAGCGATGAGGAGAGGGCAGAAAAAATATATTGTAGGAATAATCGCTAGAATGAAAATACTTTGGCTAAATAATAGGCACTGGCTTTAAATCAGCCCCAGTAGCTGTTAAACATTTTTTTTTCCTTTTTCCTCCCCTTCCTTCCTTTTTCTTTCATTCTACTGTTAAACACCGGATCCCCAGCTTGCCGTAGCTGAGTGACAGAGGATAAATCTGAACGAGTGGACTCCAACTACATAATTCATGAAAGGAAAAGTCCATTGTTGTGGCACTCGGTAATCCAGTTTAAGCTAACGTCTTTAATTTGCTTGTCCAACATGGATCCCACTGCGTTTAAACACGGAAGGGGGAAAAAAAAGATGAGGTGCACGCATCAAGTCCGAGGGGAACATCATTGTTTTAACGGCAGGCCCGAGGGCCGGCGTGCTGACGTTGCTGTGGATTAGATGTTTTCTCAATGAGAGAATGAATCGGACCGTAGCGGAGACCCATGCCTTGTGATAAAGCTGCTGAAGTGCCTCTGGATTTGAGCTGATGCATTCTGGTGTGCGGTGGCCATGCACGTGGCTTATCTACACTCCCTGCATGTATAATAACCAACACTTAACGTAAGGGCTGGAACAAAACGTGGCTTTAAAAATACTCAATTCCTGCACCTACTCATGGATTTGCTCTTTCCAGATTGTGATGTTGTCGATGCAAAACTTGTTCATCGTTAGCTTTGCTCGCTTGCCTGCGATTTCCACCGTATATTCAGAAAGTATGCAAATGCTTATGACAGTGAGAACTCATCAGCAAGCATAATTAGTCACAGTTCAGTGGCACTGTAGCAAAGCCGAGATGAAAAACGGAGGAAAACTTTGGGTGAGAAGGGTCTGATTTTGAAATCGCGTTTGCCTGTAATCTTGTTTACATGTTTATATTGATGTTCCACGTGTCATTATTGCCTAAACAGGATTACGGATGTGTCATGATGTCAATTTGTGAAATTAAGTGCGTTCAGGCACCGTTGATGTAATTTGCATGGCTTTCTTGCAGAAGGGAATCGTAAAGCCCAGGTGCAACATGTGCTCCCAAAACTACAGCAACCGTTAGTTTTCCATCCATCCATCCATCCATTTTCTGCCGCTTGTCCCAAACAGGGTCTCGGGGGGTGCTGGAGTCCAACCCAGCGCACACAGGGCGAAGGACGGGGGACGCACCCCGGACAGGTCGCCAGCCCCGTTAGTTTTCATACTCCTTTAAAACTACGGGGCAGCGGTGGCCCCAGGATCAGAAGGTAACAGGTTCAAACCCCAGACTAGTAGGTTGAACTGGTACCCTTGAGCAAGGTACCTTCCTCATCACTGCTCCCCGGGCACTTTCAATAGCGGCTCCCTGCTGCACGTGTGTATGGGTGAAATGCAGAGATTTCATTGTGGTTCACTGTGTGCTGTGCTGTGATTCACAATGACAAGAATAGTCACTTTCAAGTGCTAACCCACCACTGACTGCGGGACATGCTTTGCAACAGCGTTCTTATAAAAGCATGGCAGCTTTGACACTTCTCTATCATAAAAGAAGGAGAAAAAGGTTGATTAGTAATGGCTAACTTGAGGTTTTGATCAGTCCTAGGCTTATGTAAATGGAACTGTGGTCTTCTCTTGGCTCTGTGCTCACAGTCAATGAAGCAGAAAGGTAATGAGCTTCAAGACAAGTCTGTCAAATCGCCCATCCAGTGCAAAGTCCCGCTCGGCCCTCCTCACTCCAACAGCTCCAAAGCCCACTGTGCCCAATCCATAATGTAAACATCAAATGCATTTCAGTTATTTGCACTGAAAGCTGGGAGAGAGGGTGCAGTTTTGCTCACTAGCCCAAGGCCAAAGGATCTGCTTGAATCTTTCTGAGGGACATCATAGCTTTCTTCTGCTCCAGCCTGCCTACTTTACCCTTTACACATTTGACATCAATCAAATGAAGCGTGATGATGATGATGTGAGTTTGCATTAATAAAATGCAAAAACAACCTAGCTTGGCTGAACACTGTATTTCAGATGTTCTTTATGAAAGCTTTCATATCAGTCAATAGTGATGTTTCTTTTTTTATTAACCATGCATACTCATACAGTTTCACTCTCGCTCACTCATTTTCATAGCCGCTTGTCCTGATGAGGGTGGTCCATCCCAGGCCTAACAGGGTGAAAAGTTTATCTGAAAACACAGATAAATACCCTCATACATGCACTTAGTGGGCAATTAGCATCTCCAATACAGCTGTATGTTCTTAACAGACCATTTAGGGGTCCAAGAACCAATGATGGAACCATCACCCCAAGAACCAATGATGGAACACATAAAGACCACCACCAGAAGCCGCCTACAGCAGGTCTGTAATGAGTACAAATAGGTGCAAAAATATGCAAGTACATGCAAGAGGGAGAGCATTTAAGCATTTAAGGACAATTCTCATAGATTCTGCTGGGCCCAGAGGGAAAACTATATCTGCCAGAATCTGCTGGATGAGATATTTCTTTAATCACTCCAGCATGAAATGAAACATTGAAATAAAAATGACTATAAATGTTGGATTAGAGAACTATAAATATAAAAAGGCTTACAGAGAGCATCCAAACCCCTTCAGTTTCGCTGTCTTTTCAGAAACATCAAAACAATTGCTATTGAAACACTGGGTGGCTGAAATGCTAACCCTCCCAACGGTCTCCCATTTACCCTCCTGGTAGTTCCAGACATATTCGGAAGGCTCAAAAGCGCAATTGTGTTGTTAAGCAGATCCCTTCCTGCTGCATTCATGAGCTATATACAGAACCCAATGAAAATCCTTGACTTTTCCAGTGTTCCTCCAAAGCCCATTTGTCTACCGCGTGCCGCACAAACCCCTAGGTGGGTCGTAAACAAAGGAGGCGGCAGCCATGTTCTGGGGCGATACCAGACACCACACAATATCCACAATGCTACATTTTGCTGTGATTAATTTTTGGGTAGCCAAATGCGCCATAAAGCCGGTCTGAAATGGAGCGCAGCCTCCTGGGGAGGGTCTCGCCGTAGACAGGAGAATGGGTTTTAATGTTCCTCTACATCCCTCAATGAAAATGAAATGCCCCTGAGCTCCCGAGGCTCTGCAGAAATACCTGAGCTAAAGCAGGGTCCAGATCCAAACCTTCCGCCCCACAGGACAAGGGTGTAATTGGATCACAGCGCTGTACAGCCCTGACCATCATTTCACAGGGTGAAGGATTTAAATGTGAAGAGGCCATTAGCATCCTCCTCCAAAGGTTGCCTGGACAAAGGCAGGTTAGGTACCCATGTAAAATATGACACAATGCTCTTTAGGAATAGGATGCATTTGAGGCTGACGGTATGTTGATTGAATTTAGTGGATTTTTGTCATGGTTTCAAGAGGTGATCCCCAAAAAGATCACAGAGATGGGCGACGTCAGCTACATAGAATATCGGATGGCGCTGATTGCATTTAAAAGCAAAATGTTCGGCAAGATATCAGATATATGTCAGTTTATAGAAATAAAGTCAATGAGTGCATGTATAAAATTGGACACAAAAAAATGACCCTTTGAGTGGACACTTCTGTATCTCTTAAACTATTGAAACCTTGAATATCAGCCTATATTTATTTCATTTCTTTATGAGCTACTACGCTTCAGAAGCTATTTTACACCCAATTTTACACACAGTTCAGAATGTCAGTGTGCATTATCTCAGGCTTGGTTTCGTTACTGAAAATAATGCCTTTTCTTTATGTCCCTCCCGAAATCCATGACAATTAGATCAAAGCCAGTTCAGGCCATGAATGCCAAAATTTGGTCACAAAAATAAGAAAAATCACCATTTTCAATAAGACTAGAGCATCTATATGATTGGGATACTATATAAGTAATACATTTACATTGACGGCATTTAGCAGACGCTCTTATCCAGAGCAACTTCCAAGTCCTAAATACAGGGGCAGTCCCCCTGGAGCAACTCAGGGTTAAGGGTCTTGCTCAGGGACCCAGTGATGGTAGTGCCAGAGGTGGGGTTTGAACCTGGGACTTTTTGAGCCATAGGCAAGTATCCTACCACTAGACCACCATCAGCCCGTATTGAAAGTATCTTAGAGTATCTTAGAAATACAGAGAGTATCTTTTATTTAGCTTATAGTTTCTCTAAGGTTTCAGTACCGTTAATTTAAAATTGGGGGCAGTGGTGGCCAAGTGGTTAGGGCGTTGGCCACATGATCAACGGATCGGGGGTTCAAACCCCTGGTTGCCCTGGGGTACCCTTGAGCAAGGTGCCGTCCCTGTCATGCTCCTCTCCGCGATGGGCTGGCGACCTGTCCAGGTTGTGTCCCCCGTCCTTTGCCCTGTGTGAGCTGGGATGGACTCCTCCAGCACCCCACCTGCGACCCCGCTTAGGACCCCGCGGTAGAAAATGACTGACTGACTAATTTAAAATTAGAACAGTGTGATACCATTCAGGGATGGCCTAGGTTTTAGGGACTAGGCCCCAGAATCAGAAAGCCATGAGTTCAAATCCCAGAGCAGTAGCAGAAGCTTGCCCTGAGGTACCTTTGAGCAAGGTACCATCCCCATCACTGCTCCCCGGGTGCTGGATATGCCCCCTGCTGCACATCTGTGTTTGGGTGAAAAGCAGTGGTTACATTTTGACACTGTGCTGTGCTGTTTGACAAAAAGGCACTTTCAATAGAGCAATAGAGTCGACTAATATCGGAATTCTACAAACCATGCCACCGTGCACATTTTTCTGCACACCAGCAAGTTAACCAAGACAAGCCTGCAATCAGTTTAGCCCTCCACATGGCCATTATCATGTGTCACACTTGTGTGAGGCTTGAAAAGGCAGACCGACAAGATGTAATTGCAAGTAATGGAGTTTTAAGGAGTACAAATGAATCACGTTTACACAAGCAATCATGAGCAAATCCAAACTTAAAGCCAGGTCAATACTCAAAGGTCACAATACAAAAGAGTCAACAATATTGCTCGGTAAGGTAGTGGCTATGCTCAAGGGACTTTGCAAAAGTCTCAGTTTCTCAGTAAAGGCTGCAACAGACTCAGCTGTGCTTTCTCTGAACTAGGCATGGTCTAGGCAGAAGCCCCCTGGTACTCAGGAGAGGTGCCGTCCCGTTGCCGTCTTACAGCTTGGGGCTCCGGCTTCCCAGCTCTAGGCTTATACATGTGCAATGGCTTGCATATGCACCATCATAGAATATCTTTATTTCACTTCTGTTCAAATATTGTTTAAATAAGTGTAGTATCACAGTTTTTGTTTCCTCGGTTAGTAAAAAAAAACCATCCTGAGCATAAATCTGACCACATTTGCCTCATTACTGAAGCAGGAGGAGAGTTCCATTTGCTCTCAGTGTCCCTCAGGGATTACAGTCTTCCCGTAATTCAAAGGATGCCGTATCTGTGATATTGCCATAGCTTGATAGTAAAATATTCATTACTGTTGCGTTTACCCCACAGAGTAAATGGACGCAATGAACAATCAATACAAAATTAAAAAAGGAAATTACACATTATTGCCGCCCTCGTTTTCCTCCCCCTTTATTACAGGAGCCTCAGTAGTTTCTTCTAAAATAACGAGGCTAGTAAATGGGATGGATCTGCTCAGATACAGAGCCAAACTTTGATGACAGCCTGCACTCCCTCCTGCGTATGTGTGTGGAATATTTCCTTGCCAATAGAAGGAGTGACAGCTGGTCCTGTCCCCATGTACTGTAGTAAGTGTTAAAACCCATGCGAGGCCTGCAGTTCTGCTCAAAGTAAATAAGGTTGTGTGCTCTCATTTGTCTCGTAACCATGCTGGTAGAGCATGAAATTATTTTGGGGTTAATTGAAAATCCCGTTTGGTTGTTCTGAACACACATTGGCTTTACAGTGCAGTTTTACTGCTCATAACAGCATGGATCACATAAATGGGTAGATAAATATAAAGCATGGTTTTATTAGATTTGGTTGCACTGGTTTCATTGGCCGAGCAAAATATCACTTACATGGAATTTTCCCAGAAAGTTTTTATTTCATTTGTAACAACAAATTTAAAACAAAATGCAGCTGCTTTGCATCGGGAGGCCGTCAATGAGACCTCTGCTCCAATAAATTTGGTATATGATGTAATTGGAAAATGCATTAAAGCATGTAACCATAACATGTTCCCAAAAAAAGAAATAAATAGAGAAATCAACATGAATATCCAACCACTTGCCTAATATTATTGTCCCATCAAAACAGCTCTGACCCACCATCAAGGCATCAGCTCCAGATGTCTGAAGGTACCAAGAGGTACCAAGTGGTATGAAGTTCACCTATGGACCAGGAGGTCAGTGGGAACTACCACCGGGTACCTGAGCCCCAGGTTGCTCCAGGGAGGCTGTCCCTGCAATTAGGATACAGCAGTCACTCTTGGATATGAGCGTCTGCTAAACGCTGTACACTTTGACGTTCTTCGAACCATGTTCACTTGCTGAGTTGTGCCATAACTTTAGCACAGAGCATGTATTCCCCCCCCAAGATGTCACATTCAGCAAGTAAACAGTAACAGTGCACTAAAATGCATAGAACTGTTTGCTCTGCAAAAGATTTTCACTTAGAAAGTGGTCTGTCAAGAGGGACCCAAACTTTATATCTAGACGGCACAGCTAAATATAACTGTTTACACCAGCCCTTCTAATACAGAGTGCATTTCAATAAACTCAGCCTTCAGAGCAGTTAAAAGCACTTGAGATAACCTTGTGCCAGATGATCCCGGAACCTACTGCCAGCAGCCTCCTGACGTCAGCCTGGACTGCGTCGGTGTACCAGGGAGAGGACAGCGAATGCCCTACAATCTGTTCTCTCAATAGAGAACGAGTTATGTGTACTATATAAAGGCATTTTTCCACTCAGCAGCATCAATGATGGCTTCCACAGTGCGTTTGGTGCTAAGCAGGACTGAAACATCAAGGGTGCTTCACTCCAGGGATTCCAGCTATGGGTTACAGAGGAAAACGAGACTTTGGTGGGACGAGGGGAAGACAGAGCTGGGCTGGGCTTCCTGCCCTGTGGCTCTTCTGCCTCAGTGAACTGCAAGCAGCACTATGTGTAGACACAGCAGAACACTCTGCAACGCCTTCAGTATTTTCATATACAGGGATTAAATTCTGTTTGGCAACAAAGTTCACTTTCACCTCGTTGTAGATTCAGCAAAGAAACAAATGCATGTGCCTTAAATCAGATCCAGAACGCTCACACTAAGTGTGGGAGATATGCCAGAAGCATAATGCTTGACATTCAGGCTCAAATACTTGCTTTTCTGGAGGTTAGCACATCAACATAAATGAAGGAACAGTGATGCTCCATGGAGAAATAGTTTTAAAAATCCATGAATATGATGCTCAAAAAATAATAATAATAATAAGGGAATGGAAAAAAGTGATTTGTGAATCTCTAAAGTAACAAAAAACAGCTCCTTAGATGGACGTTCTGGGGGTGCGTCCTGAAGGTCAGGGTTTTAGAATTAATTTAGTTGAAATTCTAAAATTTAGTTCAAAATGTTTTGTTTTTACCATTAGAGGGGTTTTTAAATGGTGTCACACAACAATAACATTGGCTAAAAGAAAAAAACCCAGTGTTGTGCTGAAAAATAGGAAACAATATTTTAAAATGGCTTAAAACAACACAATAAAAAAATAACTTCAAAGGGTTATGTTCCAGTTTTTTACTAGTTTTTTTGTTGTTGTTGTTTTTCCCCAGTGGAAAGATTAAATAGAAATAAAACAGCCACAATGCAAAATTATATTATTATGTCTCCTAACTAAAGGTGTGTACTTTAGCAGGTATCACCCCAGTGAACAGAGATTGTATTAACATCAAGACATTAATAATTAAAGATAACAGCTCAATGACCAGGCATTCATTAACATATGCATTTAGTAGACCATGCCCTAATTACAGGGACAGTCCCCCTGGAGCAGCTCAGGGTTGAGGATCTTGCTCAGGGACCCAGTGGTGGTAGTGCTAGAGGTGGGATTTGAACCTGGGACCTCTTGATCCAGAGGTCCGAGCCCTACCACTAGACCACCTCCACCCATTCAGCCTCACTGCGGATCATACTATTATTACACGCGGCTGTGGTGGTTAAATGTAGGCCAGGTCTCTCTTAATGATACGCAGTTTGCAGACATACTTGTCAAAAGTGTGATGACACTGCGACGCTGCAAAATGATGACATTTTCAGTTATTGTGGTAAATTGCATCACTTTATACCGTAATATTCTTTTCTGAGCATCAGTAAAGAAATCTCAGCTCCATTGCGAAGAGGATTTAATGACTTTTGTTTAATTAAATTTGTTTAAAAATAACCGTGTTCATGTTTTATGAGAGTAGTTGAAACCATTACAGCTTACCGAACAGAACTACTACTTACACTGCGATGGGATGCAAAGTGCCTGCAGATACAAGGTTCTAGATAAAGAGGTTCCAACCACTCAGCGTTCAGCAGTGAACAAATCACCTGATCATCTGGGATCATCTGCACCTGGTTCTTCACTGGTTCATGTCTTAAGTTAGACGCTTTGTTCTGCTTGAAGGTTCAGATGTAGATCACTGTGTGGATTAACCAACACAGAACTATCAAACTGCTCAGGTACAGAGACTGGACTGAACATGAGAGACAACAACACTGTCCTTCAGGAAGATCTGGAAAACCGTTCCATAATACATTAAAGATACCAGTCCAAAAAGAAATTATGGGTGGCTCAGAGCCTTTGCACAGTACTGGATGTAACTATTCTTTTACATAATAAATAAAAATCATTAAAAATGTGTATAATATATAGATAACATAACTTTTATGATGGTGCTGGAGGCTATGTTTCAACTGAAGACTGCAGCGTTGAAAGCATGTCGCATATAATGCAGGATAATCTTCTCCATTTAATGACCAGTGACCAAAGCTAATGACTAATGGCTAATGATATGATTAATTTGACTTTTTGATGTCTTCGATGATTAGGCTTGCTGATTAGCTACCCCGAGGGCAGTCACTGTCCTTGGCTCTGAACACAAGTATAACATTTCTGCCAGTCAAATACTCAGCGAGCTTTTCGCTGTTCAGCTGTTTTGTCGAATTTAGTGGTTCTTATTTTTTTTGTTGTTTTTTTTTGCCGAAAAGTATGAAATGTAAGACATAACTCTTCATACCTGCTACTGCCTTTCCCAATAACCCTCTTTACCTCTTATTCCATTCTCAATAACAATTTTGCCCTTTTCCGTTTGAAACTCACCTTGCGCTATAAGCAGTGCTATTGACACTTGTGCTGTTGATGCTTACTGGAGGCTTGACAGGGGTTGTTATAATAAAAACACTTTATAAGCTAGGCTTTATCAGGGTTATCTGCAGCCATTGTTTTTGATCATGTTATTTGAATGGCAGCAACGCTGGAAGTGCTAGAGCATTATCAGTGATGAAAACTCTCTACAGCAGCCTCTCAGACAGGAACTCATCACTGCATTTGCTTTGCCAACAGCTTACCATTAGAGATAAAGGGGGAGGGGGGGGGTGCCTTCCAAATAGCACCTTGGGGAAACAACAAGCTTTGAGATATCTTGGTGCTAGGTAATATGTTTGGCTTCTGTTAGTGTATTATGTGATCCAGGCCTCATAACATCACATACGCTATTTCAGAATGTAGGATAGAATGAGTTTTTGCCAAATATTACATCTTGTCCAGATGAAACTCCATCTAGATAAAGAGTGAACGTATCCTGGTTAGAACCGTCTAAAGCTATTACCCAGTCTCAGTGTGAGGATCTGGGTATAGATTGCGTCAGGGATTCCATTCAGCCCGATGGTTTTATAAGCTCTTGCTTAAATACCTCCAGCGACTTTTGTCTTGTGGGAATCGCCTGGCCGGGTTATAAAGTGAGATTATTTGAGAATTTCTGGAGCTTGTCGTCTTTTTTTTACAGTGTGTGAAATTAGCATTTGCTAAGAGAGGGACTCCCATGCCTCGACCTGTGAAGTTTATTCAGGTGCTTAAAAAGTGACTTGCTGCCAAATCGTCTGCTTTTAACAGGCTCTTCTCAGGCCTACTGAGTAGAGGAAACTTAAAAGATTTGGCATCATCACTTTGGAGTCCATCAGAGTCTCAAATTGGCTTTTAAATGATATTATTTCTGAGGATATCTCTAGTGAGGCCACTTATTTTAACAATAGGAGCAATAAAGTGAACATTGTTATATTCCATCCATCCATCTATCCATTATCTTTAAAAACGTATGCTAACCAGTGTTGTGGAGGCAGCTGGAGTCTATCCCACTCAACTCATAAGGCAAACAGCAGAGAAACAGGTCACCAGTCAATCTCAGGAGAGCCGCACACAAACACACACCTAGGTGGCAATTTAGCATCTCCAGTCCACCTGACAGGCATGTCTTTGGATTGGCTCAGCTCCATGCACACTTGGGGAAACTCATTACTGAAAGGATTCGGGCCAACCAAGCCGGGAATTGCTACTGTACCGCCTGACGCTATATCATGCATTTATGCACTTATTATGGGATGTTGATGGCTTAGTGGTTAGGCATATGACCCAAGATTGGAAGGTTGTGGGTTTGATTCCTGGATTGGCAGGTTACCCGGAGGTGTCCTTGAGCAAGGTAAGTGAAAGTGACTATTCTTGTCATTGTAAATAATGGCACGGCACAGAATGAACTTCAACCTCTGCATTTTACACACACTTACACACACACACACCCACACACACATGTGCAGCAGGGGGCTGCTATTGAAAGCACCCAGGGAGCAGTGCAAGCAGGGCAACCTACTGGTCTGGGATTTGAGTCCGAACCTTCTGATCCTGGGGCCTAGTCTCTAGTCGCTACCCCCAGCACTGCTCCCCGGGCACTAAATGTGTGGTTGCCTGTTGCTTCACTTGGTGAATGGATTAAATACAGAGGAAAGACTTTGTTGCGGCTCCCCCTGTGTTCCCAATGACAAATAGTCACTTTCACTTCACACTTGTAATATATATTTTAAATCTACTAAAGTGTTTAAATGTACACATCGCTTGGCTTTAAATTTATCTTACATTTACAACATGTTTCAGACGTTCTTATCGAGAGCACTCGACGTTGACAGGGAGAGTGTCCCTGGAGCGACTTGGGCTTAAAGGTCTTCCTCATGTGCTCAAATGGTGTCAGAGATAACAGCCAGACTCAAACCCACAACCTCCTGGTCTACAGTGGAGAATCTTATCTCAACGCTGGCACCAATAATATCTTCAACCATTGAGCCAATATCCGTGTGCTCGACATTACCATTTCTCCGTTTTTAAGACATGAAAGTGGGCTTTAAACTGTCCCCATCATAATGCAGTTCATACACGTCAAAATATGGGGCCATTTACCCTTTACACTCCAAGCGTGATGACTAACGGGACATACTATTCATTAAATCACTAAGTGCTGTATTCTGAAATCATTGGTCCTAATAGCACGCCTAGCGACGACTGCTCAGTGCTCTGTCAATGAAGCCAGGTCACTGGCTGAGATGAGAACATGCTCTGACCCTGGGGGGTGAAGTCACCATCTGTAGCGCACTCATTAAACTAATGAACCATGCACGAAGACGAACCATGGAAGTTTGCGCTCAAAATGGGCTCGCGCTTTTATTTTGTCTGTGCATTGTTTGACAGTTCCTTTGTATCCCACCCTTGAGTACAAATGCCAAGTCCGACACATTTTTTTTCCACATTGTATTCATGTAGTCAGCTTGTCACCATTTACATACTCATCTTATTTCTTTATTTATTTACTTATGCAGGACTTGTCACATGCTGTGCAGTCATCGGCTGCAAGATAAACTAGCCACGGCAATGTTCCTGAGCTCGCTACAGTGGAGACTTCCCTGCTCACGAGGGGAGCGTGGGCAATCCAGCCCCTGTTGATATGTCTGGCAAACAATAAAGATGGAGCACTCCATGCCTCTACACACGCATCTGATCTAGCGAGAGGACAACCAATAAATTTTACATCAGGTTGGATATTGGAGCCTTGATGCCACGAATCAGCAGCACCTCATCTGAATGTTAATGCAATGGCCAGGTTCCATTTCGTGGCGCTGGGAACCTGTGGGGAATTAAGTGTGGTGGAGTGGTCTCAGTCCTACCAGTGCAAGAGAAAGTGGGGGAAGAAAAGCTGGAGAGTGAGAAGTGCTATAACTAAACACCTCCTGGCTGTCAATTAAAGCCAGAGGGGAGACTCCTGACCCAACATACATCAAAACGTCACCTTGCAGTTTTCTCCTTTTCTGCTCATGCAGAGGAAGTCACAGCTCTGCTCAAGAGAACTTGTTCCTCAGGGTTTGGCCAAGACAAGTTTAAAAAAGTTTGCAAAGCTGTAAAACAGACTTTCTCACTCATTCATTTTCTTAGCCACTTGTCCTAAGCTCTCACAGGGTTACACTTTTTAAGTGTGTTATAAAAGGTCGCTCAAAGCAATTTAGTGTAGCAAGGTTTTTTATTACATTTCCCTTAGGGATCTGCGATTAGCTTCTTTGACTAAGCATGCATTGTTTACAACGATGGCCAAGCAACACATGAATGATCTTATCAAGAAGACCTTTGCCACACGCAGTCGTTATCTTTGTAGCGGCAAATGTTTGGTAGTCTGAATCGCACACATCCTTCCTTTGGCGTCTTGGCCCTGCAAGCAATGCTTTTGTTTCCCTCCTCTGCTTCATTGAAGAGTTTCATCTTCCAGCGCTTTAGCTCCCTGAGGCACAGCTTCAGCGGTCTACTCTGAACACTGCACCTCATACTTTGGGATGAACGCTCAGCTGGTTGTATCGTTCAACATCACACTTCAAACGACTCCTCTGTATCCTGCCCCCACCTAACGTTTCTCTTCCATTCTGAATGCTTGGGTTAATCCTAGCCACAGTCTACGTCAATCTGCAGAAGTAATTCAGGACTCTTGGCTGCATTACAGGGGCGAAACAATATCTCCTTTCACGTATGATAGCAATACCAACACTGCAAGATTGAATATCTGCCAATTCTAACACATTCTGATACCACCTTTGCCCCGGCTAAGCTCCTATAGCAATGTTATGTTTTAATAATATTGTTTTCCTTGACTTGTTTTGCTTAATATTGACAGCTGCATACTGTTGCAGGGTTTCCTTTTCCATAGTTTAAGCTCCGTTCAATGGTTACATAATAAGATGGTTGTTTTCTCTTTAGCTCTGTACACCATTGGATACTGTTGCGATTGTTGTTTATGTTGGCATTAAATTGTGAAAGTGACTAACTATCACTTGAAGATACAACAGTACTGTGCACCACATTATAATACTTCTCTTCATCCCATACACACAGTGTAGCTGCAGGAACCATTTACATTAACAGCATTTAGCAGACGCTCTTATCCAGAGCAACGTACAATTCCTAACTACAGGGACAGTCTCCCTGGAGCAATTTGAGGTTAAGGGATTTGTTCAGGATCACAATGGTGTTTGTGCTGGAGGTGGGATTCAAACCTGCAACCTTTAAGTCCATAGGTGAGTGTCCTACCAGTGGACCACCACCAACCCACTATTCCCACCCACTATATGCATCTGTTTCCAGAACCCAGGGAGCAGTGACGAGGACTATACCTTCCTCAAGGGTGCAAAACTGCATGGGGCTAGAAGCCATGACTCTTCCATCACTGGGTCAGGTGCCACTGGTCCCTACAGAATGGTGGCTTAACTGTGGGTCTTTTCTACTGGCACAAGTACAATACAGCGCATCAAAACAATAAACCAAAAACATTTTGAATAGCATCTTTCAAGATTATTCGCCGTAATTTGACTAATCAGATGTGACGCAACAGTCTGATTGTGGATGGAGATTTCAAGCTTCTATCCCAACAAGCAATCAGGGCCATGCCAGTGCTCTTCCAGAGGTCAGGTATGGTCCATTTAATTGACAATGGAAAGCAGTACAGCTTGGGTTCTGGTGAAAGTGGAAAAGCCCCAGAGCATCATCATGATCAAAAGGATTCACAAAACTAAAGACAGCATTAACAGGTTCTGTGAGCTTCTTCTTGAGTTCAGACAGACATGTCTTTGCATTTAGTATGTAATGGGTAATATAGGACCCCCATAACCTACACCTCTGAGATAAGACAGTATTGTAGGCTTTGTAAGTCTGGCTTAATTAAAGTGAAAAGGACTAGTTTTCTTCGTGAATATGCCACAGCAGGCTCCAACGCTCAACACATTGAAACACTTCCACTCAATGTTTGGTCAAAGTGACTATTTGTCATTATGGAACACGGCACAGCACACAGTGAACCACAATAAAAAGCAACCTCTGCTTTTCGCCCATACACCCCGTGCAACAGAGGGCAGATATTTCCAACACTAGGGGAGCAGTGATGGGCACGGTACCTAATGCTTAAACACTAGACCACCCCTGCCCCATATATAACTCATAAAAACAGAGGAGCAGTGGGCAACCATACGTGTAGTGCCTAAGCAGTGGTGTTAAGGGCGAAACCTTACTCAAGGGTACCTCAGGGTTACCTACTGGTCTGGGACTCAAACCTGTGATTCTCTGACCACGGGGTCAAGTGTCTAACCCCTAGACCACAACTGACCCAGTGACTTAGGTTTATAATGCTGTCTTCTTTTGCCTGTTCACAGCTAGAATTTTAATAACTGACTTGCCTCCAGCACTATTCTGTTTTCACAGTCCAAAAGCACCTGCTGGTAGCTGAAGCGACTACACTCCCTGATGACACGCCTCATGTCAGTTAAAATTCTTGACACTTACAAGAGCATCTCTCTAATAAAACAAGAGCTCATACTTCACCAGGCAGGGAAGAGCCTCAAAAGCCAAACGGCACACTAATTCAAAATTTAACGGAGGCATCAAGCGGTTGTCAGAATTGCAAACTTTTTTGTTTTGCGGAACGTACCTCTGCTTGTTCTGCCTCTGTCACTGTTCCACGAGAGCATGTGATCTTTCACAAGTGACCCAGATGCTCTTCCTACCTCAGGCCTGATGAATGACATCCGATACTCTCGTATCTGTAATTTTGGCGGAGGAGGGAATGACTCAGCGGGTTGGATTGCAAACACAGGAGCCACTTTGTTGGGAGATCTGTCACAAAGTCTGGAAGCACATCGTGGAATTCTAGCTCCTCGACAGCTCCCTTTTTCGTTCCGCTGCACCTCCTTTGAAGAATTCAAGGTTATACAGGCGTCCTCATCTCTGACGCTAGCATTCCTCCGAGTCTCGGAGACTGTAATGAGATCATTACACACTCCCAGAAAATGTCATGGGCCCAGTCCGGAAACCTTGTTATGTGTGTTTTTTCTGTTCTTTTGGGACTAGCAAGTGATGGAAGGTTTCTTGTTTAAGTGCATTTGAGGCGAAATGCCATCGGGCACACTTGCAAGGTTGAACCCACAGATGACCTTGTTTTTCAAATGTCAGCTTTTACTTTGCGGTTTTATGGACACAAAACATGAAAAGCATCTTAAGGAAATGTTGGAGAGACACTAAATCAAAGTTACAGGTCTTGGCCATGGAGAGACATAAATGTACACTTCCACAGTGATTATGAAAAGGTAAGTTACTCGTCATCGCCAATAAATAAATACTCATTATCGTCAATGAAGCACTTTCCAATGAAAATCACAATGGATCACTCAGCTGCTGAAATGCAAACAGCTTCTTTATTTACGCAGCCCTACAGCTTGTGGAAACAACAGCTATTGCCTCATAACCTAAAGGGTAAAATTATGCTAATATGTTTTATATAATGAGATCAGATCAGAGCACTGCCCTGAAAGCATATCCTCAGATCCTCAGAAGGAATAACAATATCAGCCATTGAATTGAGTTTGCTGAGTCTTAATGAGACTTTTTAACATTTCGCTCATAGTTGTACAAACTGAAACGCTGATCTGGTCTGATGTTGCTACATGTGAAGCGCAAGCTGTGTGGATAATGGAAGGAAATGAGTGGGTCAGTGTCACAACTGCAGGCCACTGACCAGCATTCAGTTTGATTAAAATGAGTTAATGCACAAGTAAATTAGCTTCTAAAATAATGAGTGTGTAATTGCTTTGTAGCTACCCAATAATGCTTGAATCACTTTACTTATAATTGGGTTAAGAGCTCATGTTGGGTCATCAATCAAAGGTCATGGTTTGTTACTGAAGATTTTGAGCAGGCCCACAAATAAATGCTGGCACTGCAGACTGGCGACTTGAATGAAGTAATTAAATGGTTCTATTTTTTATTGATTTACTTATTTTTATCACATTTTCTTTGCATGAGTCAGATTGATTATTTAAGGATAGAATTGCATCCAAGAATTATAAGATCTTCTGGGAATAAGTCTGCAATATCAATACAATTAAGCTTTGAATAAAAACAATCACGTAGCTTTTTAAAAGACTATAAAAAGTGATTAAAAAACTTTCTGTTGATAAAAAAAGGATAGAAAAGAATGTGTCTGCATAGTTTACCGCAGACTTGACTTGGCATCATAACATTATCAGGGGACATCAATAATACGGGTAAAAGTGATTATTAGATCAATTGTGAACAGCAACAAATCATGAATCATTTAAAAGACTGTAAAAAGTACCAAAAAAACATTCATTGGTAATAAAAAAGTGTCTGAAAGATGAATTTGTTATGCAAATGGGTGAATAATCATCCCTGTTTCATTTAGAATCTAAATTTTAATCAGGTCGTTTTCAAAAACTGAGTCTTTTATAATATCTCTGTTGGAAATATTTCGCTCGTCTGGATGAACTGAACTGTCTAGCATTGTTTCATGAGTCATTTCAACTTCCCTCCAGGCCCGAGGTGGCGAGACCCTGTACAGCAGAGCTCTTCCAGAATCAGTGTATTAGAGTTAATCTCCTCGTTCAGGTTTTTTTATATGTGTGGACGTCAAGAAGCTCTTAAAACAAGCTGTTTATAGTCCAAAGGGAAGGTGCTCGAGGGGAGGGGGGTTGAGAGCAAAGTCTCCATTAAAGGAGAGAATGTTAGAGGGGTGTTACCCAGTTCTTTCAGACGCCATGTTAGTGCTTCCCTACTTCCTTTATGTCTTCATCCAAATTGAGGATGTATCAGTTTCTTCAAATACCTGACAGAAAGCCACTTGTGCAGCCACCGTGTCCCAGCAGCCTTTCAAAACTGCAATTTATCCTGTGCCAGTAGCCTAAACTGGAGCTTCTTTGTGTGCAGACACTGCAGTATTTATACTTGGTATGAAGGCTCTTCGTGAGGTTGAATCTTATTAGGAGCAACCAGGGTGTTCTTGAAGTAAAGTGTTAATTTATTGTGTATGTGTACTGTAATGTCATACTTCTATGAGGAATATCATTACACTGAGAGAGAGAGAGAGAGAGAGAGAGAGAGAGAGAGAGAGAGAGTAAGAAAGAGAAAGAAAGAGAGAGATACAGGGAGAAATTACAATAATATTTAAAAGGCCTAAATTGTCATTTATATGATTTTTCTCCAAATGTAGTGAATCAGCAGATAAAGGTTTGGAATCTGTTTAATTGTTGATTTAGAGCTAAAAAGATTCCTGGTAATGAAAGCTCATAGACCCCATTTCAATGCTGTGTAAACTGCAGACCACCCACATCACCCCCGTTTCATTAATTTAAGATTCCAATCAGAGGACTCACTTATGTGGTCAAAAGAATCTATTCATTTTTCTTTATCTTTCACTCAGAGACAGGGTGTTTCTTTGCCTGGGAAAGGCTCCAGCACCAACTTTGACACTTGTTAGTATGGATGGATGGATGGATGGATGGATGAATAGATGAATGGACGGATGGATGCATGGGTGGATGGATCAATGAATGGATTGATCAATCAATGGATGGATAAATAGATGGATGGATGGATGCATGGATGGATAGATGGACGGACGCATGGTTAGACATATTGGTGCATAGACAGATTGGTGGGTCGATGGATTGATGGATCGATGCGTGGATGAACTGTCTTGATATTACCTGCGTATTCCTTGTAAAGGTTCTGTTAATAACATGTACGTTGTCTGTAAATTGACTGCTACTGTACAGACACCAAGGGAACCAAATTCATGCCTGGCCAATAAATCAGATTCTAATATGGATTCTGGAAAGTGGACCACATTATGTCCATTTGAATGGCACAATTCAGTGGTTCTGTCCACTTAGCATCTGAGGCAGAAGGTAAGCGGATAATAAAGCAAGCAATTTTAGTCACATGCCACTAGCATGATGTAATGACTAGCATGACCAGCGTGACATAAACGGTAAATGTGATAAATCATTCAAGATTGGGCATATTTAGATTTTTTTTTTACTAAATGTCTAAAGTTCTTTGCTTGTAGCAAGATCTTGCTTCCCACTTCCTTTTACACTTTTTACCTCCTCGATGGCCACTGAAAAGCATGGCAGACACCTATAAAATCCCATCTGACACATGCGCCCAAGCACAGAGCACATTACAAGGTGTGACACCCCAATCAGCTCTTGGGGGAAAAAAACTAACAAGCCCAAGGAATCCTCTCTTGGATTTTCTGACAGAACAAGAGCTTCTATAGCTAATGATCCGCCCAGCGCCTGACAAGCAATTACAAAATTACAAGAACGAAATCTCATCAGCCGTGCCCAGAAAATTAGACCTATCACACAGCACTTTGCTTTTATCAACAAAGACAACAGCTCCATGTCTGAGGAAAGGCATGTCAGGAGTAAACTGGTGTGTTGACAGGCTATTGTGTGTTTTTTTCTAATAGTGGTATCCATTACAAATATGCAGAATTGCCTTGGCTAAGCATTATGGGATTTCCACGGGTAGAATGCATTACTTCCTGATTGGTTGTTGGCCTTCAGAGTTTTTGAGGTGCACACAATTATTCTAAAAGGCCTTTTGTAGATTCCAGACATCTTATGGCTCTGGTTTGTAGCTCACACACTCCCTCCCTCCCTCCCTCTTCTATTAGCATGATGAAGTGTTTCCACAAGGAGAAGCTATTAGCACTCAACAAGTGTGAATCATTGAAAGGGAGGAAACTGGCATGAAGCCATTATGGCAGGATTTCATGTAAGATCCAAAAAGACCTTTCAATGAAAGGATGCTGACACGGTTTACATGTTACCTGACTTTTTCAGGTCTGAGTGATGAATTCTGTTCAAATTCTTAATTGAATCAAATAGCAGTGATAGTATTATTTAAAGCTTCCTCTGTTGAACAACATTCAAAACATCAATCTGTGTATCATAGAGTGCAAGATACGTATCATCTAGATGGATAATGTCTCTGAAATTGGGCAGAATGATCAATAACCATCCGACAAGGATTCCACTGTTTACACCAGCGATGGAAGCCTTTAATATTCAGAAGAAGAGCATGAAAAAGCATTAAAGAGGAAGCACATGGGAGTCCTACTGAGAATGTATAGATCAACTGCATATTCAGGGTGTATATATCACTGCCAGACATCCTACATGTATTTAATATTCATAACATACAAGGACAGAAGCCTGAATAGACCTGCAGTATTATTTTACAGAACACAGGCTGTTTTTATTCCACGTTGACTTTATGTTCTTTGTATTGTCATATCAACACTTTCTCTTTGAACATGAATGAAGATGCAGCTTCCACGGTCAACCAGCCATCCGTTTGGGCAACAGTGTACAAATATCAAATTCTGTGTCAACGTAATAAGATTCCATGCAGATTTACTGAAGGAGATATGCATCCAACATCTAATCTGGCCCAGTGTCCCCAGAAAGAGCCTGCAAAAAACGGAGTAAAAATGAATGTGTGCACACAAAATAAGGGAAAGCACATAAAATAAATTGCTTCATAAGCTGCAGCTCGCTCGATAAACAAATAATGAAATAAACACCAGCTAAGTGTAATTGAAACTTAAAACTCATGGCATAATAATAAAGAGTGGGTGCCAGATTCATTCAGAGGCTAATTATGTGGTGTCACAAGTTATAAGGCCGGACAGGACAAGAAGCAGCCGGCCAAGGACTGCTAAGCCAACAGGGTCATAATGTGCATGAGGACGACGTCTTCATTGCTTCGCGCTGCTTGTATTAAAATCCAGGCACGTGGTATGAAACAGAGCTCTGGATGCAAAAATGTCAAAATAACCAGCAAAATAAGCAGCAATTTATGATAGAACAGCCCCAAACTGAGTAATCCAAGTTCTGGAGCTGGTAAAACACAGTGTCTCTTTTCTTTTTGTTGTAAAAATGCTTTTTTTTTGACTCACTGATGATTTTCAGCTCAAAATGAAGCTTTCAGCAGCAGCGGCAGTCAGTCTTTGACAGTTATGAAGAAATCATAGCACTGTGAGGGAAGGAGGGGAGCTAGTGTGTGTGTGTGTGTGTGTGTGTGTGTGTGTGTGTGTGTGTGTGTGTGAGTGTGTGTGTGTGTGTGTGTGTGTGTGTGTGTGTGTGTGTGTGTGTGTGTGCACTGCATGCAACTCTGGAAAACAGTCTTAAAGCAGAACTGTCTCTAAAGTGAGTTCATTCAAAGAAGAAGAAATATGCAATTCGATGTAAATTTATGTATTTTTTAATCTGATCTCCAAAAATATAGTATCATACAAAGAAAAACCAAAGAACAACAATTTTTAAATTATCTTGTGTTTGCAAATGAAGACCAAAAGTCACCAACACCAGTATCAACCATGTGAAAAAGACATTACCCCTTTTCGCTCAAACACCTGATGATTTAAATAAATTAGATGTCATTTTACAACCTTTCCATCAAAGTTCCCCAAAGTTCTCAGCAAACGCACATCATTTCAATCAAATCTAACGAATTTCCAGAAGAGCTGAGAAAGAAATTAACTGAATATCTTGGTAGGAAAGCATGATGAATACATTTCTCAAATGCTGGGAGCCATAATCTCCAAATGGAGAAAGCATGGACCAGTGGCAAATCTACGCAGGAGTGGCCAGCCTAGCAAAATTACTTTGAGAGCAGATAGAAAACTCAAATGAAAAGTCACAGAAGAATCCAAATGAACATCTAAGCAGCTGCAGGCCTCTCTCAGCCCCGTTCTGAACGACGTTAATACAGAAAATGATTTTATGTATGTCAATGTGTTCATTGTGAAGTGAATGCATTGGCCTGCCTCAGTCAGTTTTTGATAGGATTCATTCAGATGCAGCTCCTGGACACCTATCCATGCAATCCCTGGAGCCACGGAGGAGAAATCTAGAACCTGACCTCTTCTAGCCAGCTTACAAAATATCACCCACTGTTTAAACAATCAAAAAATCGTTTGCAATGCCTGTCTTTATTAAATGCATTATTTCAAACGTTCACTTACTGTTTACAGATAGACATTCACTGCTGTAATACATGGATTTAAAGACCTTTGCACAGCACTGTGTCTCCTGACAATACACCTGGTACAAGTGACAGTAAACCTTAAACCCATCAAGGCATTTACTGCTATGAATATATTATTGACAGCTATATTGATAACAATTTAAACGTATCATTTCTGGAGCCAGATTACCTCTAAAGTGATCTATGTTATCCCAGCATCCATAATATGCATAATTAGGCTTATGAAGGAAAGAAAAAAAGCAGAGAAAGAAATCAATTCCCAGTTGAATAATGGTCCCCCTGCAGCACATTCAGAACAACTGAATTAAAGAATGTTTTCCTTCTGCCAGAGCATCCTCTGCAATCCTGCCTCCTCAAATATGAGAAACCCAGAAAACATACCGTCAAAGGCTCTGATCGTATGAATAGCAGTGATTGCAATAAAGTCACAATCACATCAACATCTTTTAAGTGTATTAATTCAATGTTTGCAAAAATAAAGCGAAGACATTCCATCCAAAAGCAGAAGGGAAAAAAATCAACAGATTGACTACACATTTATTTGCATCATAAATCAATAAATATTGACGTCGCTAATGAAAGGCATAAAAGTACATTACAGAAATGCCCAAAAAGGATGAACATAAATGTAATAATCGCAAGCAAGCCGAGTTTTTAGATCCTTAGGCCTGGCAGAGAGCCCAAAATGATCCACCAGTGCTTTAGGATTAATTAGCCGTGTTGTGCAATTTTATGATATAATTACTCTCAATTCTAATCATTTAAGACAAGTAACTTAATGGCAATCCATGAAGAATAACATCAATCTGTGAAATGAACTATCAGTCAATATGTTGAGATCACTGTGGTACCAAGAACACTTGAAGTGTGGAAGAACTATCATTTTTTGCTGCTCATGTATTTCATTCAGTTCAGTCTGGTTTTCAGATGAAATTATGCTCCTGAATGACTGTGATTAATTGTGCTGTCTTGTCACACCCAGAACACACCACATGGAGATCTCCTCCACACACTTTGCAAGTACGATATTGCCATGGAAACACATTCCTGCACAGTATTAATCAGAGTCTGTGGCAACACAGTAGGTGAATGGCTTTAACAATAAAACTGTGCTACCATTAAATGTTTCATTTAAGGATGGATATGCCTCAGTGCGGTACCTGCATGCAGGAGCTACTTTGTCACTTCAAAATATATTCACTGGTGCAAACTTTGTTGGGTAATTTCTACTGTAGTTTGGGTAGAACAGCACTAGTATCTAGTATAACAACCCAGTCAATGGGTATATGCATATGTGAATTTAAAGGATGCTTTAAAGGTTAAAGAAACTCCACATAATGTAAAGTTTTAACAAACAATGAAATGAAGGCAGGAAAAGGATGCATCCAACAACTTTTCAGGTCCAGAACTAATTTTTTTTTTTGCTTGAAACATTGGATAAGGTTCCAAATCTGGTGCTCAAACTGGAGCAATCTTATGCAATGCAATGCAATGCAATCTTATATATATATGTTTATAGAAATTGGCTATTAGACCAATAATTCAGTGTTCATGAGACTCACTGAAGGGTTCAAGAAAACCAAAAAAAGCTTCTTCAGTTATGTTTTACATTATCTTAAGCTAGTCAAAGTCTTGTTCCAACAGTTATTAGTTCATATCCTTCACTGAATCATTCAAATTTGCTAAAACACTTCTTCTAAACAAGAATGAGCCAAATCAGGTGCTATAATGTATGGCTACCTGTTGACATTGTAACCTTTAATGCATCAGGCTGAGTATACATGGCCTAGACACCATCTCCGAATGAGGCAGGCCTTTTTGCTTGGCTACTTCCAGAAATATTGCATCATTAGACAGTGACCCTAAGTACTAAATCAATGATGTCAGAAAGACATTTCGCTATTAGCTTTGATGAACAGCCCCCAAGATTCCAGCCAATCAGAATCTAGCCATGAGGGTAATGTTTTCAGCCAACCTCAGAGTCGTTGTCTTCACCAGAGCACTAATGGTTGAGGAGGCCAACGCATAGTGGCAGCTCAGTCAGCTATTGAATTCATAGCCGCAAAAAGTGGATGGAAAAAACCCCCTGTAAGGACAAAATGAAGTGCAAGTGAAAGTGACTATCTGAAAATGAGCCGTTTAACCCATGCACTGAATGTGTAGCAGGGAGCTGCGATTGGGACGGCTCAAGGGTACCGACCGGTCCTGGACTTTATCCCAAGATCTCCTGATTACGGGACCTACTCTGACCCATGTGGTATGTGCAAGAACTGCAGGTAAACACCAAGTTCCTATTCATCCCCAAAGAACCAGAATTTACTCTGCAATGGTGGCATAAGGTTAATACCCTGCAATCAAATCAACCAAAGCCTGCTTCACCCTCAGCGGACGCTCTGTATTTAAAGCGAAAACTGGTAATCTCTACTTTAGCTTAAAGGATTGTTTATTCCATACCTCTATCATCGCTTGACATATTTGCACAGTTGCATTCATGAATATTAGTGCCTCTAATCCTATTCAGATAAAACCAGCAGATATGACAAAAAGCGTGCATGCAAAGGTGAACAGTCCCTCTATCCAGAGGAGTTTAACCAGCTCTTCTAAATGTTTTTGCTTCCATTCCTGAATCCCGTTTCCCTCTAAGTGGTAATATGGTACAGAACATACGGTGTTAAGTAACAAAAAATAAAAAATAAAAGAGGCATTCTGTGTCGACCCTCAGGGCCTTGTATGGTGGGGCGCAGCATGAATTCAAATCCTGCCACATTGCCCGCACAAGGTGCCTGTCCAGATTACACATCTCATCTTGACGTCGCAGACTTCGAACACCTTGGGATACTTCCTCTCCTCATCCTTGCTTTGGCTTGTCACACCCAGCTTTCCACTTGGCTTCCTTGCCTTCAGACATCAAATTCTTGTGAAACTTCCCACTCTGCACTTGAGGCAGCTTTCTCTTAAAAAAAAAAAAAAAGTGGTGCCAAAAGAGGAGTAAAAATGGTGATGAGTTTGTGGTGAAATGATTCCTCCAGACATACAGACTGGTGGATAAAATACAAAAACGGCAGCATGACTCTGAATGTGTGTGGGACTCATTAACAGGATCTCATTTACTTAAATCTAAGTGAGGAGCAACTTTTTTAATAATCGAAGGCCATGTTTGATCTTTTTTGATGGCCATGCATTGTAGCATTTAAGTGGCACAACTGGATCTCTGCTCCTGCAGCTCGAATTTGAAGAGCAACAATGACTCTCAAGCTGAACTGAAAAGGTTTATTAAAGGGCGCTTTTACCTACATTGGACAAACACACAGCATTCACAGCCTTTTTAAGTAGCCCTCACTCTTCATGATCCCACAAGTAAATGGCCAAACATAACCTTGAAAAAACCGTCATCTGATTTTCACCACATTGGAAATCATTTGCAATTGATTGTAGCCTAAAGTCTAAGACATCTCATGGACATCACCAGAGAATAAGCGATGTCTAGTTGCATTAGCCAGGCCACTTATGGAGCTATTTTCATTTCTATTTGTTTCAGGGGCTTTTGGCCTTCAGACTTGCCAGCTGGTGGTGGGGTTAAGATCAGGTGATCGACCAAGGAAATGAAGGACATTCCTTTGTCCGTAGACTTTAGAGGTAAAATATTTATGATGCTTCAGTCCACATTCACGTTTATTGTGCTGTTGCTATCAGCAACCACATTGTCAAGCGACTGGGAATTGATCCAAAGCTTCGGATCAAGAGCGGTAGCCTATTTTTCTTCTCACTTTCTCAATCCATCACACTACTGCTTTATTTTCATTATTTCTTCCCATTACATTGAAGGTTTTTAACATTTTTGAGAAGGTTAATTGCAACCTGGCCTTTTTTCTCTCCTGCCTTGGCATCTTCTGATAAACCCTGTAAGGTCAGGCTGGCATACTCCTCTTTTTATAGTGCTTTATCACTTTTTTTCCACCTCAAACTTCTCTTTAGTTATCCAACGCTGCAGTCTTCCACCCTCAGCCAAGTGGTTGGCTATTATCATTTGGGAAGCTCATCTGTGCATTCAGATGACTTCATAACAATGGTCCAAACAGTGGATTTTGGCACACCAAATGTTTTGGCTCTGCCTCTGATCGATTTACTCCCATTTTGCAGTTTTGTGATGGCATGCTTTTTTGGCAATCACAATTCTTTTGTCCAGAAACAAAAGCACAGACTCCAGATGCAAAAGCCAACTCTAGAATCGACTGTAGACCTTTTATTAGAAGCATTACAAATACATAAACCGCATAAACTAATGAAAGGACTCACAGGTGCCCGATAAATAACTTAACATCCTGATTAAAAACTGACAATGTCTAAAAAGAACCCATTCATACATCATTCAATATGCATAAATCATTTCAAATTCATGCCAACATTTTGCAATTAACATCATATTCATTATTTCCCGTGTGTTGGTTTACCAATGAATATCCCTGTCACTATGTATTTATGGGCAGCACAGTAAGTGAATTGACAAGAAGTGATAGATAATAGAGAACAAAGTATATTGCCAGATCTTCCTGATGGACAGTGTTGTTGTCTCTCATGTTCAGTCCAGTCTCTGTACCTGAGCAGTTCTCCAGATCTTCCTGAAGGACAGTGTTGTTGTCTCTCATGTTCAGTCCAGTCTCTGTACCTGAGCAGTTTGATAGTTCTGTGTTGGTTAATCCACACAGTGATCTACGTCTGAACCTTCAAGCAGAACAGAGCGTCTAACTTAACACATGAAGCAGTGAAGAACCAGGTGCAGATTATTCCAGATGATCAGGTGATTTATTTACTGCTGACACTGAATGCTGAGTGGCTGGAACCTCTTTATCTAGAACCTTGTATCTTTAGGCACTTTGCAGGCACTGCTCCATAAAGATGAGACAGTTTGACAGACATGAAAACGGCATCTTTGCACCAACCAGGAGACTCCCCAGCAAAACATAAAGAAACGAGTGGTTTTTGTAAGATTTTTGCCCAGTGCTGTAGTTCATTTCTATTTCACCGCAGTCTGTTGTTGAGCTTCAAATTGCGAATGGAGGGATTCCAAGTGTGTTGCAAAATGCCACATTCTGCTGTACAGCTCATCTGAAAGTACTCCAGCAGCTCAAGAATGTTTTATTTAAGAGAAGAAGTATGAGCACCCAGGCCAACACGCACACTCTCACACCCTGTATTTTGCCCTCACTGTCAATCAAGAGTTTAAAAGTAGACAGCGCTCATGAATGTTGTCTGAATCTCACACCGGGAAGGGATCGGAGGATGATTTGATTTGTGTCAGCTGGTGTGTTCTGATAATCAAAGCTGAAGAAGCAAAAAACATCACAAAGACCGCAGCCTCAAGCTAAGACCAGAGAATATTGAGGTTACCTCAAAAGCCATGTGTATAAAAGAAGACTGTGGGTAGCCTTGGGTACACAGTGTATCATTTTTAATGTATTAGCTCAAATTTTGATTTGGCAAGCCTTGAATGTCATGTCATCTATGCAAATGGCAATTAGTTCTCTGGGAGAGGGCTCAAACTAAACACAAGCTCAGAGAGATATAAAATGGCACAGCGGATTTCAGGTCACAAACAGAAATGTTATATTTACTCAAATTTTCCCTTTACAGGCTGGCAAAGGATTTAGACTCCCTTCTGCAGGACTATTTGTGCCGATTATTATAACGCGATTCCTGTGAGATCCTTGGGTTGCATGAGGTCCTGTTTGTTTTCCCTTTTCCTCAACAAAGATTTACTGCAGAGAAATGTTTTTAGATTTTTTTAGCAGTTGTTCATCTGGATGTTATATGGGCAAAGTTGGTCACATGACATTTTATTTACAATGTATTGCTTTTGTCTAAAAAATGAAGCAAATCAAAACTTTGGACTGTATATTACAGGTATAATCAAACCTTGCTAACTAGAAACACAAACACAAGCACAAGCACAAGCATGGGGTGGTGGTGGTCCAGTGGTAGGTTACTTGCCTATGGATCTATGGCTCAAGAGGTCCCAGGTTCAAATCCCACCTCTGGCACTACCACCACTGGGCCCCTGAGCAAGACCCTTAACCCTGAGCTGCTCCAGGGGGACTGTCCCTGTAATTAGGACATATAAGTCGCTCTGGATAAGAGCGTCTGCTAAATGCCATAAATGTAATGTTGAAAAAAAGAAAACGATTTAGCAGCAAGAACCTCTTACAACTGGTTAAGTGTGGTCCTCAGCCTACGTAGCTGATCTGCTTTCCAGACACAATAGATATTAAGTACAAGTTAATCATTTTTCCTCATCAGTTAAAAAAGATTATCTTCTACATCTTTCTGCTGTCCTCTGCATCTTCCTCCTTCAAACCACCTGCATGTCCTCCCTCAATACATCCATAAGCCTCCTTTCGGTCTTCCTCTTTTCATCTTTCCTGGCAGCTCCATCTTCAGCATCCGATCTATATCTAGATAATATCATCCACTTTGAGATGAAAAAGTAAAAAGAAAGAAAAACCGGACTTTCCAAAACTGGAGTTAAAAAGAAATAAGAAAACGGGACTTCTGACAACTGCGTAAGACCTGAACGACCTGAAAAATTCACAGGCACTTTTGCTCATCAGTGCACTGCGAGAAATCAGATCAACAGAGTCTTTTCAAGATGCAGTTTCAGAGAAAAGGAAACAGAACAAACATTTGCATTAGAACACAGACTGGAAATCGGAGGAATGGATGTTAACTAATGAGCATAAAGTTGTAACTGAAATTTATACGAATAACTTTGTTTACGGGAAACATGAGAGAACTGAACTGCAGGTTTCGGCACCAAAACCGAAAGCGGGTTTAAAAAACGCTGGTTATAATGAGGGCAAAGAGATTAACGATGGCTGAGAATTGTACAGTAGATTAATTGAAGTCTTAACGTAATTCTCTGTTTTGGAAAAAGAAGAAAGTTTTTTCGGTCTGGCCTTTGAATAGAAAAGATTTTGAGGTTTATTATTGCTCTATAAACTCGACTCGCTCTAAATTTGATCAAGAGTGACGGAAAAGGGCTGTTATTGTATCTTTAAAGCCAGATGCAATTCAATTTGTTGCACGAGCCTTTTGCTTCATCCCATCACCCCTACAGAGAAATTACATACCTAAAAGACAGAAGCATCGTTTTGTCTCTGGGGAAAGAAAAATGTGCTTTTTATTTCCCGTCCACGAATACAAAGATACTTAATATGAAAATGAAATACACAAATACATAACATTTCTCAGCTCTCTCTGTACCCACGCTGATTATAAAGATGGGATGGCAAATTAGGCAACGCTTTAACTTCCGTGTTAAAGGTGTAGGGGGATAACGAAGGCAGCCAGATGGCATTTGGGCGTGTTTTTTTCCTTAGTCACGATCTGACTGTTTGTTTTGTTTATTATTCATTGCAGTTTTTCCGATGTGACAGGAGTTGTTCTAGGGGTGGCACATTTCAAAATTAACTTTAGAAAAAAAGAATGTGAATTATAGTGACAAATCCCAGTCAATGATTCATACTAAATCACGTGGATGATTTACTGTAAGCCCAGGCTTGCCTTGTTAGGTAGGAAATTAAAAGCGACAAATGGCAGCCAGTTTTTAGATGATGAGATGTTCTCTCAGATTAGGGGTTTCTTGTCCCAGCTCTGGTGACCTGATGTGCATGTCCCTACTCTACCCACTTGACCCAGCCAATAAAAATCTTATAAATTACTTAAGGAGTTGAGTTGGGGAAGCTTTATGTCACAAAATGTGCATAATGTCAGATTGCCAGGACTGGTTTTAAGAACCCCACTGCCATCTGATGCATGTTGCAGCGACATGTTTTGCAGTGACAGGTTGTGAATAAAGCAGTAAGCAGCGAGAAGCTCTACATTACTGTTTTATTACAGTTGTTTTTAGACTCGATTCAAAATGGACTGCCTAAAACTATCTTACTTATGGTGAAACACAGAATTAAACGACTTATAGCTTTACATAACTTCAGAAAGCTAATGCAAAAATAATAAAGTACACATTTTCAATAAAGCCTTTCCAAAAACAAGTCCTCTGCAAAGAAATGTAGGTCCTTTAGCATATTAACTGTTCCCAAGCAACCATGCACTGCTGAAGGAGGACATCATTTTGGCCTTATGATAATGTAAGTATCACAATTGTTGTGGGTTAAATTACTATAAAATAAATACTAATACTAAGACTGATCCCACAAAGGGTTCCAGTCGCAAATTTCTCCCTTCTCCATACATTATGCATGATTTAGGAATTCAAATGCTAGGACTGGCACCCAAACAGGACATGGAAGACAAAGAGCCTTTTGATTCAGGCATCAAAAAAGTGGTCGCAATTTCATACTGGACCAACAGTGCATTTTACAGTGACTTATATAGTAATTCATCATTCATTTACATTGTATTTACATGTTTGGTGTCTTGTTCTGATCCGCTTGCATTCCCTGTCTCCCTGGAGAACCTTGGGTTTAAGAGTCTTGCTCAAGAACCCAGGTAGGAATTAAACCTGCAACCTCTAAGTCAAATCAAGTCAGTTTTATTTATTTTGCACTTTTTACAACTGTCTTTATCCCAAAGCGGATCTGGGTCCAAACTCTGGAGTCCTTAAAATTGGGAAGAATCCTTGGGAGGAACCCAGACACAGAAGGGGAACCCGTTCTCCTCTGGCTGTTACCAGATAGTCAAGATGGAAAAGAAATGATGGAAGATGTGAAAGTAACTACTTGAGATTGTGATACACAGCACAGCACACAGCAAAACCCAATGAAATGAAACCTCTGCAGCAGGAAACAGTTATTTAAAGCTGCCCAGGGAACAGTGATGGGGACTGTACCTTGCCCAAGGGTACCCACGACCTTGTGATCCTAAGGCCTAGTTCCTAAACAATTTAAGCACTGATGGCAGTCTGTCGTTAGTAGAAATGAGGTCCAGTAGGGTCTGTATAGGGAAGTCCATTAAAAGCTAATAGTAGCAGCTCTGTTTTCGAGTCAGAGTAACTTTAGTTAGGCTTGGTTAGTGGGCAGCACCTGAGCATCATCACGGGACCACCACCCAAATAATTTATGACTTCAATAATGCAGGAGAAGTTTATTTGCTGATCAGTTTCGTCGCAGGTGTTTACTTTTTAATTTGCCCTTGTCCGGTAAGCCTCCACAGCCTCTATAATCTATTGCTCATTTTACATGCAGAGTACAGCTAAGGGCAGAGTCAAGCCTTTGTCCTGGAATTGACAACACATTTTGATTGACCGCTCACAATCACAGGCCTATATGTTTGATCAAGGCTGTGACATTAAGATGTATTATCATCCAAAGGGCGCCACTGCGACTCACTGCTTTAGCTGAGCCCTTGATTGAGCTCTATCCTAGCCTGCCTCAATCAATAAGCATCTACAGCCTTATTAAAGACTTTCGTCTAATTCAGCCGGACCCTGCGATTGAACTCAGTACTTACATGTTACTCAGATTCTTTTATCGACTCCCAGTTATGAAAGACTTTTGACTTTGAGCGAGGCAGTTTAGCTTTGCTGCATACAAAAGCTTTACCTGTCGGCTGACACACATACTTGACACCAGACGAAACGTTGCAAATGGCACCGTCAGCTGTCTTGAATTATCCTTTTGTTTACAGTGGTGGCTGCGGTTCTGACATGGCTAAATTAATTAGTCTCTGATTTAAAAATGAAGCATGATTAGAATCCCTCCCCAATGCAGCCGTCAACTCACTGGCAGAAAGGATGATGCTGAGCTATAATTAAGAATCAGCTTATACGTCTGCCAGCGTTGCCAGAGACAAGCGTCAAGTACACTGGATTACGTTTTCAGTTATGGCGTCTAGACTAAAGCTATATGATATTTCAACAGATTCTTTTTGTGTTTCATCTTATGAAACTAGAATGGAAGCACATTAATGCATAAAATTATTGAAAATGCAAGGGATGTGCACATAGTCAAAAAATGCTTCTGTTGTCATTATTGACATTTTGTTATTATAACATATAAAAAATACGTCTTAAACTATTTAATCTAAATTGAATCTGTACTGTCTAAGCAGTTTATGTGCAAAAATAATAATAACAGGGTCACTAACGATTGTCAGGGGTGAGAGAACAGCTTAGGTGGGACAGCAGGGGTACCTGGTCGGGCAAGGCTTTCAAATGTTTTTGATCGATTTGAGGAACAACATGCTCAGTATTCCCTTCAGTTGCATTCATATCTAGTGCTGCTTTTCTGCAGGAAAAAAGTGATCCAGTAATATGTTGAGGGAAATTTAGCAATCACATAGTTGGTAATCGCTGGTGTACAAAAAACAGTACACAATTTAAAGTGAAATAAAATGGCAGATTTGTTTTTTGCAAATCTGAAAGACACAGATAACGTCTTTATGACCTGACTCATGATTTGACATGCTTTAGCAAATAGCTTTTTGCAAAGTCCAATAACTGAGTGGCATCATGATTTTAGCAAATGTTTGCTTGCTTTTAAAAGCAGAAAAATATATATTTTCATAACGGAAATAATCCATGCCATGCCTTGCAAAAAAAAATCATTTTCTTAATTGGTGGTGTTGCTACATGAAAGTGAAAGTGACAACCCTTGTCATTGCGAGGTCACAGCACAGCAAGCGTGAACCACAACGAAATTGCACCTCTGCTTTTAACCCATGCACACAAACACCGTGCAGCAGGGGGCAGCTATTGAAAGCACCCGGGGAGCAGTGACGGGACGGTACCTTGCTCGGGGTACCTCAGGGCAACCTGCTTGTGAGGGAATCGAACCCACAATCTTCCGATGCGGGGCAACTCCCTATGCGGGGCCAACTCCCTAACCACTAGGCCACCGCTGCCCAAAAAGAACAATAATAACAGGGTCACTAACGGTCACTAACGAGTGTCAGGGGTGAGAGAACAGCTTAGGTGGGACAGCAGGGGCACCTGGTTGGGTAGTGCTCCTTATGCTTTGGCTGAAACTCGTGATCTGATTTGGCCTCTAGTTTAAAAATTACACCTTTTGCTTTATTATCTGAATGACCTACAGGAATGCAGGGCTTTGCCCTTCAAAACATCCATAACATCCTAAATTGTTGGATGATTATATACTTATTCACTATTTAATCACTATGCTAGGGGAAAATGGTGAGCCCCCTATTAAAAAGCCATTTAAGCAAGATTTCTTCTATTTCATGAAAATGTGAATAATAACACCAAAGACTAGAAGAATTAAGGATGCATCTGTTTGCTGACTGATTAAAATGTCTGGATTCCATTAGTATGGAAAGGTTCAAATTAAGAGACACTTTTCCAACAAAAGAAGATAATGCGTTATAATAACACGTTACACTGAGCCATTATGTTCATTGTAATAAGCAGGCTCATACTTTACGCAAACACATGCAGGGGAGAACCAGACGAGGTTTCGGTGAAACAGATCTCGCTCTGAGATGTTTTGTACTTGACTTCCTGCCACGGCCTTGATGGATGGCTGTTTGTGAATTCGCAGACCTCTCACACTGTATTTATACACCTCAGGCAAGCCAAATGAAACTTACATTACAGAGCTAATAACCCGAGAGTGTGAGTTGATGATTGAGCGACAGAGTGAGCAAGTAAGTGGAAATGCATTTGCATTAAATGATGCACTTTTTAACGTCACTAAAGTAAAAGCTGCAAAATATGCAAAAAAAAAACAAACGCTGCACTCTAAAAAATAAGTCTATGCTAAAAAAAAATTAGTAGTGAAATAAAACCTGCAGTTGGAGTCCATTAAATCTGGTTTCAACTGCAAAAAAATGCCTTTCCTTATTTAATTGTTTGCTTTATTTTATTTCATTTAATACAGCTGTCCTTTATATTGTGCCAAAACCTCACAATGAATGGACGAATAAAAATGGTGCAAAAAATATATATATTTTGTTCCTTCGCTGGTAGGAAATATTTCAAATATTTATAATTACCTTTGTAAAAAGCAGTCCACTGATATTTCAGCGGAATCTCTGCATTAATAACATTTGAGAAGGGTCGGCCATATGTCATCACATTTAATAAATTTCAAAAAGAATGTTTCATCCATGATTTAAATAAAAACTGCGAGCCGACAGCAAGAAGGAAGCATGTGAAACGGTCCCCTTAATTTTTAAATAAACTGAACATAATATTGTGAACTATCTGAGCGGGAGAAAAAAACAGAGCTGTCACTGTTTGGTCATGAGATGTGCCACATTTGTCCCCCTCTATCTTCTCGTCGCAGTTTAGTGTTTTCCTCCATGTCTCTCCGTGCTTCACTGCCCCACGTCCTCCCCGTCTCTCCTACAGGCACCTTCCGACCCCTCGTCTTAACTGCAGAGCACCTTAACAGCAAGAGCTCAGCCCTGACTGCACATTTGGTTTCCACCCCTCTTATGACAGAGTTTATCTGACATGCTTCGCTCCAGAGACTCCAGTCTCCCCAGCCTTTATCTCCTAAATGCCAGGATCAAAGCCACCAATGGGAGAAAGGCTGGAGAAGATCTTGGTTTAATAACAGATCAAGTGATCTAATATGGCACGACCTTCAGTCAGACATTAGTGACCAAAAAGATTTCAGTTTTTGGTGAAAAAAAAAAAATGAAACTAATATACAATGAACGGATTTAATGAACCTAAAACTTAAAAATATCAACAACTCATGTAAATATAAAGTGATCAGCTTGTAAAGACAGAAACTCCAATTTGTCCCTTGCTTTGAAGAGAAACAAAGAATGAAAAGTAATCAAATGTGAAACTGTCATTGGAATAAGGTGTTGTTTATCTCTGTAAATTGGAGGACCAAGAATGACGAATGTCCTGTCGTTTCTCTCATTTTCTTCAAGCTCTGACTGTGGTTGGCTCTGTTTTCTATTTTCTCAAACTTGTGCTGGTATTTGTACTCTGACTATCTTAGTCCCCTTTTACTAGTAAAGTTTTGCTTTTCTTCTTTTATCCATTTTTTTAAACCTTTTTAACGATGAAAGTGAGTAGGACAAAGATGAAATACATGAGTATGAATGAAAGGGAGGAAAGTGGAGTGGTTAGGATGGAGGGAGTAGAGGAGGTGAAGGTGGAGGAATTTAAATACTTACAGTTCAGAGTAACGGCGAGTGTGGAAGAGAGGTGAAGAAGAGAGTGCAGGCTGGTTGGAATGGGTGGAGAAGAGTGGCTGGAGTGATTTGTGAAAGACGGGTACCAGCGAGAGTGAAAGGGAAGGTTTACAGAACAGTAGTGAGACCAGCTATGTTGTACGAGTTGGAGACGGTGGCACTGACGAAAAAGACAGGCAGAGTTAAAGAAGACAGAGTTAAAGAAGCTGAGATTTTCATTGGGTGTGACGAGGACGGACAGGATTAGAAATGAGTATATTAGAGGGACAGCTCAGGTTAGACATTTTGGAGACAAAGTCAGAGAAGCAAGGTTGCGTTGGTTTGGACATGTCCAGAGGAGAGACGAGGATTATATTGAGAGGAGGATGTTGAAGATGGAGCTGCCAGGAAAGAGGAGAAGAGGAAGACCAAAGAGGAGGTTTATGGACGTGGGGAGAGAGGACATGCAGGTGGTCGGTTTGAAGGAGGAAGATGCAGAGCACCGGAAGAAATGGAAACGGATGATCTGCTGTGCTGACCACTAAACAGGAGCAGCCGAAAGAAGAAGATTGGCTAGTAGTATTCCTGAACTTGAGAAAAGTGAGCTTGACTACAGCCCAAGTTCAAGCAGAGCAGAATAATTTTAGTCTTATTGTCCACGCACAAGCCTTTTACATAACACTGACGAGTGGTTTCACACACTCGCTTTATGAATGAAATGTTTCTCAAGCCAGTGAGCAGGCTATGCCCTACATTATGTACCTCCCCCAGCTGTGATGTAGTCTGCAAGGCCAAAGCAAATAAAATTAACGAAACATCCAAAAGTGGAGCATCTGCAAGTGCATCAATCATAAATCCTGTTTCAAACTGTGCTTTTCTCGCAGTTATTTCAGATTAAGTGCTTTTTTCATGCATGCTGTGATCTGGCATTCATGAGTTCAGCTTTATATCTTCCATTTTAAACAGAAAGTCCTTGTGTGCTTATAAAAAGCATAAAAATGTGAATGTGAAAATAATAAACAGAGCTCGAGTGTGCAAGGCTTAATCTTCATCGTCAGAATTTTGAGTCTGATTGATCATTCCGGCACATTATCCCTTCTCATGTTGAATTTAACGGCTATACAAATTAATCGGTTGCACTTAACATGATAAATGTCAATGGGCCAAAGAGGGAGCCGGGCGGGAGCTGGAGCACGTATTGATTGGAGAGGGGGAATTATTTCATTAATTACTGGTATGTATATCAATGACGCTTTCCAAACGAGCTGCTCTTCTAATGATTTATGGCAGTTCATCTCAGCAGGGTTTTCTCATTTAACAGGACGGAGAATGTCAGCCCATGCTTTATGCCATCAAGTGAGGATATTCCAGGCCTTAATGTGGAGGAACAGACAGCGCTGGGGAGGTTAGTGAGAAGAAGAAGGGCTCAAAAATTCAAGAATTATTCTCAATTCGCAGCTAAAAATGGAAACTTTTGAGCCAAAATAAAGATTCGAAAAATCCAGAAATAATATTTATTTAAAAGTGACTATTTTTCGTGGTGAATCACAGCACAGCACACAGTGAAACACAATGATGGCCAACCTCTGCTTTTCACCCAAACACACTGTGCTGCAGAGGGCAGCCATTGAAAGCACTCAGGGAGCAGTGATGGGGATGGTACCTTGCTCAAGGGTACCGCCGGGCAACATGCTGGTCTGGGATTTGAACCCACAAACCTTCTGATCCTAGGGCCCAGACCCTAAACACTAGGGATTTAGTATTTGAGTGTTCAGAAATATTAACAAATATTCCAAACCAGAAATCCTCCTTCTTCTTTCTGCTGCTCATATAACTGGATCATCAGTTGCCATTACTTCCTGTCCTCTGCATCTTCTTCTTTCACTCCAACCACCTGCATGTCCTCTCTCACCACATCCATAAGCCTCCTCTGTGTCCTTCCTCTTCTCCTCCATGCCGGCAGCTCCATCCTCAACATCTTTTTCCCAGTATACTCCTTGTCTCTCCTCTGCACTTGTCCAATCCAATGCAATCTAACTTCTCCGATATTTCCAAACTCTGCAACCTGAGCTTTCCCTCTAATATACTTATTCCTAAACTTCTCCATCCTCATCTCTCCCAATACAAATCTCAGCATCTTTAACTCTGACACTTCCAGCTCTGCCACCTGTCTAACTCATTAAATGCTCATCCTGACCAAGGTTGTCCCAGAGCCTATCCCAGTGTTTTCAGGGTGAAAAGTTCCAGAAAGGTTGCCAATTCATTGTTAGGCAAACACAAGCAGACTTACACCAAGGAGCAATTCAGCATCTCCATTCCACCTTTGGACTGGGGAGAAAACAGAGGATCAGCTGGTGGAAACCAACACAACACAGGGACCACATCCAAACAGTAGGGTGGCGATGGTGGTCTAGTGTCTTGTCTGTTTGACAAGAAGTTCAAAATGCTAAATGCCATAAAGCAGAGAGCCAGGTCATCTTGGATGGGAGTCACATCCAGAACCTTCTTGCTGTGAAGCAGCAGCATGGACCTCTCCGCCGCCAAGATATGAACATTTCTCAATAAATCTAATCAGACTTTGCAATCCCCATCTCTATTTTGTGCTGCAGATTTCAGGGCTTCCGAGATATCAGATTTTGGTCAAAGGCCACATCCAATCCTCTGCCGCTTGAAAGAAATAATTTCTGAAACATTTCTGCAAAACACAAATGTTTGAATATTCATTTAAATATAAATCTGAGTATCATCTGTGTCCAAATCACAGCTTCCAAATTAAGAAACGACAAATACATTCCTAATCGTGCACTAAGCACAAATGTGGTTTTGCAAGTAAATGATTAACAATGTAAAAGAATCCATTAAAAAGTAAAGAAAAGAAAAATGATGCTGATTTCATAGCATTTTACATGTAAAACCACAAACATAAGCATATCTACAGGTAAATAGGTCAGCCGTGCTATAATAAGATACAGGTTTTCCTAACTCTGATCCCCTCCCCCATCTTAGCAATCAATTCCCCAACTAGTCCTCTCATTAACTAGAGTAAAATGTTAGAAATTATACACTAACACATCTCCTCCCCCTCCTTGGCAATCTGTGCCCCAGTGGGTTACATTCACCATTACATAACAGATACAGATTCCCAGTTTGGCAACATGGCGATTGACTTTTTTTGGCACGTTAGCCCTGCACATGCAGCCAATGTTGATAAATGAGGTTGGGATTCCTAGCTCTGTAAATGGTCCAGAGCTGCAAGGAAAGGTAGCTAAGAGGAAAGAAGATGTTAGTGGCAGATAAAGAAGGGGGTTATCAGAACAGAACTGACCTCTAGGTGAGCCAGCCTCTCCATCATCCTGAGGCCAATGTGCTAGTGGCCCTTTTCAAAGCCCTCTCACATGAAGAGGCCAGGGACCCTGCCCGGAGATCAGCGTGTGCGCCCACCAACGCTGAATATTCTGTTCTCAAGGCATTTATGAATTGTGAGGTCTGTTTTTGCAGGGAAATATATGTGAAGCATGTGGGAGGACCTGAAAATGTCAGCTGGAAGAATTTGTGCCAGTGATGGGTGCTGGATAGAAACACTGCACTGCATTGTACAGTATTGTGCAAAGGTCTTGAGCCACCACCCCTTTCTTATTTTGCTTCCAAAAATCTTCATTTAATTTATTCTTCAGGAATAGTTTTCGTCTCTCATTTTCAGTCCAGTCTCTGTACCTGAGCAGTTCTCCAGATCTTCCTGAAGGAAAGTGTTGTTGTCTCTCATTTTCAGTACAGTCTGTCCCTGAGCAGTTCTCCAGATCTTCCTGAAGGACAGTGTTGTTGTCTCTCATGTTCAGTCCAGTCTCTGTACCTGAGCAGTTCTCCAGATCTTCCTGAAGGACAGTGTTGTTGTCTCTCATTTTCAGTCCAGTCTCTGTACCTGAGCAGTTTGATAGTTCTGTGTTGGTTAATCCACACAGTGATCTACGTCTGAACCTTCAAGCAGAACAAAGCGTCTAACTTAAGACATGAAGCAGTGAAGAAACAGGTGCAGATGATTCCAGATGATCAGGAGATTCATTTACTGCTGATGCTGAATGCTGAGTGGTTGGAACCCCTTTATCTAGAACTTTTAACCAATTGATCTACTCAATCTGCCAAAGATAAGGCAGTTCGACAGGCATTAAATAGCATTTTTGCACCAGCATTGTGATTCTCAGATAAATATAAATAAATTTAAGGGTTGCTTCAAGACCCAGTGCTGAACAGAAGCTGAACGTATGAGTAAACTGTAAATTGTTGAAACCGGTGAAGAATTCTGACTAATTATTTTATTATTCTTTATTAATACTTCTTAATACTTGTTTAAAACTAGGTTTTTAATGATGATCAGTTTACATATACAATAATCCAGATCTATGATGAAGAAGGCTGCACAGGACTGCTGGGTTGAAGCTTTTGTTTTTTTTTTCTAAATTGTCAGACACATGGCTTTGTCAACATCATGAAGTGCCTCAACATGCCCCCCAGAGAATGGTGAGCACTCAGCTCTGCCACTCAACCATGTAGATGCCCAATTATGTGGTACAGTAGACTGTACAGCGTGACAAAACGGTACTCATATAGCACCGTCCATAAGTATTTGGGCAGTGGGACTATTTTTTTGTTGTTTCGGCACTAAACTCTAGAACACTGGGAATAAAACGAAACAATGACTCTGAGGCCAAATCTATCTTTAACTCTAAAGTGTTCTTCTGTACACTACAGGATTCATCACACTCTTGCCTTAGGCAGCCACATCATCAGTAAAAATGAGAGCCTGTTCCGTGGCGGGCTTTGCGTGCCCGTGTTTCAGAGATGAGGTGAAATGTCCTGGATCATGACTAGATCCTTTATTTCTATGTGTTCCTCTTTCCAGCATCATTGTACAGTTTAATTATCATCTCTTTTCTCTTTTAGGCTTCATTACAGAAATATATAGGCTTTCCAGAAACTTTTCAGCCATTCTGTTCTTAGGGCTTAACAGTGAATTGCATTTTGGGATTGTTTTCATTTTAGGTCTTCCTGGCACCACATTGGAGGCAGAATGATGAATTATTTGTGCTTGGCTTGGGATTCACTTCATGAGGATATTTTTCTGATATCAGTAGTAATTTAGACAAGCTTTATTAAACGTTTTGCTAAATTAAAGGCTCTAATTGTGCTCTTTTAATCCTCATTTATCCCTGTGATGGGCTGGCGACCTGTCCAGGGTGCATCCCCTGTCCTCGCCCTGTGTGCGCTGGGTTGGACACCAGCACTACCCCGCGACCCCGTTTGGGACAAGCGGCAGATGATGGATGGATGGATGGATAATCCTCATTTACATTTTACAAGGTACCATCCACGGCAGACACACAAACACACCCACACTCACACCTACGGGTCATTTTAGCATCTCCAATCTGCAAATATTTTTAAATTAAGAAGTCGTGCTGGTACATCCGATGTCGTGTCAATGTCTTTTCCACACTGACGTGTATACTTCAGTCACACACTGCTGAGCATCCATGCTCTGTCTGTTGCTTCTTAACAACACATCAAATGGAGATTCTTGCATACAGCGCAATAAACAGTTGAGTTTGTCCATCGAACAATAGAAAATCGAATGTTAGGTCTTTTCTTACTCTTCTTTGGTCTTCAGATTTAAATATCTATCACTTTTGTTGGTCTGTCCTTTGTGAGTAATGATTTTAATGATTAAATAATTTAGAATAATGACTTAACAAGAGACTTAGGCAAAAAAATTTATAAAAAAACTACATCCAGCAACAGCCAAACATTCAGTAACTTAAATATTCCTGAAAAGTGTTTGTATTTGAAGGATTGTGATTGCTGTAAAGCATATCCAATGTATAAGAAATGAGCATTCAATTCTGGCTTTAAGCACAAACTACAACTTATCACTGTAAATATTAAAGGATATTGATTTATACGGACAGGTTTATATATATTTATTTGTGATAGCTATATGAGCACTCATATTAAGTTAACAATTAAGTTACAATTGAGAAAGGATTTATATTCTACATGTGTAGTGACTCAGAATCAGGAGCATGTCGCCAAGGGTGTGTTGCTAAGGCTGTGTCAGAAAAGGTAACGTGAGTGCAACCGAAAATAAACCATAAATATTTTTTTCATTGGCCAAAGCCATTGTTCTACCCAAAGAGCCACATAAATGCATGAGTGGATTTTTGATCATTAAATGGTTCTGTGAAGGAACAGTACAATTCTGCATAGAACTGCATAGTCCTACATAGAACCTAAAAGAGTAAAAAAAAAAAAAAAATTCTATGCAAAAAGGGCTTCTCAAAATCAAATTAATCAGAAGCAGAAAAAAAATGTAATAAACAATATTTCTCTGTTAAAATTATACTATTAAACTTAAAATGCTGAGATTGTATCCTCTGAAGGAAAAAAAAACTTTTATCCGATGCAGAAACAATGAATATTTTAATGTTCTGTTAATTATACAATATAACTTTTAGTAAAAAATTGTTTTTTTCATTTTGCAGTTTATTTATTAAGCAATATCCCTCCTTGTAAAGTTTTTTTCTAATTCTTCTAGTTTTATAATTTATTCCCTTTAAGCACCAGTGAGAATGCGCTTCTCTTGTCCGCCCTCCAGTTGAGCAAACGAAGTAAAGTTCATTAATGTACTCGTTAATGAAAATGATGCATTTCTATACAGTATACAGACAAGCACAGTCGCCCCAGGCCCTCCTCAACAAAGCCCATCCACAGCATGTGTCACCACAGGGATGCAATCCTTCATATCATAGACTTCACCTCCATCCCCCAAAGCAATCAGCTCCAAGTATGTGCTCTTGAAGGATCAATTGGAGTGTTGTGAGGTAAACACTCTTCTACTATTTTTCTATACATCATTCACAAACTATGAGCACGGGAGTAACTGAAGCCGTGAAATTGCCAGCAGAGCAATCCTGCAAACAACGGCGTCCTGCTTGTCATTTCAACTTTTCAGGCAGGCGTTGAATAATCGGAGCTACAGAGCACTTCAGTTTGTAGGTTAAGGGCTGTGTGCTCCACTAGATACTGATATTTTTAGAGTTTGCCTACTGAGGCCATTGTCAGTTCCATCTTGGTGGCCTGACAGTGAGTGATAGCTAGCATATACTGTACTTACCAAGCCCAAGGCAACACCTCATTGAGGCCCATGAAAACATGTGAACCGTGTCAAAAATCAATAGGCAATAACAGACCATTGGAGAACCATAATAACATGCACTCTTGTTCATTTTAGGTCTTCCTGGCCATTACAATAGTGGCAAGCCATTGATGGTTTCTGTATGAAATCAATAAGACTGAGAAGCATTTGTTTGCGCAGAACATGGCTCGAGATTGAACTGGTGCAGAGGCTTTTCTTTAAATGTCACTGGGATTTCAAATATGCTGTTTGAACCAATACAAGGTTCTGGAGAAGCTCCATCATTCTTAAAAAGGTTCTTTGGATGGTGCCATAGTATTACCATCTTTGGTTCCCTGAAGGAACCTACTTTTCAAGAAAACCACTCTTTGGAGCTTTAAAGGGTTCTCCACGTGCACAGATCTGTTTATCGCTCTTCAGTTAAGCTGAATTTTGATTCTCAAAGAAGCTTTTGTGGCAAAGAGGCTTTTTGTGGAGAATCATCCTTTGAATCTTTGAAAGGTTCTTCACAAGCAAAATATAAAAACGGTCTTTAGGTAAGCCACAAAACTTTCATGGGCAAAGAACCTTGAGTGGAGGAATATCGTATGAATCTAGAAAAAGATACACTATTTGCCAAAACAAACATGGCTCTTTGGATGAGCAAAATCTTTCTGGAAGTATCTTCTGTGACAAAGAATCTTTATGGAAAACCTTGTTTTTGAACCTTTAGAACATTTTCTACATGCAAAATGTCTTTATTGTACACGGTTTTCAGGTGTGATCCAAAGGTTCTCCAAGATAGAAGTTCTGACACATCTTTAAAAGAGAACTTTCATCATGACCAGCAGTTTCTGTCTTCTGTTTCTGAAAGTTCTAGGGTTGAAGCCAAAATGTGGGTTATGCCTCATTAACTGTGTCATATAAAATATTTTTTTATTTATTACATTTTTCCACATTCCCTGCCATTGACTCCCAAGCCTCCGAAAAACACAGCCACACAAACCACACAGGAAGTTGTCCAATCTAAAGGGATTCTCCTAAAAATATCAACCCAGATGCTCCAAAACAACCTAGTTTGAGTGAGAATGAATGAAAACTCTCAAGTAAATGAGTGGAATTAAAAAAGGCAACTTTTCTAAATGAAGGCTGGAGACACAATCTCTGATTTACAACTTCTCATAATTACTGCCTGCATCAACAGATGCTAAAACAATCAACACCCCTCAGATGGCTGCTGTGTACTTGGATTAAAGGATCCAAATTGCATTCCAGTTTGGGTCATCTTCTTTTTTTCCTCCCTTTTAAAGGTGTTTTATTTGACTGAGCTTCGGCAATCGTGAGTAATGCACTTAGATTTCTACACGTCACACGCTTCTTAAACCACGATATTGATGCTGCGTCTTGATTTCACTGCTAAATCAATATCTTACCACAAGTCACAGCAAAATACTTCTTTTGTCAATACCGGAGTAGGCCATTGTCTAATTCAAGGATGCTTCGTGTTAGGCGACAAGCACGAGATGTTTATCATGAAGCGGTGCTGACAATTGCGCTCGTCAGCATTGAGAAGTTTGACGTGAGGGATTATTGTCAGAAATTTGAGCTTTCAGCATCACTCTAATGAAATGGGTTGCTAAAAAAAAAAGCTGTTAATTGCACTATTTGGGTCCTAAATGGCTTGCAGATGCAAATGAAGAGCTAAAGAATCTCTTTCATGAAGAAAAAGGAAATCGCAGGGCACGTATTGGCAGCTGGGGACTGACCATGAAATATATCCCTCCTGAAATATATCTTAGCTGAGGAGAGAGAACGAGAGAGAGAGCGAGAGAGAGAGAAAGAGAGAGAGAGAGAGAGAGAAAGAGAGGGAGACTGTTCATCGGCAAACGGTGCAAAAGACGTGGAAACATCTGAACATCACGGCATCTGACTGGACCAGTGGGACATCATTAGCTATATTTATCTCTAATGTGGAGCATGAATAAAGCTGGATAATCCACTCACGTCATTACAGGGAACCAGATAGCAGAGCTATCATTTAATTGTGGTATCAGTCTGAAGAAAGCTAGTGCAAAAAAACATGGAACCGGGTGCAATAATTACTGAGCATAAATGTCGGGGTACATATGGCCTGCTCCGGTTGAGCACAGGATTTAAAGTTAAACGAATAAAAGCTGCTGTGAAGGTGAAAATGCACACACACACACACACACACACACACACACACACACACACACACACACACACACAAAACAACAACAACAACAACAACAATAACCTCATACAGCTTGCCTTATAACTCATTCACACTCATTCAAACCCGCGACACACTGATGTGGGAGGCTGCAACTGCATTTGGAGATATTTGCACCAAAAAAATAAATAAAAATCATGAGCGAGAAGAGATGGTCGGAGCTCGTGGCGTGTGAGAATGGTGTTGAACAAGAGCTGTTCTTTCAGCACTGCTGTGAGAGAGAAAAAAGATCCGTTCTTTAAGCATCACTGTGAGAATGGAGAGTTCTTTCAGAGCCACCGTGAGAAAAGGAGCTGTTCTTTCAGCACCACTGCGAGAAACGAGCTCTTCTTCCAAAACCACGCTCAGAAAAAGAGTCGTCTTTCAGAGCCCCCACCACGCGCTTCTTTCAGCACCGCTGTGAGAACGAGGAGAACGGGGAGCTGTTCTTTCAGCACCACTGTGAGAACGAGGAGAACGGGGAGCTGTTCTTTCAGCACCATTGTGAGAACGGGGAGCTGTTCTTTCAGCACCACTGTGAGAACGAGGAGCTGTTCTCCCAAACCCACACTAACATGAGGTCTTCAAGAAACATCACGAGAAAAGGAGTTATTCTCCTCAAACCACCATGTGGAATAAGAGGCTGCACACACACTGTAACACACACTGTAACACTCACCCGAACACACTGATACACACACTGTAACACTCACCCGAACACACTGATACACACACTGTAACACTCACCCAAACACACTGATACCTCACACACTGTAACACTCACCCAAACACACTGATACCTCACACACTGTAACACTCACCCTAACACATTCATACCTCACACGCTGTTACACACAAACACACTGCTCTATAATACCTCACACACTGTTACACACCCAAACACACTGATACCTCACACACCCAAACACACTGATACCTCACACACAGTTATACACCAAAACACACTGATACCTCACACACTGTTGCACACACCAAACACACTGTTACACACACCCAAACACACTGATACCTCACACATTGTAACATACACCCAAACAAACTGATACCTCACACACTGTTACACACACTCAAACACACTCATACTTCACACACTGTTGCACACACATCCAAACACATTGATGCCTCACACACTGTTACACACACCCAAACATATTCATACCTCATACACTGTTACACACACTCAAACACATTGATACCTCACACGCTGTTACACACACCCAAACACTGCTCTATAATACCTCACACTGTTACACACCCACACTGATAGCTCACACACTGTTGCACACATCCAAACACACTGATGCCTCGCACATTGTAACACACACCCAGACACATTCATACCTCATACGCTGTTACACACACTCAAATGCATTGACACCTAACACACTGTTACACATACCCACACACACTGCTCTATAACACCTAACACACTGTTACACATACCCACACACACTGCTCTATAACACCTAACACACTGTTACACACACCCACACACACTGCTCTATAACACCTAACACACTGTTACACATACCCACACACGCTTCTCTCTCTCTCTCCCTACCTAACTCTCTGTTACACACACCCAAACACACTGATACCTCACACACTGTTACACACACCCAAACACACTGATACCTCACACACTGTTACACTCACCCAAACACACTGATACCTCACACACTGTTACACTCACCCAAACACACTGATACCTCACACACAATTTCAAACACACCATTACGCACCACACTGTCACGTGCTCCATGATGACCCAACTCGCTGTTTTCACAGCCGCCCACCCCACCCGGCCCACCTGGGACCCCCCGGACTCTCACCTGAAACAGCCGGAGGATGTTGGCCACCATGATGGAGACGGAGCTTGCCGAGGCGCCGATGACCCCCACCACCTTCTCGGGCTTGACGAAGACGGGCGGCTCGCCGTTGGTGCAGCGCACGTCCGACGTGTCTTTCTGGATGAGGGCCTGCACGAAGGTGAGCGACTGCTCCAGTGCGTGCGTGTCGCGCGAGCACGTGTCGAGCACGCGCGCGCCCAGCGTGATGTTGGGCAGCAGCTCGTCGTCGCTGTTGATCTGGTCGAGCGCGTACAGCATGGCCTCCAGCCGGTGGATGCCGTTCTCCTTCTTCACGTCGCCGCACGGCTCGCCCGCCGCGCCGCGCGCGTGCACGGGGAAGAGGCCGCCCAGCGTCACGTCGCCCTCCAGCCGGATGGAGTGCGGCGCGTACGTCTCCTGCGCCCCGGCCGCCGCCAGCAGCGCCGCCAGCACACACAGCAGCCGCCGCGGGACCCGGGAGCGCGGCTGCGCCAGTGCGCGCCTGGCCATGGCGACCCGTCCAGCTGGGGAGGAGGCAGAGAAAACGGGGAGCTTCTTCACACTTTCAGCTGGAAAGAGTGAGAGTCATTTCCTGGAGGAAAAGTGGGTGCTTTTGTTGCAAAAGAAGGGATTTTTCAGTAGTGGATGGGAATGCGCAACTTGCGCCAGTTAAACAGACTCAAACACCCCCTACAGTACCTTCGCAATCCGCCTTATCCAAAGACCCCCAACATGGCAGCACGACCCCCTTCCCCAAAAAAGTGCCCCGATATTCCACTCTGCTCCGCGGCTCCCGAACTGGCGCAGATGTGGGAGAGAAGTTGCGCAATCCGACTGGAAACGCAACTTTGCGTCCAACTCGCGCGCTATTCGACCCTCAGAGCATCCCCTCGCGCACACATCCTCCTTTAATCCCCTCTTTTCTCCACCTCCCCCTGGGAGTCAGGTGCATCCGACTGGTGTTCGTTCCGCAAAATCTCGCAAAAGGAGGAATCATCCGCAACAGCACCCGAGCCCGGAGAGCGCCTTCTCTTCAGCTCCGCTTGTAGGAATGACGCTCCCGCTCCCTCTTTTTCTTTTCCAACCAGTTTTTCGTTTAACCCCGCCCTCCAGCCCTGCGATTGGCCCGACTCCCGTGCCAGGATTGGCCAGTTCATACTCAGGAGGGGTCCGCCAAACTGGAAGCCAATCAAGCGCAGGAGGGCGGAGCTTTGTCGGAAATTAGAGGGAGAAAATAAGCGCCTCCACCCAAAATCAAAAACGCGATTCTCAAACGACACGCAAACGATCATCGGCATGAAGGAAGACGGGATCGAGCTTCATCACAGAAACAAGCTCTACAAACTCTCTCTCTCTCTCTCTCTCTCTCTCCCTCTCTCTCTCTCTCTCTCACTTTCTCCCTCTTTCTCTCTCTCTCACTTGATATCTGTCTGTCTATCTCTCTCTCTCTCTCTCTCTCTCTCTCTCTCTCTCTCTCTCTCTCTCTTTCTCCCTCTCTCTCTCTCTCTCACTTGATATCTGTCTGTCTATCTGTCTCTCTGTCTCTCTCTCTCTCTCTCTTTCTCCCTCTCTCTCTCTCTCTCTCTCACTCAGTCTGTCTCTTCCTTTCTCTCTCTCTCACTCAATCTCTGTCTGGCTCTCTCTCGCTCTCTCTCTCTCTCTCACACACACACACACACACTCCTTCTCTCCATCTTCCTTAACTTTCTCACTTACTTTCTTTATTTCTCTCTCCCTCTCTTTCACTCTTACGATCTCTCTCCATCTATCTATCTATCTATCTCTCCCTCTCGTTCTATCTATCTATCTCTCTCTCCCTCTCGCAAGCTCTACCTCTCATATCTCTGTCTCGCTCTTTCTCTATCTCTCTCTCTCTGTCTCGCTCTCTGTCTCTCTCCCTCCATCTCCACCTGTCCTTATACCATTTCTCCATGTCTACTTTTCCTTATCTTCCTCACTTACACTCTTTATTTCTCTCTCCCTCTCTTTCACTCATCCTCTCTCTCTCTCTGAGCAACACGTTCTGATGCCCAAACACCGCAGCCTCCCTGTGATTCTGGGAAACACAGAGTGATGCTGTTCTTCCTGAGATTATTAGATGTCTTGTTAACCCACAGCAGTAGAAGACTGGGGCAAATTGTGAAGCGTGAAGCTTTTCTTTTTTGGTGCAGTTTCTCTCAGATTTCACTCACCACGCTGTCACTGGTGTCCACTCGTGTCATTTGGACTCACTAAACTCAGGCCTAAAATCAATTTAAAAGAGGCTGATTTAACGAATTCCTGTCATGGCTTTTCATCAGCAAAGGCAGTGAATGTGCCCTGGGCAAAGGAGTCGCCATAAGAATTCATCATTCAGGCGCAGGAGTCTGGAGCAAGTTGCAACAAATATACTTGTTGTCTGTGGCAGGCTGTTTAGTGTAGCATTATTGTTGTGCTTTTCAAATGCATCAACAATCCTGAAAGCAATTAAATGCATCGATATTGATTATATCAGCAGCTCAAGAGGTTCCAGGTTCGAATCCCTCCTCTGGCACTACCACCACTGGGTCCCTGAGCAAGACCCTCAACCCTGAGTGTCTCCATTTACAATTACTGTCCCTGTAATTAGGACAGAACGTCTGCTAAATGCCGTAAATGTGTATACTGTGTGTGTGTGTGTGTGTGTGTGTGTGTATATATATATATATATATATTTCCTCCACTCTGGTTTAGGTCAAGTTTAGCTAGGTCTAGCTCATTTATAGCCAGGTTTAGCTCAGTCATAGCTGTGGTCTTGCACAACCATACCTGGGACTAGGGCAATAATACCAAGGATTGGATCAGTCATGGCAGGGATTAGTTTAATCATAACTGAGATTAGCGGCGTCATACCCAGGTTTATCTTAGTCATAGTTTGGTCACTGAGTCTTTGTTGGTGTTTTGGGATTAGATCAGTCATACCTGGGATTAGCTCAGTCACACCTGGGATAAACTCATTCAAACTTTGGTTCACTCCGAACAGCTGGGATTAGCTCAGTCATATGTGGGATTAGGTCAGTAAAGCATGATTGTGGCTGGCTGATAATACTTATTACACCTGGGATAAAATCCTTCACACCTGGGATAAATGTAATCATACCTTAGTATCACTCATTGTGGTCATTGCTGGGATTAGCTCACCCATAACTGGGATTTGCTCAGTGATACCTGGGATTACCAGTCATACTTGCCTAATTATATTCTATTTTGCTCACAAAACTGGGATTAGCGCCATTATAGTAAAGTATAGATCAATTGTGCAGCTCGCAGTGGCTAAACTTATAGGATAGACTAAATCCAATCCTTTAGTCTAACTCATCTGACAGAGACAGCTAACTCATCTGACTCATGTGACTTAGTCATCATCTGATTTGGAAAAAATCTGATTTGGTAAAACTTGTCATACCTCCTTGGAGCTCCTATTAAACATTTAAACTGAACTTTGAGACTGAACTGGGAATCAAATAGCCACAATACAAAGTGCATTGCAAAGTACAGTAATCCCAAAATGCAGGATTGGTAACACAAATTGGTCGTGCTAATATTAACAAATCTGTAAATATGCAGTATATAAACATACACCCAGTACTAGTTCTCACAGCCACAGGTTGCAAATCTTTTTTGCACGATAATATAATTAATATTACATTTTTAAACTTCTTCTAGCAACTGATTAAAGTGTTCCTCACAAGGTCTGACATCCAACTGCAAAATGATTCAGTGATAAGTAAAAAATCATAACATATTTTAAGGTAAGAGTCAGACCTTTGGCAGCCCTCTCTGCTTTTATCAGCCAGAGCGTTGTAGTCTGATTTGCTGGAAGCTTGCCATCTGCACCCTGTTGTTCCTCATAGCAACTGGATAATGCAATGCCAAGAGCATATTGTTATGTACTGCAGTCCCATGCCAAGACTGTCACATCGAAATAATAGTTATTGAAGAATAACCGAGCGCACTGCTGCATCCAGTGTTGCATTCTGTGCTTTATTCAGTCTGATATAACATAGCCAAGTGAAGTGAAAGTGACTATTTATCATTGTGAAACACAGCACAACACACAATGAAACAAAATTCATTCTCTGCATGTTACCACACACTGTGCAGCAGGGTGCAGCCATATCCAGCACCTGGGGAGCAGTGATGGGGACGGTACACTGCTCAAGGGAACCTCAGGGCAACCTACTGGTCCAGGATTCGAACCCATGACCTTCTGATCCTGGAGTCTCGTCCCTAAACGCAATTCCGCCGCTGCACTTGCAGATGTTTGCAAGGACAACATGATTCGCTATCAAGAGACAAATAAAACCTAATAGAGTGATTCAAGAAACAAACTCAGTGGAACTTTTCTGGTTCAAGGCTCTTTTCATTTTTATCAATTACAAAAATGAAATTACTACAGAGCTGTGTTCAGGAGAAATATGTGGTAATTGGCCTCTCTCAAGACTGGAGAAGCCTAAATCAAATTAAGTCAATTTTTTAAATGAATCTGCAGGAGGCATAAATTGTCCCCATTAGCTCGCAAACCTGTGCCTCCCATAGTTTTATCTATTTTTGAAAACGATTTAAAACATCAGCTGTTCTTTGGAGCCTATGATCATGATGTAATGATGGATGGACCATTAGAAATGGTACAAAATGATATGCCTTAAAACTGAAGCATGCTCTTCTCTCTGATGTCAAAGCAAGAGTGTAATGATTTTTTTGTTTTTGGATAAAATGTGGATGCATTTGCAAATTTTTGTTCTAAAAAAATCACTCTTTACATTTGGCAAAGAAATTTTTAATAATGAATATTATCATCATTCTCTGAAATACACTGTCCCACCTCTACGTGGCATGTTGTCGCATTTGGAGATCTGAGGTTTTGTCCTGCCAGAAACAGATTGCAAGAATAACGAAAGTTAAATACAACAAATCAGGAAAGTTTGATGAAACACTTAATTAGGGCTGGGTGATGTAAAATGAATTCATCTTCAAGAAAAATTCAGAAGAAAAGATTTGTGAACCGATGAGTAAAAACAAAAAAAGACAAGCACATTTAAACCCGGGGCGGTGGTGGCCTAGTGGTTCGGGTGTTGGCCATGTGACCGGAGGATCGGGGGTTCGAACCCCTTCCTGATAGGTTGCCCTGAGGTACCCTTGAGCAAGGTGCCGTCCCCGTCCCGCTCCTCCCTGCGATGGGCTGGCGACCTGTCCAGGGTGCGTCCCCCGTCCTCGCCCTGTGTGAGCTGGGTTGGATGCCAGCACCCCCCCGCGACCCCGTTTGTGCTGCAATGTATTTATTGATGCAATCAAATACCTCAATTTATGTTTCTATTGTGTAAAAAAATTGGATTTCTTGTTTCAGTGACAAAAAATGATGGCAGAAAACAAGACTGTATCATGTTTCTCCTCCGCAATCAATATCTCCTGTTTTACATTTGCAATCAACCCTTTCCACAGAATTCTGCACTGAGCTAGAAGAACTAATTCCAAGTAAGAATAATCCATTATCTGCCGCTTGTCCCAAATGGGGTCGTGGGGGAGTGCTGGTGTCCAACCCAGCGCACACAGCGCAAGAAGTAAGAATAATTGAAGTAAATAATCCCAGCAAATCTGTAAACTGCACTTTTCTTCACAACAGCAAACATCTGATATTGGTCCTACTCAATAAGTTTCATTACCCTGATGGTTTATCCCCCCCTGGGATGGACAGGCCATCTGCTTTAATATGAAGTGTAGTGAGGCAATTGCCTTCTCTGATCAACGTGGGACAATTCATCACTTAAGCCCCTTTTAAAAAGTGCAGCCTCTGACAAAAACAGCAGGTGACCAATTGACGTCCTACAGATGGAGAGGGCCTTTCACTTGTTTACCTCCACCGTGACCCAAATCCAAAAACAAGGGCATCCTTCACCATAAGCCTTTAGCTTTTTAGCTGGACGTCCATTGAGGGAAACGAGGCAACTAAAGACAAATGAACTTGATCAGCTTTTACTATTGATTTTTCATGCTTTAGGTGTCCAGAAGCAAGAAGAGCAGACCCCATATTTCTATTTTCCCCACACAGCTTCCCCATAGACAGTAAGACTAGCCTGTCAGAAGTGACTGCCACTTTCCTCAGAATGAAAAAGATTCACACAAAGGAGGTATTGCTCTCCTACTGTTCTGGTGGCCCACAGCAGTTTCAATTTTATTTCTTTGTGGTGCTGACTTGTTAGAGTTCTGGTATGGCTTGGATCAAGGTTGCTGATGTAGGAAATACAATACATAATCCTATATTCTGTTTCCTCGTGCTGGATCATTTCGTCCTGAACAAAATGTTGTTTTGTAGACCAAGAAGACTTCAGAAAAAACATTTCACAGCATAATGCCAGAGATGTGAAAGCCCATAATATGGTGATGGCCCATTAATGTTAATATGGCCTTTTAGAACTTTATTGGCGCTGCAGTCTAGGTCTGCACCACCATATACACTCTTAAAAACAGGATTGCAAATAAAGGTTGACAGTGTCATCAGATTAAGTTTCTTAAAGGATGTTTCAACAGAGTGTCTGAGAGCAGAGAGCTGCGTTTTTTGACCCGTTTAGTCATTTCCAATCGCCTTTCTATAGCTAGCTCTCCATCTACCAGCACTGCAAGAGTGAAGACTACCAGTGTGCCAAGGTTGTTAGCGTGATAATGTTGGACAGCTCCAAACACATGGAGGTGAAGACTAATACCAGTTCTGTTTCATCGCCTATTAGTTGCCTCGCTTTTAGTAATCGGAAGAAAGAGAGAGCAATGCTAATTATTCTCTCTTGGACTCCAAAAAAGGCAAGAGTGGCATCACCAGAAATCCTTTACAAATTTTTGACACCCTTTGGTAAAGAACCAAACATTATGCTCTTATATCAAAAGCCCTAAACTGGAAAATAACTCACATTCTTTGAAAGGTTCTTCCCACTCACACATTTCAAATGTTCTTTATTTAATTACCACCCAAAGTGCCACTTTTATCAAGGATATAAAAAAAACAAAACACTAAATTAGGGTCATATAATGGGCCAGCGGTGGCCTAGTGGTTAGGTAGTTGGCCCCAGGATTAGAAGGCCTTGAGTTAGAATCCCAGACCAACAGGTTGCCCTGAGGTACCCTTGAGCAAGGAACCGTCCCCATCACTGCTCCCCGAGCAATTTAAATAATTGCCCCCTGCTGCACGTGTGCATGGGTGAAATGCAGAGGTTGAATTTCGTTGTCTCGCTGTGCGCTGTGCTGTGTTTCAGAATGACAAAATTTTCACTTTCATTTCTGCGGAAGTTCTCTGACTGTGGAAATAAATATCCTTGTAGCAAACACTTATTATCTGAACTTCCCTTTTGTCAGATACACAGGAAATTACTGTAGCTCCAACCTTTGCATTGCATTGATTACAACAGTGAGCATTTATCGATCTCAGCAAAGCCCAAATATCACATTCATTTTAATTATTGGTTGTTAGCTGCGAGCAAGGTTTGGCTCTCATTCACTGATGATTCATAATTGCTTATTTTTCCATTTTCCCAAACGCAGGATTAGCATTAAGTGTTACCAATGTGTTAATGGGGAAGAGTCTCCACTGATGATTCGGGAGGGAGAATGGCAAGCCCCCAAAATTAGGCTTCTTTACGTTAATTACATCACTATATGGATGATTTCACAGGTGAACCCACCCTGCCAAGAAAATGTACTGCTTCTAACTGTGCTGTATATTGCTTTTGTCGCGTACTCACTCTTGACTACTTGACTAGTTACTGCTTTTCCTGTTTCTTAACAGGTAGTAAGTAGAGTTTAGATTAATATTTCAGACTGTTTTACTGCTAGAAACAAAACAGCACACGAATAGCTTTTTGCATTATTAAACGCACGGCTTCAAAAGCTCCCGAGGCTGTAATGGTTAAACGGGTCTCAGGGAACAGCGTTTTAGGTCAGATGGCAGGCATGATATCAGGGAAACAAAAAGCTTTAAAAGAATGAGTAATTTATGAGGTCTTTTAGCTGGAAAATGGTCCATGGCCTTTGGAGGAAGGTGAAAAGCTCAGGGGTGTGAAATGTAAACCTTGAGATTTCACAGTTTTCTTTTTCACACCATATCAATGAAGTTACTGGTCACTGGTGGGTAATCTACCTTTTCTGAGGCTGGACAACTAGGGAGGTGTCTCCGTGTCCTTCGTCCACAGACAGGAGTGGGTGGCATGTCTTTAGAAAAAGTCAAACTTCATTTTGAGTCTACAGTTGTAACCAAATCACCGCTACCTTTCTCTAATTTCTGGTGTAATACAGAAAAAATGTAGCATTTCTGCTGAAAGGTATAACCCACTCTAAATTCCACCAATGAAAACGGCACCAGGATGCTTTTTAGTCCTATGCTCATCACCAAACATAAATCTGACAAATCTGCAGAAAAATCTGCTGGCCGCAAAACAGTGGTTGAGTCTGTCAGTCATCTTCAGGCATCAGTTCTTAATTATTGTTTATTTGGGGTCATAACTAACCTCCATTGTTAGTGCAAAGCACTTCCTTTGGCTACACCAAAGCAGCTTTCTTTTATCTGCTCTTCCTCAGAGAACGGCGCTATTCAGACGCACTTGATGAAGCACTTCATCCTCCGTTGCGCTGCCACAATTACGCCGCCAAATTTGACGTGGCAACCTCGAACAAAAAAGAGAACAGGTGCCAATTATCACCTGTCTGTGTCTTTTAGTACATAATTACACCGCGATTACTGCACCTCGCCTTGCTGAATGAGAAATCCTTTTAATCAATGCAGAACTCTTCCTAAGGGGCCGGGGATGCTGTTTGTGTGGGTGGTCTTTGTGAGATAGCGTTATTAATGTGATTAAACGAAAACCTCCAATCTTGTGTCCCTTGGGGCAAGATATTAGCCCTAGTTGGACAGAAAGTTCCAAGAAAGCAGGTAAGCACTGTCACATGCTTATCCCTCATTCTGCAAATCCCTGCAGCTTAGTTAAAAAGGCCTGTTGTTTGGGAAACCAAGTTTTCTTGACTTAAAAAAAAAAAAAAGAGAGCTATAATAGTTTAGCCAAGGCTACTGAGTGCTAAGAAGTGCTTCAATTTAGATTGCCTTAAGAATGAAGGAGATAACAAGTAGCCAGTCTGAACAGAGCTCCTTATATATATTTATATATATATATATCCTTATATATATAAAACAAGGGCAGCAATCCAGCCACAAGCGACGCAGATAAGATTTCTTCACGCCGGTCCAAAAGCACAGATAAATGGGGAGGGTTACGTCAGGAAGGACGTCTAAAACATCTGCCAAATCAATATGCGGACAACCAGACAGATTTTCCATACCGGATCGATTTCTGTTGGGTGTGACAAAGATGGAAAGCATTAGAAATTAAAGGGACAGCTCAGGTTAGACATTTCGGAGACAAAGTTAGAGAAGCCAGAATGCATTGTTTGGAGACGAGAAGTATATTGGGAGAAGGATGTTGACGATGGAGCTGCCAGGAAACAGGAAGGACTGAAGAGAGGTTTGGTCATGGTGAGAGAGGACATGCAGGCAGTTGGTCTGAAGGAGGAAGATGGTCAAAAAGAAATGGAAATGGATGATCTGCTGTGGTGACGCCTAAACGTCAGCAGCTGAAAGAAGAAACAACAACAGACGGATGGATATCCATCCATCAACAGTGGCGCAGTGCGTGGCATTGTCACCTCACGGCTAGATTTACATTTACGGCATTTAGCAGACGCTGTTATCCATAGCGACTTCCAAGACCTAATTACAGGGACAGTCCCCCTGGAGACACTCAGGGTTGAGGGTCTTGCTCAGGGACCCAGTGGTGGCAGTGCCAGAGGTGGGATTTGAACCTGGGACCTCTTGAGCCATAGGTCCATAGGCAAGTACCCTACCACTAGACCACCACCACTCTGATCCTGGGTCGAATTCCCAGGCGGGATGGTCCGGGTCCTCTCTGTGTGGATGCTTCTGTGTCTGTGTGGGTTTCCTCCAGGAGATTTGGTTTTCCACCCACTGTCCAAAGACATGCAGGTCAGAAGTTTAATCGCTCCCTGGGTATGAAAGTGTGTTTGTGTGTCTGTGATGGACTGGTGACCTGTCCAGGGTGTGTCCTTGCCTTTCACCCTATGAAGGCTGGGATAGGCTCCAGCACCTCCGCAACCCTAATTAGGACAAGCGGCTAGAAAAAGAATGAAGAGCGAGCAGAGAAGTGGCTTGATGGCTTGATGTGGCTTGATAAAGAAAAGCAATCAGACAAAAATGACAATTTTAGCACATAAACACACACAAAAAGTGAACCTAACAGGGACAAAAAGCAAGACGAATATCTGACTTGGGCAAAGTCCTGGGCAGAACATCAGTGCCTGGAGAAACCCACTGAAAAAAGATTCATTTGCTCTAGATCCCTTATTTACAGGAGAGTTTTGTCAGTTTATGGGCTGCGATGAGTTGCTTAAGTCAAGGGCATATTTTTTTCTCCTTGTTGATTTTACCACGGGCAGCGATCCAAGACTGCGACTCCATTACGACTCACGCTAACACAGTCTGGATGAACCGGGTGTCTTTGTCAAACTGTTGTTTTAGCTCTGTTTATTTGAATTTGTGGGAAAGGGGGAGGCTAGAGAAAAAGATGAATATTTGCCTGCTTTTTCTTTTCCCAGATACAAAGCAGTTACATGCTTTTAAGATTCTGCTCATTGACACCAGCTGTTCAGCAATCTGTTCCCCGATTTTTTTTTTTTTTTTTCTCAGGGAAGCACCGTTGCGTTTATTTATTTATCTGCAAACAAAATTGAGGCACACAGGGTCTGCTAGGAAACCCTCCCTTCAGTCCTATTGAATGAGTCCCTTTCTACAGCGACCCAAGTCTGAAATAGAAGTTGGCTGATCGCCTCCTACTGGATTAGCCCATGGGAATCCTTTATTAGAGGGAAACTGCAGACGTAAATTTGATCATGGAGGTTGCAGGATTCTGCAGTGAATGAACTTGCTCAAATTAACTAGGAAGGAAGGGGTCCCTGTGAAAAAGAAAAAAAAGAAAAGGAGCGGCAGGGGTGGATAAAGTGGAGGCAGTGTCGGCGTATGTACCATTAAACCCAGTAGAATCCATTGCTTGAGCTCATGCAGAGCTCACAGTTGCCCAGATAATGCACTTCTGTGATCATATTACAGCTAATGATATTGTGGTTACCGCCTACAGTCTCGAAGTGCTGCGCATTAGTAATAATAGACTTTTTTATGACATAGAAAACCCTTCATATTCTGATAACCCTTCAGGCTTGTTGCAGAATTATATACTTCTGAAAATAAGTGTGTAATACCATGGGGAATTTATAAAGAACAGTTCTTTAAAAAGCTTTTCAGTTGCTTGTTGAGCATGATTTAGCTCAGTATTGCTGCATAGTCCTCAATGGCACACTCACATTCATTACGGGTTACAGTGCAGCTACTCCAGAGGGGCTTTACCAATTGCACTCGGTAAAATGAGGTTATTCATTTCGGCCCAAAAATCGCTAAGGCAGGGGAGCCAGTGTGACAAAATCTCACAGAGGTGAACAAACGATGTGGCTCGAAAAAGGTTGTAATCTGTAATTTGTACATTTGTAATCAGTCCATCCGTCCAGCCATCCGTCCATTCATCCATCCATCCATTCACACAAATGTAGCCATCCATCCATAGACTGATCCATCCATCCATCTATCCATCGTTTTGTCCATCCATCCATCCATCCATCCATGCTTCCATCCATTCATACAAATGTATCAATCCATCCAGCCATCCATGCTTCCGTATATCATACAAATGTAACCATCCAAGCATCCATCCATCCATCCATCCATTCACCCATCCGTCCGTCCATCCATCTCTTCATACATCAGTCCATACGTCCTTCCATACCTCATCCATCCATCCATCCATCCATCCTTCACACAAATGTACCCATTCATCCATCCATCCATCCTTCACACAAATGTACCCATTCATCCATCCATCCATCCAACCATCCATTCAACCATCCATCCATCCATCTATACATCCATCCATCCATCCATTCACACAAATGTATCCATCCATCCATCCATCCATCTTTTCCTCCATCCATCCATCCAATCATACATCCATTCAATCATCCATCCATCCATCTATACATCCATCTATACATCCATCCATCCATCCATCCAGCTATCCACGCTTTCATATATTCATACAAATGTATCCTATAAATTCATACAAATTTATCCATCCATCCATCCATCCATCCATCCTCTGAGCCACTCATCTTAACCCAGGTGTCAGGGGCCCCCTGTTGAAAACAAAACTAATTATTATTTTTCTGAATTTAACAAAACAGTATTAGCCTGGGAGAACAGATCTGGTTACCCTGGAGAACAGATTTTTTTTTTTTTTTGAGGCAAAAACAATTTGAAACTTAAAACAGCAGGCTTTATCTTACCTTCTCAGCATCCACACTCACATACACACACTCAGTCCACCATCGCATGTACTGATGGCAGTCTGTGTCAGGTCCCAGCGGGACAGTTTTTCACCCGGAGGAAAGTCGACAAGACTTTTAATGCAGCCTTCAACAAGACAATAAGTGCTTTGCGTCTGTTGTCTGTGTGGCTCTTCGTGCAGTGGAGGGCTACGGCTCCCTAGATCACTCCCGTCCTGCTATTGACTTCTAAAAGGAGGGCCACACACACCATCCATCAAACTATAAAGCGTCCGCTTCCGCAGGCTGCCGGCTCGGCCTCCCTCTACAATAGGGGCAGTGACCCTAATTATGATTTTATGTGCCAAAAGGTTACATGTTACCCCTTGAGCAATAAGATATGTGCTCCGGGCTCCTTACCGCAAAAATTCACTGCACAGTTCACTAAGCAGGCTGCTGAAATTTGCACTCAATCTCTGCAGAACATAAACATGCTGATAAAGTATTTCTACTTTTGCTATGCATTATCTATAAACAAGCACACATTGGGTTATCAGGAAAATCAAAACACCATGTGATTTTTGGCAACCAGTTGTGTTTTCAGTGCATGTTGCTTTGTCAATTCAGGGCTTTAGTTAAAATATATACATAGGGTGTGAATTAGCTGCTGTGAGGGTGAAGAAGCCAAGCTCCAAAAACAGCTGGATCTATTCTTGGTATCCAGCAAAACAGCTGGATCTGTTCTTGGTGGCATAATTCATTAAAACACAAAGTAGGGCCTTGTTGAGATCTGCAGACTCAAGATCAGCACAATACTGCCCCCTATAGCAGAGCGAGCCTGGTGTTATCTCCGGTTGCATTGCAGTCCAGGTGATCAGAAATAGAACTGAATTACTTCTGAGTCTTCCACAGCAAGGCGGAGAGCATTTCTAGGATTAAATGCTGCAAGAAAATAGATCTTCAAGAGAAAAGGTCTTTACTACAGACACTATATCATGCTGCTCTTCTTATGGGATAGTGTTGAGAATATTATCATCTGTGTTTAGCTTTACAAAAGAATGATCTTACATTGCTGGGAGATGATTTCAAGGTAAGGCAAAGCAGGGCAAAGCAAGTATTAAGAGATAATTACATGCGCAAAGAATGCGTTTGACACACACTGAAGTCATAGAAAATATTAAAGATATCAGAAACGTGCAAAAGAAAGAAGCGAATGAAATATTGACATTAAAACAGCAGGTCCGTTGGTCTGAAAGTCACAATAGTTTCTTTTTATTAGTATTTTTTAAGTATAATTATCTGCCAGTGCAGAAATGTAATTTCATTGGTGAGAAATGTCTAAAGTGAGATAATATGTCTTTAAAAAGGCTCAAAAATCTTAATATCTTCCAATTAATTTTTTTTATTTTTTATGAATGAGCCAAAATAAGGAGCAGCCAATCAGCACAGAGGTCATTCACATCTACCACTCTTAAAGCCACAGCATGAGAAACAGACTGTTAAATTCTAATGAGGATATATCCTCATTATATATCCTCAAAACCTCAAGCAAATACACACCAAAAAGGTCCCTGATTGTTAGTATAGTGATTTATGAGCAAATTAACCTCCACTTCCAGTTGGACTAATGAATTGTTTGCTCCAGTCATTATTGTTTATCATCAAACCTCGAAAAGTTTGAATTTAGATGCTCCTGCTATTTGCACTTACATGTGGAAGTTAAAGCACAGAAGCAGAAAAGCTTAAAAGGAGTCGGTTTGGAATAAAATAAAGGTCACTAAGCACCGCACTGTCACTCTGGAACACAGGAAGGTGTTTTAAGCTTGGGGTGCTAAAATTTTAAGCAGCTTATGTGACATACACAGTGGCACCATGCAGAAGCTCTTGCTTTTTTCACTTGATTTTTTTTTTTGGAAAACTTACATTACTCTGCTTTCTCTTCTCATGAGAACTTTATACAGACCAATCAGAATGTGCGAATGTGACGCAGTGGCTGATCAGTTCAACACAGAAAAACAGAGTGGAGATGATTAAAGCAGAGACAAATGTAGGCATCCATCCATCTATTCATCCATCCATCCATCCATCCATCCATCCATCCATCCTCTGAGACAATTATACCAGGGTGGCATATTATATTATATGATATTATATGATATTATACAGTATGATATTATATGATATTCTATGATATTAAATGATATTACATGATATGATATGATATTATATGATATTAAATGATATTACATGATATGATATGATATTATATTATTTTTCTTAATAAAAAACAATATTAGGCCACTTTTGAGAGCAGAACTGACCTTGGGATTAACTTTTAGCTGTGTAATTTCTAAAGATTTGGAATGAAAAAAGTGAAAGTGACTATTCTTGTCATTGTGAGAACACACAACGAACCACAATGAAATTGGACTTCTGCATGCACACAAACACACACCGTGCAGCAGGGGGCAGCCATGAATGCACCCGGGGAGCAGTGATGGGGACGGTCTTCCAATCTTCCGATCCTGTGGCCAACTCCCCAACCACTAGGCCACCACGGCCTATTTTTGAATGGGAAATAAAAATAAATAAATAGAAATCTGTAGAAAAACAGAAATACATATAAGTCCAGTTTCTTTTTAAGTTTGTCAGTTTGTTTTTGGCTGTTAAGTAGTCATGAAATTCTGGGGGTCTGCAGCCCTTTCAGGACCCCTACTTCCCATTTACCTGCTGCAGATCATTAATGCTGGTTAAACAGCCAAAGTTAATAAGATCAGCTGGTAACCTGAGCTAGAGCAAATTGGCAAATCAGCTGGTAAATTGTATCAGCTTCACACCTGCAGTCTTTCCTCATAGTCACACCAGCTATTATATCACTAATTTGTTGATTTGGTTGTGCAAATAGTACATCTGTGTAAAAAAAAACAAAAAAACAACAGCACCAAAACAAGCCTCACATTGATCTAATCAGCCATAATGGAAAACATTTCAAACATAAGTCATTTACTGGGCTGCTCATATGACAAGTGTGCAAGAGAGATACATGTTTATTGCTTTTAGAGGCAAAAATGTGCAGACACCCAGGCTTAGCCCTCTCACCTTGCTCTTTAATTACAACCCTATTAAACGTGTTGCTCATTCGAGTGGTCTCTAATTCCTCCCTCTGAGCTGCAACAAAAGAATAATCAAGGCCCTGCAAATTGAACCGGCCGACAAAGGCATCCACGGAGAGCTGGAATGCATCCTGTTGTGTCACTTTGATTGAAAAGGATGTTTCCACCTCATTCGCTCGAACGGCTAAAAGAGCCCAGGAAGAATTTTCAGAACGCAGCCTTCAAGAAAATTATGTTCGGAGAGCAAACATATCAAAAAACGCAAATAAAAAGCACAGCAACTCTTTCTGCTGCCCACGTTCGAGGTCTTTAATTAAAGGCCAAGGTGAGAGGTTTCCAACTTTTGAAATCAGCTTTGGCTGATTAGATGCTGATATTTTACAGGGAGTGTTTTGAGGTTATAAAATGACTAGAAGAGGCAGAACAGGGTGTCCTTAAAACTCTCTTTTAGTTTTTAAGTGTAATTATCTATCAATGCAGAAATATCATTTCACTGGTAGAAACAAGTTAATATGTCTTCAAAAAGGCTCAAAATCCTAACATTTTACAATTACAAAAAGATTTCAAGGCATAAGCGGTTTTATAAATAGTCTGTTGTTCATGTTGTGCATGCCATTCATTTTGGCAGACAGGTTCCTGATGAGATGCTAATATTTTACAGGAAGTGTTGCGAGCCTTTAAAATGACAAGAGCAGGTAGAACAGGGTGCCTTTAAAACTCTGATATTCCTACATTATGGGCTCATGAAATGTGCTTAGTGCTGAGCAGCTACTTCTGGATAGTAATTATTCACTTCTAAAGCTAAATGTGTAAATGTGCGTGAGATTTCTGAGAGTGCGCTAAAGCTAAATTAATCAATCAATCAATCAACAATGAATGAATGAATCGATCAATCAGTCGATTGACACTACCTGACGCATTGACCCATACACACACCCAACCTAGGATCAAAAGATTGTGGGTTCGATTCCCTCATCAGTAGGGTGCCCTGAGATACCCTTGAGCAAGGTACCATCCCCGTCACTGCTCCCCGGGCGCTTTCAATAGCTGCCCCCTGCTGCACGTGTGTGTGGGTGAAACGCAGAGGTTGAATTTCATCGTGTTGTGCTGCGTTGCATTTCACAATGACGAGGGTAGTCACTTTCACTTTCAGTCAAGCAATCAGTAAATCAACCATTCAATACATCAATCAACCAATCAATCATTGAACCAGTGAGTTAGCCAGTAAATCAATAATACAATCAATCTATCGTTTCCGAGTCTAGGAGTTATATTGTAGCTGTTCATTGAAACTTAAAGAGCCTTCATGCTGACCGACGGTGAGCCTGAGTGATACCTTGCAATATGAATCGACCTCTAACTGACCTCACTGATTGCGTTGCCATCACGAGCTAATATTAACTTCGGTGGCAAAAACAGACTTTAGAGCGCAACTTATGAATTCTATCCAGAAGCACTGACTGCTCTTCTATTCAATATTTTTTAGAAGAATCAGTGAAGAGTTATTAGATTGAGATGTTTCATTACTGGGTGACATAGAATGTCGAGCTTCTTTACAAGCGTGCAGATTCAAGGGGCAGTGGTGGTCTCGTGGTTAGGGAGTCGGCCTCAGGAGGATGAAAAATTGAAAGATTGTGGGTTCAAACCCCTTACCGGTAGGTTGCCCTGAGGTACCCTTGAGCAAGGTACCGTCACTGCTGCACGGTGTTTGCATGGGTTAAACGAAGAGGTCCAATTTTGTTGTGGTGTGCTGTGCTGTGACCTCGCAATGACAAGAATAGTCACTTTCATATTAAATTTGCTATTTACCATAAATTGTCTCTTAGCTGAAAAAGTTACATTCTTAATCTGCCCTAAAATTTCATTGAATTAAAATTTTACATTTCAGTGTGAATTTGTTGAACCGCACATATTAGCTGAATATAAGAAACAGTTGGTTGATTTGTTAACCTACCATTAGTAGCTAAAGTGGTTCAGTTAAAGCGCGGTTACTTTCTTTAATGTAGCTCCACATTTCCCGTGCTAGGGTAGCTTAAATAATTTACAAATGCTTTGCAAATTTCAGCTTCACTAAAATAACTTCCTTCTTATTAGCACTTAGCTTCTGTTAGAGCATCATGCTGAAGAAAATCAACTCAGAATGAAACAAACCAACTTACTCAATGCAGTATCAGCTCATATGAAGGAAAACCAGTTTCCACCACAGATGTTCGGAACACTTCCTTAAATTACTTTACATTTTAACTCGAACTGATGTTTAAAGTCTGTACAGGGACACCATAACTTCACATAATTTAACCCACACAAGCTGTACAGCAGTAGCAGCCATATCCAGCCTCCAGGGAGCAGTGATGGTGACAGTACCTTGCTCAAGTTTAACTCAGGGTAACCTACTGGTCCGAGATTTGAACCCATGGCTCACTGATTATCTGATTATGGGGCCTAATCCTTAAACACTATGCCACCATGTTTGAAATGGTGTTTAATCTGGATTGGAGTGTTATTTTTATGTCTATCTATCTATCTGTCTATCTATCTATCCATCCATTCATCTAAGAAAATAAAGAAAACTTGAGAGAATAAATGTAATAAACAAGAACATTGTAAAAGAATCTCTCAGATCAAGCCAATAAAAAAGCCCTGTAGGGTTCCAGATGGACTTGTATGGTGTAGGTAGTAAATAATGAGTTGCCATCCAATAAATAAAGAAGTGAGAATGCAGTTCCATTGGAATATAATCTGTGGTTTGCTTTAAAGTGCATTGCAGGAGATAATTACAACACTACCACCAACTATTTGTCACCTGCGCTCACAAATGTTGTGGCATTTGATCTTCATTGTGTAAGGAGGAAGGTTTTAATTGCAGAATCAACTCCCTCTCCTCACTTTCTCTCTGTCTCAGGGGTAAAGATGACCTTTACTGCAGTCTTAGCCTGAACCACTGAAGAAAAAGTGAGAAAAGGTAACTAAGTTAAAAAGTCTCAGCGAATGAAACATAAACACAGTGATAGAGCACATGACTCCACCTGACAGCAAGCTGAGAAATGGAGGGATTAGTCACTAAAATCTTCTCATGGAAACTCTGTCTGATGGAGATTCTGCTTCAAAGAAGTGATCATGTGAGCTTTCAAAATCAAGAAATCAAGTCTGATTTTTGACTATTTGAAGTGAGGTGATCTGGTGGTGCAGTCATTGGTGCTGTCGCCTCACAGCGAGAAGGATCTGGGTTGCCGGGATGCATTTGTGTGGAGAGTGCAGATTCTCCCTGTGTTGTGTGGGCTTCCTCCGAGAGCTCCAGTTTCCAGACAGGCTGGTTGAAGTGGCTAAACCAATACAGTTGAGGAACAGTTCTCCAGATCTTCCTGAAGGACAGTGTTGTTGTCTCTCATTTTCAGTCCAGTCTCTGTACCTGAGCAGTTCTCCAGATCTTCCTGAAGGACAGTGTTGTTGTCTCTCATGTTCAGTCCAGTCTCTGTACCTGAGCAGTTTGATAGTTCTGTGTTGATTAATCCACACAGTGATCTACGTCTGAACCTTCAGGTAGAACAAAGCATCTATTTTAAGATATGAAGCAGTGAAGAAACAGGTGCAGATGATTCCAGATGATCAGCTGATTCGTTTACTGCTGATGCTGAATGCTGAGTGGTTGGAACCTCTTTATCTAGAACCTTGTATATAAGAGATGGAGTAGAGCATTCATTCCCATTTCATTTCATCTCAATATGCCAAAGAGAAGGCAGTTGGACTGACAGGAAATGGCATTTTTGGCCCAATATTTTCAAATGATTTTCTATTGATTTTCTCACAAAATATTAAGAAATGAGGGATGACAGGAGACTTTAATACAGGACATTACATTGTTGGGTAGGTTCATTTGTATTATTATTTGATTATCAGTCATTATTGGAACTAACTGAGGCAGTGCATTACCAGGGATTTATCAAGTGAAGGAGTTTAAGATGTTCCAGGTTTCCAAGATTTACTATCCAGCATCAAATCAATGTGTGTGTGCCACAATGTTGGTATTTCACATTAACCCCTAAATGACCTTTTGTACATTCTCCTCAGGAGCTCCCCTTTGGCCTTGATGTGGCAGTTTTTGTACTGAGCACACACATCGAATGTGTTATTGCCTGCATTTGTCAGGAGATGTCACGAGGTGACGTGACTCTGTGTGCTGCTCTGACATCGATTATAATGTCTGATCTCACAAGTAGACTGTTGGATATAAAGCAGAATTAAAAAACTACAGAAAAAGATCTACTGCCTCATGGGTGGCCTGTTGCTGCAGCGATGCCTGCCATTAAACACAGACTTCTCACTCGTGTCCGTGTCCCTTCCTTTGAAAGGGTCTGAACTGCCTGGCCATCTGTCACCGAGCCCCTTTCAAACCTTGCCACGCTCCCTACACTGAGCCAGCGATCAGGGCCTTCTCTCAAAGGACAGCTCCAAAGCTCCATCCAGATCTGTCAGCATCTGCCTGTAGAATCACAATATCACAAATGTATCAGATTATGACAGAAATATTCTACCTTTTATCTTTTCTTATCAGGAGGTCTTGCATGACAGCTGAGCCAAAGCCAGTGATCCTTTTTTTATTTTATTTGATGTTTTTTGCCAGTGATGCAGTGTTGTTGTTTTTTTTTTTTTCTGCCAGAAAAGATGCAGAATGTAGGTCAACGCTTGTCTACACTGAGCACAGAAACCTGTTGGGGAAAAAATGATATATTTGAAACATCAACTGCCCTTTTCATTATAAAAATTTAAAAGAAAAAATAGAATCTCAGTTTCAGAAGTCTGAACATATCTAGAATATATATATATATAAATATATACAGTACTGTGCAAAAGTTTTAGGCAGGTGTGGAAAAAATGCTGTAAACAAAGAACGCTTTCAGAAATATAAATAATGATTGTTTATTTTGATCAATTTACAAAATGCAAAGTGAGCGAACAAAAGAAAAATCTAAATCAGATCAATATTTGGTGTTTCTACCTTTTGCCTTCAAACCAGCATCAGTTCTTCTGGCCCCACAGAGCCCTGATCTCCACATCATCCAGTGTGTCTGGATCACATGAAGAGACAGAAGGATGTGAGGAAGCTACATCCACAGAAGATCTGTGTTCAGTTCTCCAAGATGTTTGGAACAACCTACCAGCCGAGTTCCTTCAAAAACTGTGTGCACGTGTACCTAGAAGAATTGATGCTGTTTTGAAGGCAAAGGGTGGTCACACCAAATATTGATTTAGATTCTCTTTTGTTCATTCACTGCATTTTGTTGATTGATGAAAATAAATGATGAACACTTCCATTTCTGAAAGCGTTCTTTGTTTACAGCATTTTTTCCACACCTGCCTAAAACTTTTGCACAGTACTGTGTATATATATATATATATATGATATAATGATATTGAAAAATACAAATTGTCCCACTGTCCGCTCATCTAGAATGGTTCTAGTCTCATTTCACACTCGAGTTCCTACTGTGAAAATTCCCACTGGAATTTGTTGACGCTGTACACCCAAGGGTTTCAAAATATATATACAGTCTTACGCATCTGCTGCTGTGGCTATGGCAACGAGCAGTGCTCTAAGGGGGTTATCATTGATTTATCTGTAGATATTCACAGTCTGAAGCATCTAGCCCTATTTATCTGTGCTAATGTGACAACACTTGGACAGAGCTAACATGCATAGATTTTTCTTAATAGGCTGCTGTGGAGAATTCTCACATCGTTGAATACGTCAATAGGTCGTGTGTATTCTTCATCAGGGGCGCACCCATTCGGTAGAGCACTGTTTAGTAGAGGTGTGTCCCACAGCTGGGATTCATCTTCAGGTGCCATGTGCTGTCAAGCTGTGCGGGAGTCCCCATAGATTCAACTGACTGTATCCCACCTGGGACGGAGGTACACATCCCCTCTCGCCTTCATTATTCAGGCATTCATATGGTCACATGACTGCTTGGGATTCTCCTGAAGGTCAACGTAGATCGTGGGTCGTCTTGTTTGATTGCAAGTTTCTAGAATCAGTACAACACAACCTCTTAGCCTCCCTCTCAATGGGGAATTTGTTGTATTCCATTTTTAAAATATATTAGGATTTTGATAGATTTTATAGCTATAAACAGCCGTGGTCTAGTGGTTAGGGAGTTGCCCCCGCATTGGAAGATTGTGGGTTCGATTCCCTCACCAGTAGGTTGCCCTGAGGTACCCTTGAACAAGGTACCGTCCCTGTCACTGCTCCCCAGGTGCTTTCAATAGCTGCCCACTGCTGCACGTGTTTGCATGGGTTAAATGCAGAGGTCCAATTTCCTTGTGGTTCACTGTGTGCTGTGCTGTGCTGTGACCTCGCAATGACAAGGGTTGTCACTTTCACTTTCATAGCACAGCACACAGTCAACCACAATGAAATGCTTCTCTGCTCCCAGGGAGCAGTGATGGGGATGGTATCTTTCTCAAGGGTACTTCTGGTCTTGCCTTCTGGTCTGGGACTTGAGCCCACAACCTTCCGATCATGGGACCCAATCCCTAGTCCCTAGCACAGTCCCAGTGCTTTTCATCTTTAGCAGATTACATTCTTTTTCAAATTAACATCGATGATAGGAGTTTAAAATGTGGGAATAGATATTTATTCACCTACCTACGAGGGAAAAGGGGGGGCTGAAATCTTTTCCATGTGAAATTAAATTCCAGACTCATTTCAACGATATATTTGATTCCCACTACAGGATGCTGAGTTTTCAACAGCAAAAGCTGCATGTTTCTGAAGCTGAATACAATATTTATGATCATTCTGATCATCTGCACCATGAAAAAACTGGACTTTTCAAGTATATCCAGATATTTATGGCGCCGCTGCTTTTTGCCTGTGTATCAGGAACATTTGATAAACGGGGTGTGTATTTTGGCACATTTGTCAAATTGATCAAATATACATTTTTTCATGAATAATATATTTGCCATAACCAACAATTCCATCAGTCTACTACAGTCCGGGATTGTGGACCTGTGTTTCCAGCAGGTACCGGGATTTGTTTTGTTTGCCTTGCCTTTTAGATTACATCAGGGTCCCAGACACTCCCAGAGATCTTCCAAACAGGTGTACGAGCAGGTGCCCAAAGACAAAGCATTTATTGTCAGACAAGACAAACAGTAGTTCTCGACAAAACAGGATGTCATGACAACCAGGCTGCTTGTTGGGTTTCTCTACAGAACATGCTGTCTGTCAGGGACAATGATGTTCTTGTGCAGAAGGTGACGGCAACGTGAACTTGTCTGTCTTGACGCAGTGCTCATAAAGCGTCACGCTGTGTGTGGGAAATGTCTAACCGGGATGGTTTCCTTTACGACACAAAATTTCCTGCCGTTTGAAGCTCATCGGGGTTTGATTAAGGGAGTATTAATAGTTGAATAGTTTCAGAAAAGAAAAGAAAAAAATGAAGTCACTGGTCATTCTCTGGTGGTCTAGTGGTTAGGGCGTGGGTCGGAGGATCGGGGTTCGAACCCCTCACCAGTGGGTTGCTCTGAGGTGCCCTTGAGCAAGGTACCGTCTCCGTCATGCTCCTCCCTGACGACCTGTCCAGGGTGTGTCCCCCGTCCTTCGCCCTGTGTGAGCTGGGATGGACTCCAGCGCAACCCCGCTTGGGACAAGCGGCAGAAAATGACTGACTGACTGGTCAAGATGATATGTTTTATTGCTGGACTATCTAGAAAACCCTTACTGTGTGAAAGAAGAACCTTTTAGAGTTGAAAATATCAAATTCTGCACCAATTAAAAGCGTCTCCTGAAAGTTTACAATCCATTAATGCAACCTTTTTTTCAAGGCATCTTTGAGGCCTTGTTGGTCCCAATTAACACATTAAGAGATGCTACTTAAACCTAATTACCATATATGTCATATTCTAAGTGGTTTCATGTCCCATGATGCCTCTTTAATTTTAGTAACCTTTAACATAATTTTTAGAGGTTTTCTCTTCATTACGGGGCAACGGCAGCGGCGTGCCAATCTCACGACACTAACAGCGTGCGACAGAATAATAATTCTCATGCCCAAATGGCATTTTTTTTGGCTGACTTCATTGTTCTCACATCCAGCAGGGCATATCTGGCCACATTATGAGACCCTAAGGCCTTTGCCATGTCCTTGCCAAAACCGGGCCCCTTATTCAATGTGTTTCAGCTGTAGAGCTTGCATATCTTAATCATTTAACAAAACAATATGGAATTTCATTTAAAAACAAACCTATATTTCTCACGGCTTTCCGTGCAGTGTGAAGCGATTCTGCTGGAAGTAACTGACTGAAAATGCTCCCATAAAGCAAAAAGTCAGAGGGTACTTACAAGCAGCCGAGAGCTTGGTGGCGAGCTGTTTGAATGAGAACGCAGTGGCGAAAACCGCAGCACTTTTCAAGTCTAAATGGGAAGCAGGTGCATGTTTGAATAACCATAAAACAGGTACAGCGAAATGAGAACTTGGATTTAACAGAGTCATTTGCATTAGTGTTCTGAGATGGCACTGATTTGCAGCGGTTAATGAGACGTCTGTAAGATTGATTGGTCTTGAAAGTATGTGTCCTTCATCGGTGCCCGGAAACTGAAATGTGCAGTTCCAGAGTAAAACCAAAAATATGATCTAAGCTTGCTAAACAAGCCCTTAAAATCAGGTAAACCCCCTTCAATCTGCACTTGAATCTGCATAGTTCACATCATCACATTTTAGCACATTGGTGTGCTACATTTAGCTACATTTTCTATGAGTTTATCAAATTCATTCATTAAGAAAAAGGACATCCATACATAAACAAACACAAACTCCAGTGTATTAATGCAGTTAACGAACTACAATGATTTTGCTTTTTTTTATATTTGAACTGAAATACTTGGAATAACACTGTAATGGCTGAACCAGCCTTTTAATGGTTTCTTACTTTATAATACATGTGGTTTAGGGGTTTATCAAAATATAATAAATGCCCTATAACGTTGGAACACTATATAACACATCACTTTTGGGAAAAAAAAAAGTGAAAGTGACAACCCTTGTCGTTGCGAGCATGTGGCCAACGCCCTAACCACTAGACCACCGCTTGCCCTTTTACTTTTCACTTTCACTTTCCCTTTTACTATAACCATCCCATTTTTTCCAAATAAAATGACACTATATATCAGGAGTGTACGTCATCAAGGGGTTCAATCACTTTGGAGCTTTTTTGATATCCGCTTGGGAACAAGCATAATGGTTAGCCTTAGCCACAGCTTTTTCCACCATATTTTGCAAGCTTCAGAAGAAAACAATCCAGTAAAGACAACGCAAGACACTGGTGCAGCAGTGGCCTAGTGGTTAGGGACTAGTCCGCAGGATTGGAAAGTTGTGGGTTTGAATCCCCGGGCGCTTAAATAGCCGCCCCCTGCTGCACGGTGTGTTTGGGTGAAAAACAGAGGAAGCATTTCGTTGTTCACTCACTGCATGCTGTGCTGCGTTTCATAATGACAATCAGTCATTTCTGCTAAAGAGAAAAGGGAAAAGTGTGAAACAGTTGACGTGCAACCATGCACAGACACTCTTACAACACCTTATAGCCAGCTGGGGATATTAAAGAGTAATTCTGAAAGAGTGAACTGTGCACAGACTAGATGGGTATGAACATAATGATGGAGTGTCCTGGGAATCAACCCTGAAAGAGGTTCTTCCTGCTGCATATCTCTATTTTTTTCCTGTTTGCTTGCACACTCTTGTCTTCCTCCAGCTCCTTTATTTGGGCTGCAAAGATTGTGCAGAAAGAACAGTGGCTGTCCAGCCATTCATGGTGACAACAAAGACACAGTGTTCTATTAGGAGCAGGCCTACAGCAGCGGGAGCAAGACTATCAGTCACAAAGTGGGGTATATCTGCAGTATATCTCAATAAGATGTTAGGGAAAGGAAAGGTGAATAGATGGTGAAATGTGGCTAAAGCTGTTATGAGCGGTGAAAAAAGAATGGGAAAGAAAGCCAAGGTTGAGTCATTTATAAAGAAGCGTATAGTATGGGAGATACTAGTATTCTTCCTTACTGTTAATGCTCTTAGAGAAAAGCAACGTTGAGCTTCTTCACTTAAAACCCCAGAAAATGAAGGTTCTCTGATGACAAGGACTCGGTCCCTTGTATGTTCATGCTGTTTACTGCTATTAAATATGTTTTATTGCATTTACAAAAAAAAATAATGTTGCAGTCCAAAGGAAATTGTTAGAAAACTCTTCTAACGTAATTCTGTTTAAACTCCAAACGTTAAATCCCAGAGCTGTGTTTATAGAAGAAAAATTATTTTAGATATCTGTTTTTTTTTTTTTAGTTTTACCCCTTTATTTTCATTTTTGCCATCGCCGGATGTTGAAAATGGAAGAAATTAGCAATGAAGACCTGTCAGTTGATTAGGCTATTTAACTATGAGATCATTTCTATCGCCATGTGGTGTTGCTGGGCAACCATAGCCTAATAATGTGTCAAATTGATCAGTGAGTGTATATTTTTTAGACACTTTATCAGAAGGAAAGCTGTGGTGCCCTCTTGGTTTATATATGTGGCTTCGATCTTTCATGAGCTAGTTGGTGTGCGTTCAGCTGCCCAGTGGTGCTGTGTTAGTGGTAGTTTTAAAAAAAACAAAGCTAGTGCATCTTAAGAAGCACAAACTGGTCTTTCTAGTGATGGTGGTCTCATATAAAGGGGGACGGGACTGAACTGGACAGGACAACAGGATTAACCATCTTAGGGCACTCTTATTAGTTAAGCCTCCAGGCACTGGACTGATGGCCAGCTGATCACGGATATGCACAGCCATTTTATCTCCACTCATTGTCCATTTATCAGCTCCACTGACCACACAGGTGCACTGTGTTGCTTCAGATACAGACTGCAGTCCGTCTGTTTCACTGCATCATTTGTTATTCCCCTTTACCCTGTTTATTAGTGGTCACAGCCCCCACAGGACCAGGTATTATTTGGGTGGTGGATCATTCTTGGCACAGCAGCACTGACACCGAAGGGGCCGTGAGGGTGGATCATGCATCCCCTGTCCAATTAGGGCATGGCGATGAAATGGACCAAGCTTGTTTTGAAATATATTGGGTGAGATCAGTTTTCTGAGGGAAAACATCATTGGCCTTCTAAAAGTTCTCAGCCTGCCACCAGCAGCCTAAAGCAACAGTGGTTTTCTTTCAAAAGGTAAAAAGCAGCAGCCTTGTGTTAGAGTATCTCTACTGTCTTCGTTCAAGGGAAGAATATGTTAAAATGTCTGTAACAAACTATTCATAAAGTATATCTTCCATGTGCTTCAGGTTTCCTTGTTTAAGAATGTCTAAAATGAGCATTGGTAACACTCTCACTTTTTTTTTTTATAATCGCTCGTCCTAATTAGGGTCGGAGGGGTGCTGGAGCCTATCCCAGCTCTCACAGGGCAAAAGGCGGGGACACCCTGGACAGGTGACCAGTCTATTGCAAATTGAAATTTAGCATCTCCAGTCCAGCTCATGTGCAGGTCTTTGAACGGTGGGAGGAACCAAGAGCTCCCGGAAGAAACACATGCAGATGCAAGCAGGCAAACGTCCCACAGAAAGGACCTGGACTGTCCCGTCTGGGAATCTAAGCCAGAACCTTCTCACTGTGAGGCGACAGCACTACCCCCTGTGCCCAATAGTAACACTAGAAGCTATAATGGCAGTAATAGTAATAATTATTGTGCTTTTAATCTTAATTTTAACCTTAATTGACTTAATTATAGACCTCATTCTACTTTTACCTAATAATGGTTCAACCCCTGTTACCGGATTACAATTTCAACACCTGTACACCTCTAAGAGGGGACAAGATTAGACGAGAGAGTCTTTCATCACATGCTGGTTCTGTTATTTTTACATAAGATGTGCAGTTCTTTACGTTTTGTAGCTTAAGGCCGAAGTTGTAAAGGAAACACGGCTCACCACCACCTCCACGAGCAAAAACGCCAGAGGGATCATCATTGGCTGGCACACCGCTACCGCGGCCCACAGGGCTTTGTGAGCTGCAGCATGAAGCCCATTCTACAAATAAGGCATCACCCACTCGCTGGTTTTTTTGCGCGGCAAGAAAATCCATTAACAGGAAATGCTTCGCTCACAGACGGAGTCTGAGGATCACTCATAATTCATAAATCTACCCGATCAAAATATATACATCCCCATTACCAGCATTATAGAATACATAGAAAGTAGGAAACCAAACAGAAACTAGGTCTAGGCTTTCGTCCTGAAGTATCGGCAGCACTTAGTGTCTGCTTTAACAGATCCACTTGAACTTGAATTGTAGACTGAAAACACCAGCTGGCCTTTATAATGTTGGAAAATTGCATGATGGATGTATCAATATGCTCTAGGCAGCACTAAGAGTACCCAGAGAAAAGGTACCTTCACATTTTCTTACATTATAGGCTAGGAATGATTTTCCCTCTCCTGTAAAGTTTTCAGCGATATGAGATTTTGTTCAGTGACAGTTTTAGAGGCTGTAAGTACAGGTAACCAGGTGACTGTCACATGACTTTATATGACTTTATATTTCACCCAAACTGGACTGATCCACAGCGTCGAGTATATAATGGGTATCACTGGTGCTTCAAAGACACTAAACAACCAAAGTGTTTAACCAATTACTGCCTCTGTGGTGGAAGAACCAATATTGGTTGTGGTTCCACTGTTTATATAATTAAGACATGTGAGTTTGAAGAATCTTTTAAAGATGTTTACAGAACCTTTCCATCATGTAACGACTCTTAGAAGCAGCTTTAAACTGGAAAAGAAGCTTTATAGAGACATTGCATACCTTTAGGTTCTTCGTTGTTTTTCAGGATGCTGAAGATGGAGGACATTGAGGATGGAGCTGCCAGGGAAGAGGGGATGATGAAGGACGTGGTGGAAGAGGACATATAAGCATGAAAGGAATGAAGATGCAGATGACCGGAAGAAACAACCCTAGAGACTGCTGGCGACCTATAAGCAGGGAAAGAAAAAGAAGCAGATGTTTAAAATTAAATGGATTATTTTTTGCTGCTGATTAAATAATTCTTAGTGACACATTTCATTTACAGCTCCATAAACTGCATAGTAAGATGTTTCCGAATGGATTTCTGATCATCATGGCATCCTCCTGTTTTGGGGTCTATTTAAACCAGTTTAAACCAGTTTAAAGTCATAAATAGTAAAGCAGATTCCCATTTTGTCCAATACAGCTTGAGTCCAAATCTCAGGAAGCAATAAAACATTGGGACGTGCATCAAGCATCGAGAAACTGCCCTATTGCCCCACCAGCAGTCCAGATCTACCGTTCTCACATCATAACCCTCTATCAGAAAGAAAAAAATGCTGATTCAGGCTCAACCAGCAAACATAATTAAAACTAATAACCCACTGTATTCTCTTATCCAGTGCTCTTCCCAATAGGCTGCCTGTCCATGCTGTGGTGTTTATTGTATAAAGGAAGCTAATACAGTCATGAGTGAGTTGGAGCCCACGGCACTGTGGAATTATGAGGCTGTCCTGAGTGTTGAAATAACACATCTCCATCCCCCGAAGCGTATATGGCTCTCACAGGAGCTCGCAGGAGTCCCTGCTTGCACCGTGCCTTCCACTTCTCTCATCCATCCTCCAGCAGTGACACTGGAGCAGATGGCGCGAGTCTCCAAAGCCCACCGCGACGCACTCTGAGTAATGTTCCCTCACACCGCCCCTGATAATGGCCTTGCTTTGTCTTTCTGGGCGAGACATGCCGGAGGACCCATCATTCGGGAGAATTTAGAGGCGAGGATTAGCGCAGATAGCGTCGGGTAATGTGTTCGGGCTCGCGAGTCAGGTGCACACCTCATTTGAGAGCTATGATGCTGTTTTTGTTTTTTTTTTCAGGAATGAGGTATGAATTATGATGCAATGTCTAGCTGGAAATCACCGACTACAGTGAAGCTTATTTAAGCCTTGCTGAAGCCATTCAAGATTTAAAGGAACTTTAGAGAAGATAGCAGACTGGCCAGCTGTTAAAAAAAACAACAAAAAAACAAAACAGAAATGCAGCTGGAGTGACAAATTATTTAAAAATAAAATGTTTAAAAAACAAATGAACCAGTTGAAAAATGTGGAAGTTTTCCATAACTGAAATAGTTTTTTGCAGTAAATTTTACTTTAAACTGTAAAAACTGGCAAAAGCTGAACTGTGAACCCAGTCCGTCCAGTCTGCCTGCGACATCAGCTGGAACGTGAAGTGAAACTGAAGTGAAAGTGATCATTTGAGATTGTGAAACGCAACACAATGAAATGCACTTAGCATTTACACACCATGCAGCAGTCCAGGGGAACAGTGATAGAGACGGTACCTTGCTCAAGGGTACCTCAGGGCAGCCTACTGGTCCAGGAATTGAGAAGTAATACTAGATCACCGCAGCCCAACCGCTATTAAACTTTAATTTTCATTTTTAAAAGAAACATCAAATATTTGTGAGATTTCTTGAAACGTTTGCATTTTATTGTTGATTTTGTATGTAAAACTATATATTTTTCTATTAAAAATTTTAGATCATCTCATATATATCATGTTCATTCATAGTAACTGTTTCACCAATGAATTTAAATACAATAAACTTCTTGATAGTATAAGTTTATACCTTTGTGCTGCTCAAAGACTAGTTTCTTTTTCACTATTTTAAGGTGCGTTTACATGATTTATTTGTCAAAGTGAACATTTCTTGGACTAATAGCGCTAAAAAACAATAATTCTCTACAGATATTTTAATTGGATCCATGAGAGCATCTTTTTTTATCCATAGTATGTGCAGATCGTACACTAATTATAGTTGTTTTAATTTCTTGAAAGTGAGTATCCAGATCCAGAACCACAGAGGTGGCCTAGTGGTTGCCCCGGATCGGAAGATTGTGGGCTCGATTCCCTCACCAGTAGGTAGCCCTGAGGTGCCCACGAGCAAGGTAACGTCCCCATCACTGCTCCCCGGGCATTTTCAATAGCTGCCCCCTGCTGCACTCGTGTTTGGGTGAAACGCAGAGGCTGAGTTTCGCTGCGTTGTGCTGTTCCGCGTTTCACAATGACAAGGGTGGTCACTTTCACTTTCACTTAGAAACCCTTGCTAATGAAAAGCTTTTGCCTTGCATTTGGATTAAAATGTTTACGTTGCAGATTTACAAACGATCTATTTAATATAACATTTGCTTGAATGAAAGTATCCACAGAAGAACCACTTTCCATTCCATTAAAGAAACTTTCAATGAAACCAGATTTCATGCCTATAATCTTATTTAAGTTGTCGATGAAAAGGCCTTATTTGGTCTAATACAATCATAAACTCTGGTGAAAGAAGTTCTACCATTGTGATCGTGGGGTGCTTTATTATGTTTGCACACAAGTAGAAGATTAAGCCTCACACACCAGACTGTGTCACTGAAATATAAAGTAAATGGTGTGAAATTGTATCCTGGCAACTGGGTCCAAACACTCAATGCATACAGTCCAGGGACTCCTCTCGAGTAATGGAAGCCCTGCTCGGAGCATGTGCTTAGAATCTCAACACTGATTGGTTTGGACATTTTTCTTTCCCCCTTCACCCTGGACAAGGTCTCAGTCTGTCCATCAACGACATTTATCCCACTACTGAAGGGACTGAGCACCATCATGAGATTCAGGTGTAGTAATAGCACTTTAGACCCATTCACTTGATTGAATGTATGTTTTTCATTTTTTATTTTGGAGATAAGGCTTCATGGTTAAGTGCTTGGTTGCTTCGCCAGTTGATGTTCATGTGTTGGTAAAGTCTCAGCACTTGTGGCCATTCTTTAGTTGGAAAAGCCTCCCAAGGGACCCCACATGAAGTGCATTCAGACATGACGTTCTTTGAAAGGATGATCAAAAGCGCATTCAGACAAATGGGGTCGGACCCTTTTTGGACATCGTGTATGTGTATAATTTGGACATCCTATTATCCAGATTAAGTGAAACAGGAAAAGTAACTTCAGAACAACCATGAAGTTCTTTTGAGTTGGAGAACTTCACACCAACGAGCCCGTATTTTGTTGGATTTATTTATAGGCAGTATTCAACCAGTGAAAGCTACAGGCACTTAATTATCCACATTTGTCCCGAGCACTTCAAAGAGAGCTTGTGGTCCGCTCTTGGAGTGTGTAGCTTCCTGCACTGGGGAAGGAATATGCCTTATTAGCCAGTGTAGTGAAACACAAATAAGGTCAAACCAGCCGCACAGTAAACCTGGACGCCACCAGAGAAGAACCAGAGAGAAGAAAAGGTCACATTTTAATTGATGTCACAACTACTTTCTTCTTGACAGCGGGACTGTTATTTGCAAAACAATGTCGCACCAGAATATATATCCACCCTGATATTTACAAGCTGCGAAATCTCCAAACAACAGTTGAGGATATGCTAATAGTCCGTTTCCAGCAGGTCAGCGATGCAGGGCCACATTTTAAAAAGCTGGATAAGCTCTCATTGCTTCGAGGGTAAACTGAACCCCAGATGTCTTATATGATTTCTTCAAATTTAATCACTGGCGATTCTGACGAGTGCAAGAAAATCTAAAATGGCATTTCAGTATCACTACCAAGTTTGTAGCCTTTAGCCAGGCGACAACCCCCAGAGCTTTTCAAGAGGTTGGAGAATGACTATTGAACTTTCGACAAAACATAGCATTTCTTATTTAATGATAATTCTATCAGCGCTGAAAATCCTCCATTACTTGTCAAACAATAGTGCTGGTAGGAAAATCAATTTGCAGACTTTTATGATGCAAATTGATTATTACATCAGACTGGAATTAAATTCCTGGAAAATCCTTTTGAAATTTCGCAACAAGACAGCTTCAAGCACAGTAATGAAAGCGAGTGAAAAGACAGTACTGTACAGGCTGGCTTGCCCAAATTGAATAAACAACAATCAATCGAGTGAAGCTTGGACAGTCACCTTGGCAAGGAGGTCTTTATGTCTCGCTTCTGCATGTTTGCTCAGAATACAAAATAATGAATTTGGAAATTGGGAAGAAGGAATTGCCTCCAACCACGCTGTTAGGAAGAAGGGCACCTCCAGGCAAATCTTTAGTCCTCTGAGAGGAACAAACAACGTAAATGTAAACCCAAAGTTACAACATGGCTCTTAAGGTCTATTTTAAATTAGTTTTCTGGGTACACTTTATTTACTTGCACAGGAAAGGGATTTTTTTATTAGAAGAAAAGCCTTCAATACAAAATGCATGGAATCAATGAAAGTGACTATTTTGTCATTGTGAAATAGGGCATACAATGAAACACAACCTCACTCAAGGGTACCTCAAGGCACACTACTGGTCTGGGATTTGAACCCACAACCTTTCGATCCTAACCACTAGGCCACCGCTGTCCCACCATGAGCTCAGTGATTAAGCTCCCTAACTACAACCACTGGTACCACCACGGTCGCTCTGTTTGAGAGTGTAGCTGCCTCAGGACACCAGGCTTATTTAAGTTCTCATAGATGCTGACTCTCATTGACCATTCTTCAGCCAAAAGAACCATGAAATTGTTCATCGCCCAAGATCTTGTAGAATACATAAAAACTTTTCTGATGCATACATTGAATTCCAAATCGTTTAACAGGAACTAACCTAAATCATGAAACCCACAAGCACAAAACCCACACAATATTTCATGAAGACATTGCTGTGATTTAATCTGAAATTCATGAGCTACCTGAAATGAATGCTTGACTTCTCCCGAGGCCTGTCAGGTGGGTCTAATGTACATTACTCATAGGGAAAGCATCCTTTCGCCAACGATATTGACCTTTTTCTGCTACGGACTAAGAAGTGAAACCATTTTAAAAGCCTCTGCATTGTTGATGTCAGGAGTGCAGTGTGAGATTTTGTTGCAGTCCAGGATTGATTACAAATTGCCCACTGGTACCCCAGCATATCATTAGCTTACATAGTGCCGCTGCACTTGCTTCACCCGTTTGTCAAGTCAATGCAACCGCAAACATCATTATGAATCATTGGTTGCTAAGCACCCTGTATGTGGGCAGGTTGCTAGGCACTCCAGATCTGGCCAAGTTTCTTCAAGGAAATGGAAGAAAGTTTGCTGTTAATGCCCTCCTGGCCTGTAAATGGAGGATAATTACACAATTACAACTAATTAGGAAACATCTGCAGAATGTGACAAAACTTGAAGCATCGCTTAGTATTTTTTTTTCAACACGATACAAATACAAACACTGCCTACAAAGGTACAACCAGCTAATTACTTTATTAATGAGAACCCACTATTGCCTCCATATGTTTCTTCAGAAAATAAATGGACGATTTATGAAATTAGACCTTTATCAGGATGAGATGTTAACGTTATTCTCACTCTCATTAACCAAATTGACTTGAGTGAATAATTAAGGGTTTGTTCTCTCAGGAAACAAAAGTGGTTCATCTCTGGCATCGCTCCAAAGAATTAGGAGGTGATTCTCAAGAGACGTGATCCAGACTTGTCTAGCGGATGAAATTCTCGACCACACTGAGACTATGTAGCAGGAACCCAACTCGAACGCCTCTTGTCAACATAAAGGTTACATATGACAAATTTCCAGAAGCTTGGCTTTAATTTACTTGCTAACCTTCAGCTGATGGCCTTTACTTTGAGAGTGGATGCATTGCGAAATAGGAGTGAGCAAGAGTGCATATGAGAATCAGTGCTCCGTTTACTACTCTGTCCCAGTCCCAGGTAGAGTAATAATGATTCAAAATACATGAGACAAGGATTAATGTGGTAGATAAATGTTTTCTAAAGGTGCGGTGTGTAGCATTAAATAAAGTAATTGGTCTTGTGCTTCCAGAGTTTGCCACTGTTGGTGAACTTTTTCAGTTTGGGATTGATTGATCTGAAAACCTACTCCTTGAAACAAACAACCAATAGAGCTATAGGACTCAAATGCCTGAGAACAGGTCCCATTTAAAGACAAGATATAGTGCTTTTATATAATAATGATGCTGTGAATGAGGTCTTACAGGGGCTATATCCTTTGTGTTTCTGCTGTTTTATTTGTACCTGAGGCCCACTAACAGTTTTAGTGTAGGCTGACAAAAAACAGTCACAATTCATTTTTACATTACCATTTTTCAACCCGTCCTTGAGCCTCAATATTAAACAGGCTGTTTCTGGTACCTTTAAGACTGATTTAAGTCTTGGGATTGCATTAGGTCCTTTGATTGTAGTATATTTTATTTAAAAAGCAATTTGCAGCTGTCTCGCTGTCTCAGAATACAAGTTATGATTATGTTTCGGAAATAATTCATTCTTTTGGAAAGAATCATTGGCAATAAATATTCTCTAAAAAATACAAACAATATTTTCAGCAAATAATCAGTACACATTTCTATTCACAATCTGATGCAATGTTAGAACTTTTGCACAGCTTTCATTTTTTCCCAAAACGCAATTAAATGCAACTATAACTACAATGATAATGGTTGGGACCGAACAAAACCCATGAGTTCCAGTCAGTTTCCATGTTTGACTAGCATGCACTGGGAAGCGGATGGTATTTAACAGGGAGTTGGGAGGGCGCCATGTTGTTTAGGGAGTTTGCCCCAGACTGTAAAATCGTGGGTTCAGAACCCTTACCAGTAGGTTGCCCTGTGGTAACCTTGAGCAAGGTACCATCCCCGTCATTGGCTATAGTCACTTTCACTTCACTTTCACTTCACTTTCACTTTCATTAGTCCTCTACTCTGTGCAGTGTCTTTTTACTATTACCAGATGTTGTCATATCATGCTACAATGTTTCATGTCATGACAGTTTGTCTCACGCTTGTTTAATGTCATGACATCAAATATAAAGCCTTCAGAATGGCCATGCTAATGGAATCGTTGTATTAATGGATAATCCTGTCATGACAGCTTATAGTACCGTTAGACGTGTCCCGGCATGTTTATGGCATGCAATGTAGCAGGGTTCTAAGTTCTCTTTTACCTGATCACATGAGTGCCAATCATATGGGTCTTTAAACAGTTTCTGGATGTGGCCCTTTTGAAAACTACATGGTAACTAATGTAGAAATGGGTGTCCTGGCTTGACAGTAGACCTTTTGAAAGGGAAATAAGAAACATTTAAAAGAAAAAAAGCTCTTTGGACAGTATTTCATTAAACCTTCCTTTTTGATGTATGCCAGAGTTGCTCTTTTAAACGTTCAAGATCGTTTCATGCCAATAAAGAACATTGAATGAATTCAAATAGAAAGCTCTTATGAATAGTGATGCATGATTTTTAAAGGCAGTGCATAATTATACATCTTCTCAAAGCGGCTCACACACATTCTCTAACAGAAATACATTTCTGTTGCCTCACAGCAAGGCTGAAGGCCTTTTCTTTGCGTGGGTTTTTCCTCCAGGAGCTCCTGTTTCCTCCCACGGTCCGAAGACATGCACATCAGGTGGAGGGGAAATGCTAAGCAGCACTTATATGCGAGGGCATGTTTGTCTGCACATCTGGCCTGCAATGAATTGACAACCTGTCCAGGCCGTTTTCTCTTGTCCTTCGCCCTGTGAGCACTGGGAGAAGCTCCAGCACACCCCAGACCCTAGTTAGGATAAGCAGCTAGGATAATGATGGAATGGAGGAACAGAAGCTTTGATTGATCTTTGCTGCTTTAAAAATCATCTGTGATTTCTGCATGTTCAGAACCTGAAACTTTGCCTTTTCTCTTTCATCCCCACTTTTTCACCAGGCCTGCGCAATTAGAACATATCAAAGAGGAGGTAGGCTTGCCTTTAATGATGTCTCGAAGGACGCGTTTTTGGTTTAGAAAAGGTCAGACCTGCGTCGCAGCGAGACGGGATTTGTTTCAAAATTCAGTTTCATCAACCAGCGTTGTAGTCTGTCACTCTTGTTGAACCTTTAAAGTCACATCATATCTATTTTTTATGATTCCTTACCGGCCGAAAATGCCAAGCATTGACACGATGCCTAGAGATAAATGCTGCGGTCCAGACGCACCGTTAATCATCCTACACAAAGGGACCCTATTTCTAACTTTTAACAAACGTCCTTGACCTTTCTGACCTTTCAGTCTCTGATTAGCATGTAAATGACATCATACACATCACACAGCGGCCTCTAAAGCTGCCCTCATCAATATCTAAAGAAATAGACACATTAAAAGGGGGATCATTCAAAGTAATGGCGTTGGGGGAAAATACACAGATATATAGAAAGCCCTGCAGACTATCATCTGAACACATGGCCCAACTAATATATTTAGGCACTGAAACACAGATGGTCTAATCTCGCATAACTGGATATGTTACAACAAGTATTCATTTCATGGAATTTTTAATCCTTTTGAAAGGCTTTATGCCAAGGAAACACAAGTTCACCTTTTCTTGCAGAATCTATGTGATATGCATCGACATATACATGTATAAAGTCCTATAAAGTTCATTTTAAATTTGTCATCCTATTGCCTTTTGCAGACATCTGTGTATCATCAGCCTGTATGCTAGTGCAGCTCAGCCAGTTCAGTCATGGTTAAATGAAAAATAAATGTTGTAAATAATCCACTCCAACATAAATGGCTATCAGTGATAATGTAGGACTTCTTTAGTTTCAAAACTGAATAATAACAGGAATTGAATCTAAAGCTTTTTTCCATGTTATGATGCACTTTCACTTTGCAATGCTGGAGTCAGTTAATGTGCAATTTTTATTTTTATTTATTTTTTTTTTTTTGATGACTACCCCTACAGAGTCTGTTTGTGCTATCAAGCTCTCCGTCAGAGCTCAATCATATTGATCAGAATCACACCAGATACACCAGACCACTCTAAGTGCATAAGAGTAAAATGACTCTGATGGCTATCTGCGCTGACCGTATGATCAATAGAAAGCGATGGGGGTGCTGATTAGAGTAGAAAGGTCTTTTACTGTCTTCCTCGCTGCATCCACTACTTTTGCCGTGCTGCGTCATGTGTATAAAGCGTGGTTTCTTTTAGCTGGTGAGCAAAGTTATTAATTGTTAAAACACACACCAGTGAAGGCCTTAAATAAAACCTTTTCAGGCCTTACTGGTAAAAAAAATCTCCAAATAACAAAATCATTTGCAATTAATATAGACAAGGAAGGGAACGGTATTTAAATGTAGCTGTTGAAATGAAGCCAACGGTTAATTTGTTACAATTGCACAGCCATATGTTTGTGTTAGTAAATTGGTTTTATTTCCTCCTGTTTGAGAATATGTGACAGGCGTAGAAGGTAATGAGTGGAGAGACAGTGAAACTGCCAGGGCTGATGTTTTTGGTGCCGTTTGCCAACTAAGCCTGATGGCTGAGTTGAATCAGGTGTGTTTAAGTATGGAAATCACCAAACCGTGCTGGACTGGAGTTCACAAGCAGCCTATTATATCCTGCTGCTTTACCCGTGTGTTGGTCGCGCATGTGTTATTCTTTATTTATGCTCATTTATCTCAATTATATGCAAAACACATGCTAATTAAACATTTATATGCAGTCTTACTTTATGCAAAATAAATACCAATAGATTTTTGGCAATCCGAGTTCATGTTCTTTTCTACCAGAAACTCTCAAACGAAGTAGCTTATTCTGATGCACTTTTGTTTTTGAACAGTTTTCTTTTGTGCACACAAATCTAACTTTTGCAATACCATGATCTCATATAAAAGAGTTGTTGTTTTCCAATAAACTGCAATCATACATGTTTTGCACATTTTAAGAGCAGCTTAGCTTGACTGCTTTTTAATTGAAGGTTTGGCAAATTGTGGTACGAAACAGACACAAGCCTTTTGGAGCCTCATTTTTATAGTTATAACATCTTGTCAAGAAAATTGGATAAGAATAAAGGATTTTGATGGATCCCATGTATTATATAATACTGTGCATTTTGTTTACCTTACTGGCAGATCTGATTTGTGATACATTTTTCTACTTTTTGTGAATGGCTTTTTTTTTTTTTTGGTTCTAAAGTCTGAAAGAGTCAAGAAGGGCTGAGTATACATCAGTATATATCAGAATTTCTTCTACATGTCCTTCAGCTTCTCAAAACGGCAAACACTGAGCAATCTAGACATTATCAGTGATCATGCCCACTAACTAGTCAGAGGATAATACAAGAACGCTGCTGAACATGACTTGACGTTAATGTCCAATGACAAGTAGGCAGTTTTTTGCGGTTAAGATGCTTTAAATTCAATTACCTCCGACTGTAGATTGGCATAATTAGATTCGGTCCGCCTTCACCCTTTCAATGGGTGGGGTGAGCGTATTTGTTTTGACAGATCATTTTATAAATGAAAGTCTGTCTGTAGATGCACAAACAGGGTTACTCTGAGCTTCAGGCTAGAATTTCAAAGCCAAAAAAAATAAATCTGCTGTTGACATCCAGAGACAAGTCACTCTGTCCAGTGTCCGGAACACCAGACATGGTCAGACGCTCTGGATGACTCAGGCATAACTTGAGCAAACACAGTTGTGAGCAGCACTGAGATCAGCTGGTGGTGCAGAACTGTAAGTCTAGAACAGCCTTAGGCTTGAGAAGGCTGCACAAAGGAGCACAAGAACCAAGCTAACAGCCACAAACACTGCAGAGCCTGAAATGGTTGTCAGATTGCGGTCTGCATGAACACCCATCTTTCACTGAACTTTACCATTTCATTGGCTGGTTTATAATCTGGCATGTGAAGTTTTATCTAAATGAATTGAAGAATTATGTTCAAATAATAAATGAATAAATAATTTTGAAGGATCTAAAATGACACTTCATTAATAATACTGATAATTTAACTGAAGTTGTTGAGATGCCGAAAATCTTGTTGAGCTCAGTCCGTTATGATAGAAATATGTCTAGCTACAGCAATATTTACACAGAATATGGAGTTAAAATCAGTTTTAAACAGAATGGTGTGGGGCAACATTGAGATTTAAAAAATTAATGATCTACGGTCAGGTTTAGACAAAAATTGGTTGAGCAAAAATCAGGTTCATGCAGCATTTTGTTGATCTAAGCCAGATGTAGGCAGAAATTTGTTGCGCTGCAGTCTGGTGTGGATGGAGTTTAGGTGAGTTCAGTCCCTCTTTATGACAGAAATGTGTTTCGTCTCTGCGATATTTACACAGAATATTGTTCAAATGAGTTCAAAATGACATTTAGACAGAATTAAGTGGAGCTACACTGAGATTAAAAATTGTTTTGAGATACAATCAAGTATAGACAGAATGTTTTTGAGCTAGAGATTTACTGGAACAGAAACTTGATCTTGAGCTAAATCCGGTTTATACATTTTGTTGAGCTAAATCGGGTTTATGCAAAGTTTTGTTGAGCTACAGTCAGATTTAAACAGAAATTTTGTTGCGCTACTGTCACACTAGATGGTGCTCTGCTCAGCTCTTGGGCGAGCACACCTGTTTGGCGTTGGGCTGACAGGTGTGTTTCATTTGGGATTGGCTTTAAAAGCCCCATTAAGCGAGAGCAGAGCGTCGGTCTTTGGTAATCTGTACATGTCGTGGAGGTTTATCTGTGTTTTGGGTTTCTGTTATTAAAGCTTATTACCTTCCGTAACGACCTCTCGGCTCAACACTGATGTCCAGAACACGACACCGTCACCGCCGTTACAGCAACAGTCAGATTTAAACAGAAACGTTGTTGAGCTTCAGTCAGGTGTAGAGTTTTGGTGAGCTTAACCTTCTTTTATAATAGAAATTTGTTAAGCAACAAGCAGATCAAGACTGTTGAGCTGAAGCCAAATCAAGGCAGAACTTTGTTGAGCTGCTGTCAGTTATAAAAAGAGTTCTTCCTTCTTCAGCTACAGATTCAGACACATTTGGCCAAACCTGGTTAGAACCGTAGTCAGGATTAGACAAAAATGACCAGTGTTCAAACATCATCAGCCAGATTTAATCCGGCGACATTCAAGTCTGAACACATCTTTGTCAGGCTGCAGTCCTGTTCAGCCATCATTAGTCAAAATTAATTTGATTTAGCTGTAGGCTCTTAACAATTTTATGTTTTTTAATGCTCTGATTAGAGCTGTGATCATCTGTGGATGCTAAATGAGCAGGAGTCATCATTAACAATGTGGATTGCTGAGAGTAATGGGCTACAGGCTGAATTTGTTCAGGCATTAGTCAGGTTCAGACAGAAGTCGTCAGACAATATTTGGGATAAATACATTGTGTCTTGACCTCTCTTGCAATAAGGCACAACAATCAGGATTTTGGCAGGTTCAGCTCTCACCAAGAGTTCACAATCCAATGACAAAAGACACAAAAGGAGAAGGTGAATTGAAAAAAAATAACAATGAATCACTTCGGTTATTGCCATGATGCACGTGGGCCTTTCCTTCGTTCTTAGTTCTTCCATTATCAATTTTAAATTTGTAGTGAATTCAAATCTATGTCCATCCCTGCAATCACTGCAATCATCTAGGCAGCGGTGGCCTAGTGGTGAGGGAGTCAGCCCCCGGATCAGAAGGTCATGGGTTCAAATCCCAAACCAGTAGGTTGCCCTGAGGTACCCATGAGCAAGGTACTGTTCCCATCACTGCTTCCTGGGTGCTTTTAATAGCTTCCTGCTGTGTGTGGGGGTGAAACGCAGAGGTTGCGCTGTGCTGCGTTTCACATTGACAAGTATAGTCACTTTCACTTTCCCTGGAAACAGCTAAAATATTTGACTTTTACATTTTAAATCCATCACAGAAGTATTTTTATCTCTGGAACTGAGCTGCAGTCTTACACTATCCAGTCTGAGTGCCGTTATTACAGTGAGCCCTATCAAACATTCTGCTTAGGAGTTCATTGTACATTAATCTCAATACTCTTTACACTGCAAAAATCCACGGGCACATCTCTTTTCCAAAAATAACAAAATAGACTTTGCCATGAGGCCGGGTTCATTTCTTTACATATAAAAGGTATTTATGTGCCAGATGTGCCACATAAAATGCCGCCAGACTTTAGGATGAACTAGTGCTTTATTAGTGCTGTAAAATGCCACAGGTTGAGCTCACAAGCACAGAGGCTCATATACGCTGCTAATATTGAGGCTTCGGAATGGTTCTAGGCCTGGATGTACATTAATATAAATTGTTAGTCTTCAATAAACGTTTAATCATTTCCATTCCGTTTACAAATATCGTTCTTTTTAACGAATGTGTTTTTGGGACATTAGATTCTTTTAAATTGTTTCAAATATCAAATACAAAGTGTCTAAAGGTTCTAGATAAAGTGGTTCCAGCCACTCAGCGTTGATCAGTGAACGAATCACCTGATCATCTGGAATCATCTGCACCTGTTTCTTCACTGCTTCACTCTTAAGTTAGTTGTTCTGCTGCAACAGTTGAAAGAGTGAACTGTGACTTTAGGACTTACTGTGTGACTGTAGAGAGAAAGAGAAACATCAGCATCCTGGGCTTTTAGTTAGACGGATGTTAAGATGGTTAAGCGAGGGACGTGTTTATCTGAAGGTCTGCCGCTGACCTGCCTCTTCTTTTCATCTCTCTTGCCAACAGTGACGCTGAGGTTCATGTAGCTTCTGTTTTGTTCACGTATGACCAAGCTGAGGCTGTACGTTCAGGCTTGATGAGGTTCATTGATTTATTTTTGATTGAAATGGTGAATATTGTGATAATTGTAACAGCAGTGTGGACATGACTTTCTGTCTCTCAGCCTTCTGAGCCACCTCAACCACATGACCAACCAGTTACAATACGTACCTCACTGTGGAGCGTTATTAATCAAGAAACTAGTTTAAAACCGATCAGCTACAGGGACTGCACTCAAAACGTGAGCCGATAGATAGATAGATTGGCAGACAGACAGACAGACAGACAGACAGACAGACAGAGAGACGGAAAGAAAGACAAGCAAACAAAGAGATAGAGAGACAAACAGATAGGCAGATGGCAGGCAGACAGACAGACAGACAGAAAGATAGACAGAGAGACGGAAAGAAAGACAAGCAAACAGACGGATAGAGAGACAAGCAGATAGACAGATGGCAGACAGATTGGCAGACAGACAGACAGATAGATCGATCGACAGACAGACAGACAGACAGACAGATATATAGATCGACAGATAGATAGATAGAATAGTAGACAGACAGAGAGACAGACAGACAGACAGACAGATAGATAGATAGAATGGCAGACAGAGAGACAGACAGAGAGACTGACAGATAGATAGATAGATAGATAGATAGATAGACAGATAGATAGCTAAATAGATAGATAGATAGATAGAATGGCAGACAGACAGACAAAGAGAAAGACAGGCAGAAAGATAGATAAGCAGACAGACAGGCAGGCAGGCAGGCAGGCAGACAGACAGACAGACAGATAGATAGATAGATAGATAGATAGATAGATAGACAGATAGATAGATAGATAGATAGACAGATAGACAGATAGATAGATAGATAGACAGATAGACAGATAGATAGATAGATAGACAGATAGATAGATAGATCTTGATCTGGATCTTTCTTCCTCTCTCAGCTCAGTCTTTGACTAAATCAATCATCAGTTCTGCTTTTGTAGTGCAGGCTTAATCTTTCTTCGAAAACCAGGCCTAAACAGTGATTTAGAGAGTTGTTTTGAAAAGCACTTGAATGGAAACTGTCACGAACTGCAGGCTTAGTGGCATGATACTGACGATGAAATGAAAGCCTGTCAGAGAAATATTGATGTTTCTCTCAGTAATGTGAGAGGAGATAATAAAAATAATATTTACGAAGATGTTAGATGGCTAGAAAGCAGCAAGTGACAAACAATAGCTCAGCTCATGAATTGAGAGCGCAGCCCTCTCCTTCAAATGAAACCTGCTGCAGTTAAGCACATAAAAGCAGCTGCCGAATTAAAAACGCAGACAGGGCGCTCAGATTTCGTTAGGAATAAAAACAGGATACTTTCTTAAATGCACATGCAGATTTGACAGCTGCTAATTTTCAGCTACGGCTGTCAGCTTGTTTAAATCAGTGGGTCATGATTTGAGTTTGCTGCAGGACAAAAAAGGAAACAGATAAGGAATTTGTTGAGGAGGCTCTGCGTGACTTTCATTTTCTTTCCTCTCCAACTTTTTCAATTTCGCCCAGAAATACTTGCAGGTTTGCTCTCAGCCATATTGTCGGCATGGTGTGGAGGAAATTGGCCTGTGGCCTCTTATTATGGCTCAGGGAAAATAGGAATAAAAAAAAAGGATGGCAGGCAGGGCTGCCCTTGCTCCATTTCACATTCAAGAGAGTGCTCTTTACAAAACCTGCAAAATTATATTTTGCTAATGTTTAACACTGAAGCTCAGGCACGTAGAGGGCTCTGTAATGGAATGTAGATCAATTCAGAGCTGCTATTCGTGTGTGTGTGTGTGTGTGTGTGTGTGTGTGTGTGTGTGCATGCGTGTGCATGTAAATATGAGATGTGTATCTCTGACCTCATGATTCAGCTAAAAAAATGAGTCAATAAATCATAAAATCTCACATTTTACTACAAAAAAACACTATTTTAGGGAGAATTCAGAAACAATAAGGATAAATAAATAAAGTGTGGCTGAAAACTAATTGGCAAAATAACATATAAGTATATTATATAATATAAAATAAAATACAGACTTTTTTTTTTGGAAGGGGTTTTTTATGAAAAAACGTAGCCAGTGGTGGCCTAGTGTTTAGGGACTAGGGTCCATGATCAGGGTCCTGGATTGGAGACATAGATCAGTGGGTTACCCTGAGGTGCCCTAAAGAAAAACCACTGCCACCACTGCTCCCCGGGTCTTGGAAGTATGCCCCACTGCTGCAGGATGCAAAGTGAAAGTGACTAATTTGTCATTGTGAAACACAGCACAGTGCACCACAACAAAATGCAGTCTCTGCTTTTCACCCACACACACCGTGCGACAGCAGGCAGCAATTTAATGCACCCAGGAAGCAGTGATGGGGATGGTACCTTGCTCAGGTGTACCTCAGGGCAACCTACTGGTCTGGGATTCAAACCCACAACCTTCTGATCCTAAACACGACCACAGCTGCCCCTGTGTGAGGGTGAACGCACAAAAAGCATATACTGTTCACACTGAAAACATAAAGTAAAGTAATCTTGTTCCATGCCAAGAAGCCCACTGCAAAAAACTGGTAAGGCGTGGACTCTCCTTTTATGCACTGATTAATTTTGACGCCCCTTTCAGGGAGGGCATGTTTTACGTATCGTTTTTGCTCGAGCAGAGTTTTGCCCTGATGCTGCCAGCTCTGGGAGAGAGCAAAAAAAAAAAGAAGAAAAAGCAAAACACCCTGTTAGACCACTAGTTGCCATGGCAACACTGCATAGCCCAGGAGGTCTCAACAGAAGAGAGCTTCTGTGGCCTGCAGCATAAAAACAGTGAACACAAAAGCAGCGAGCTCTTTACCTCGCAGAGGTGTGTGTGCATGCCAGGGGGTGGGCGTCTGTCTTCACACCACATTTGCGCCGAAGATTCCAGAGGAAACAACAAACACAGAGCAATAGTACAATATCCGCCATGCTGCTGCTGCGCGGTGTCCGAAAGGCACTGTCGGCCCGAAGTACTGATGAGCGGCGGCAGGGTCCACATTACACGCTGATCAGCGATGATGGGATGCTAATCATCTTCATCTCACTTTCATTCATCGCAGATCAACATGGTTAGTGAATTTGGCCACCAGAGTGGTCATGTGATTTGTGATGGGATATTATTACCCAGGGTTCGCTGATCGGTCTCATGGACCAGATTAAGAGGTAAAGTTCATCAAGGAGACTATAATGCATTGAAGTGTCTAATAAGTTCTGGACAATCAACCAACAAAGAACCAGCAAAACCAATGTCGATGCTGTAAGTATAGACTTAGGTTTAAGATGATTGTCAGAGCCTGTTCTTTCCCACACATTCCACAACTTTTATAAATAAAAAGTCGTGCCTTATGCAGAGACTTCTACTTTCTACAACCTGGACTTTTTTTCTTTTTTTTTTCTCCAGATCTTCCTGAAGGACAGTGTTGTTGTCTCTCATGTTCAGTCCAGTCTCTGTACCTGAGCAGTTTGATAGTTCTGTGTTGGTTAATCCACACAGTGATCTACGCCTGAACCTTCAAGTGTCTAACTTAAGACATGAAGCAGAAAAGAACCAGGTGTAGAAGATTCCAGATGATTCCAGCTGAGAACATTTTTCATTTAATGTGCCAAGAAAGTTTGACCAGCATAAAATAGTATTTGTGAACCAATAAGGTGATTTAACAACAAACTATTAAAAAGGATGGAGGCTCAAGAGTTTTGCGCACTACTGTGAGTCATTTGGTGAGGATAATATTTAGTCAAGACTAATTCCATTAAAGGCACATGGTTACAGTGATCAAAGTGGAAAACAGTAAGTATGAATCACCCACATTTAAGTATAATGGCCTGCATATACGCCTCCCTGCGATGGGCTGGCGACCTGTCCAGGGTGCGTCCCCCGTCCTCGCCCTGTGTGCGCTGGGTGGACACCAGCACTCCCCCGCGACCCCGTTTGGGACAAGCGGCAGATAATGGATGGATGGATGGATGGCCTGCATATACTGTTAATAACTGAAACTGATCACAACATCCTGTTCAGCTTCAACATTTAGGACGGTTAACCCTCAATGTTCCATCCACTTCTATTAGCGTTTTAATTATTATGCTTTAATGGAGCATTGATAGGTGGCACAGTGGTGCAATGGATAGCGCTGGGCTTGATTCCCAGGCGGGACAGTCCCGGTACTTTCTGTGTAGATGCTCACGGGGAGCCTGTGTGGGTTTCCCAGGTGCTCAGGTTTCCTCCCACAATCGAAAGCCATGGAGATGCTAAACTGCCCCCCAGATGTGAGTGTGATTGTGTTTGTGTGTGTGCCCTGCGGTGCACTGGTGACCTGTCTTCCCTGCCTTTCGCCCTGTGAGAGCTGGGATAGGCTGCAGCACCCCCCGACCCTAATCAGGACAAGTGGCTTAGAAAAGGAGTAATAGAATTTGAACACTGACATTGAAGAAATGGTGGCCGATAAACTGGGCAGGAGCTCTTCTTACACTCTGTAAAAATAATGTTTCTAATAAAGTGGCCTGTGAATGAAAGTGCAAGGTAGGTGTTTCTAATAAATTGGCCAGTCAATGGAAACTTCTGGTACAGTAACTGGTCCATGCACATTATCTAAAGAAAAAATATTCTTCCAAATGCGATATGATGAACTATATTTACCCAAATATGGGACGAATACTGAAAATCATTCACATTCTCAATACGAATGGACCAATATGGATAATCCTACAGGACTGGCGCAGAATCATCCTCTAGCAAATGAAAGTGAATTCATACAGACGAGTCAAAGAAGGCAATATCTCTCCTCAAAGACAATACAGCATGTAATTAAATCGGAAAGTGCGTTCAGCGGGCCACATTAAAACAAAGGCAATTTAATTAGATATGTTTAATAACGTATTCCACCAGTCATGGAGATCATTCCTCAGGAAAGCAATGATTAACATCTCGTATAAAGTCTCTTCCGGGTTTGCTGCTACTTCTGGGCTTCCAGTCTACAATTTTCTGTGCTTTTCTTCTTGACGAAAGCACAGTGTGTATGCAATTTCATGCGCCATTTCGATTATGGAGCAGGATAATTACGTAATTATAGATTTGCAGTGGTAATTTATACATCGTCAGAATACTTCTGAAGAACATGATGATCCTAATAGCGTATTAGGACCCACCAGGAATCCACAAACATGCTATCACGGGGTGGGGAAGACGGCAAGCGTCAGGAGTACTCATAGATTCTTTCCTGGGGCTGAAAAAGACATGTAAAGTGTCAAAAAGGTAATGAGGTATACAAAACAAGAAGGTAGGTGAGCTTGAGTTATGGAACACTAAAGAAAATGTCTTACTGAGTGAGAAGTTTAGCTAGCTTAGCACAGCCACGATCGCATAGTGACAAGGTTTACAGCTTTGCTCTTCTGGCTGGAAGCACTAAGCTTTATACTGCAGTTTCAGAAGGAAATGGGATGCATTCTGCATGTGTGACATGGCTAAACGTTAATGCGCTTCTCTGCCTCATGCATATGCATTTTAAGAGTGATGAAAAAAAGGTGGGAAGATTGCACAAAAAGTGGGGGGAGATACACATGCGGTTGATTACATATTCCGCCCGATTTACTTCCGCTCTGACTTTCAAAGCCACTTATAACGCTTGTGTTGGTTTATGTGCCAAAATGAGTCAGAAGTATCTGCACATTTCCTTTATCTGTACATACCTCTCTATAAGGGGGCAGTGGTGGCCTAGTGGTTAGGGAGTTCCCCCGCATCGGAAGATTGTGGGTTCGATTCCCTCACAAGCAAGGAACCGTCCCCATCACTGCTCCCCAGGCGCTTTCAATAGCTGCCTACTGCTGCACGGTGTTTGTGTGCATAGGTTAAATGCAGAGGTCCGGGGCAGCGGTGGCCTAGTGGTTAGGGTGGTGACCACATGATCGGAGGATCGGGGGTTCGAACCCCTTCCCAATAGGGTGCCCTGAGGTACTCTTGAGCAAGGTGCCATCCCCATCACTGCTCCCCGGGTGCTTTCAATAGCTGCCCACTGCTGCACGGTGTTTGAGTGTGCATGGGTAAAATGCAGAGGTCCAACTTCGTTGTGGTTCATTGTCTGCTGTGCTTTGACCTCACAATGACAAGAGTTGTCACTTTCACTTTCATAAGTCTTGTGGTTTAAACAAGAGTATTTGGGTGCATTTAGGAACTAATCATTCCAAACAACACTGTCAGGAAAAAAGTCCAACTCCCTAACCACTAGGCCACTGCTGCCCCAGTTCCTTTGAGGGAACTTAAATGTTGGTCTTTGAGTTTCAATTTTGTACCTTAAATAGTTTTGTTTTTTTTTCCCATGGGAAAGTAGCATATTTGTACCAATCTACAACCTGGTGCTTTAAAGTACAACTGTAAAAAAGGTCGGGACGGTGTGTACAGAGTGTTTCCTCATGAAAAAATATAAATGCAGTGGAGTTACATTCCCTAACTAACGTTAACCAGTGGCTCTGATCATGGATGGATGGATGAAACTTCTTCATTTCCAAAAGCGAGAGGTGAAATTAGTCCTTTCTGTTCTGAATCACACAAGAGCAGATGGTCAGTAATTTCAGGTGCATTCTGAGCACATATTGTGGGACATTTTTACGCTGTGTTTCCGCTGTGAAATATCTGCAGCTTGTTCCACTCTGCAAGTAAGCAACGAAAAGATTCACATTAAAACTGCAGGCTGCGCTTTTTTTGGTAATTTTTTACTTTTTTTTTCAAAAATACTATGCTTCTCTACAATCTGCTCCAAAATATGTTGGTGTGAAGTAAACAAATGAAACCATAGTTGGACTAAGTGAAACAAATTAATCAGACTTGATTTTTAAAACACATACAAGCATGCCCTGGAATAGAGCTGCTTTGTTTGGTTGCGTCGGGGCACCTCATTAGTGTTAATTCTTTGTTTAGTGTGGTTTCCTAAAGGCATCGCTGCATTTCGAGGAACGTCTAATGAGCCTGGATGAACCTTCTCCTAAAATGATAAGGCTTTGTTAGCATGCTCGAGGCACCGCCACGATAGATCCCAAAGACGAGACTTTTGTGGGATGAAGTCTCATGTGCAGAAGGCTTTGAAGACAAGGTGTCATGTGGAGCCATTGGGCGAGCCAAAAAAATGCAAATCGGGACGTTCCTCATTTACATAAGTCATCCAGCTGGAACTGGTGATTGATATTATGGGGACTTGAAGTGAAGCCACTTTAGTGGAAATGCCATTTGTCTGAAGAGAGCGGAAAAACTTTTTGACTAAGGAGAAAGTATTATTATGTGGCGGGTGCTTGGAAATGGCATCTTGGCGGGGAAATAGAAGAGAGAAGAAACGCTTGTAAGAGCTACACAAATCAAAAGCAAGAGGGAGATAAAAGCAGTGGTGAGGCAGACAAAAAGGACTGCACACTTTCTGCAATGGTAATTGCTTCAGAGTCAACGCCATTTTTGACATCACAGACAACAAAATAGGCCTGCTGTAGTGCAGAGTGTCATAGGATTTGCCACAAATGATGATGTCTAACAATATTTTTAGCAAAGAAAGCCTCGAGCTAACAAAACGCTGAACGTGCTGCCTAGTGCATGGCACTTCCATGCTGTAAATGTTGTTCTAAACTATTTATTTAGTGTATGGATCTGGTTCATCTCATCTCAACATTTCTGAACTGGTAGGAGGTTGAACCCCTTCCATGGCCTGCAGGTATAACCAAGAAATATATATTTATATCGCAAAGAGACACTTTTAATATTCAAGGATTTCTGCATCATTTGAGTTGTTGCTGCCAGATCCAATCATTGAACATCTCCTCTTCATTCTTCTACATCATAAATTGTGGTTAAGGGTTACGTCCCATGATTGGTAGGTCATTGGTTTGAATTCCAATTGCTACCCTGGGGTGTCCTAGAGCAAGGTACCTTCCCCAAAATTGCTCCCTGGGTGGGAGCTATGGTTGCACACATACTTTGGCACAAGCCACATCTTTTCCCAGTGATGTCAAATTTAGTAAATGACACGTGTTTGCAGATGAAAACAGTACTGTGCAAATTCAGTGCTTTCAGTGCTATGCTTTCAGTAACGATTGTTTATTTTGATCAATTTACAAAATGCAAAGTGAGCGAACACAAGAAAAAGCTAAATCAGATCAATATTTGGTGTTTCTACCTTTTGCCTTCAAACCAGCATCAGTTCTTCTGGCCCCACAGAGCCCTGATCTCAACATCATCCAGTGTGTCTGGATCACATGAAGAGACAGAAGGATGTGAGGAAGCTACATCCACAGAAGATCTGTGCTCAGTTCTCCAAGATGTTTGGAGCGACCTACTGGCCGAGTTCCTTCAAATACTTTGTGCAAGTGTACCTAGAAGAATTGATGCTGTTTTGAAAGCAAAGGGTGGTCACACCAATTATTGATCTGATTTAGATTCTCTTTTGTTCGTTCACTGCATTTTGTTGATTGATGAAAATAAATGATGAACACTTCCATTTCTGAAAGCGTTCTTTCTTTACAGCATTTTTTCACACCTGCCTAAAACTTTTGCTCAGTACTGTATGAGCAGAAATGGGATCTTAGCAGAGGACGGGTACTTACTGTCTCTTTGAATCATTAGAACATGTCATTGGACCAGGAGTGCTATAACTTTTGAAATGACTTCTGCTGAATTTTGGAAATGTAGGAGTTGCCCTCACACATCGCAAAGTGTAACTATTCTGTAAGGTTATGACTGCAATATTATGAATAAGACATTATAGCACTGGTGGGAAAAAGTCACAGAGTTGCTAGAAACAGGTAAATCTCAAGTCATGACACTCCAGACGACTCCCACGTCCCAAGTTCTGCAACATAAGCAAGTCAGCATGAAGCACCTTCGGCAAAGTGAAAGCTATTTTTTTTACAGAAGAGCAAAACCATAATGGTAATGGTTATGCAATCCAGTTAAGTCTGCATAAAGCAAATGGGAAAAAAACATTGGGTAAGTAAACATTTATACGGTAACGAAACACCATACCATAAAGACATATACCAGGGTATATATAAATATATTACAAAAGAGAAGCACAACAGATAAAAGCAATTACTCGTTTATTTTAACTGTGAAAGTGACAACCCTTGTCATTGCGAGGTCACAGCCCACCACAAGTGAACCACAACGAAATTGGACCTCTGCTTTTAACCCACGCACACAAACAGCGTGCAGCTATTGAAAGCGCCCGGGGAGCAGTGACAGGGACGGTACCTTGCTCAGGGGTACCTTAGGGCAACCTACTTGTGAGGGAATCGAACCCACAATCTCCCAATGCAGGGCAACTCCCTAACCACTAGACCACCACTGTGTTGAGTAAAACTGGAAGTTAGGAGGAAATTGTTGGCAGAAAAAAAAAAATACAAATGAATGTTGCATTGTAACCCAGTCGCTCAGTGTCACAGACATTCAATAAACATTGGTTCCCTTGGTTCTATGCACAAAGCTGGTGGAACCAAAACATCAAGACATGGCTGTTAGTACTATTAAATGTGAACATGCTCATGTTTGAACATTGTACAGGAAGTACAGCGAACAGCCTAAATGAAGATCCCAATTAACATGTTGAATTTGATCATGCAGACTGGAGCTTCATTTCCAATCAAGAGATTAGAGCAACCGACTACCGAGCAGTCGAGTTGTTGGCATGGAAATAAAGTCACGACTGACTTTCCATCTGCCTTGCTGGCTCTGGCCTGTCGGACAGAAGCCTGCTCTAACTGCCAGGCTCAGGGGAAGCCATCCTAGTGATTAGGCCTCCTCCCTGTGGCAGGACGTCTTATCTGCTCTTATACACAAGTGGAAGACGCCCTGGCCCAGCAGACGCTGACTCTCACACACTTCTGCTGCAGTGTTTACCGAATGCAAGATAAGCTCCAAATTAGGGGTTGCATCACTTGTAACCAGGGGTGAAAAAAATTCAACAGCGGCTCTTTCAAACGGCATCCCAACGCAACATTTCTTTGATGACTAGCTATTTTAGCCAAGCCACACGAGCCCTCCTGAGCTCAATCGAGCAAAGACAGTTACACGTTCTGGAAACAGTGCGTGGTTTTGTCCACTGTTAATTGTCCTTCTCCAGAGAAATGGGGTTTTAGAGAGGATCCTCACAAAAGGATGGATCAAACAAATCTTGTTTTGGGAGGATGGCAAGAGCAATTCAGACAGAAGCGAAGGGGATTACGAGGAGAGCGAGGAGCCAAAATGAGCCTGCGAGGCAAATGCTGACCGCCAGCCACCTCAGGAATGGGTTTTGCTGCTTTTTTTTTTTTTTTTAAGTAGCTCATGGTTCCTTCCCTTGCTTAAAAGGAGGCTGGAAGACAGATAGCCTGAGGCGAAGGAGGGATGGAAAGGAGAGGTGCGAGTCGTGCAATGGATGACTCGACCGTTTGCGGAGGAAAGCTGCGGAGGAGGAGGAAACTGCATGAAGGCTGACGCAAGAGAGAATCCTACACTGCGGTGGGAGGAATTCCTCTGTAGTAAATTGCCATGGTAGCCTGTCACCAGGGCATATTTGCTCACCTTTGTGGTCGTGACTGCCTGAGAGATATAGGGTAGATAGAAGATGTAGAATCATGGGCATGTTTCAAATTGCAGAAAGATATTCAGCCCAAAAACCAATGCGCAGACTGATACACTCCCCATATTGTTGCTTGTGTGGAGGACGGATCTATCAAGAACAGAAATGCAGAGATAAACCAATTAGTGCAGCTTTGCCTGAAGCAAATATTCTTTAGTGAAATGAGATCGCAAGCAAGTCGTAGCTAGAGACCATAAAATTTGTTGAACGAAATTCTTCAAGTGAAGCTACCATATGCAGCCTCCTAAAGCATCTTTCTGTTGGTAGCTTTCTACAGAGCAGTTTTTGCATTTTTGATTTCTTCTCTTTCTTTAATTTGCATTTATATTTTTGCAGTTATAATCACAAGTAGTCATAATCAATTTGCACATCCTCATTTTCCTATGCTCATTTGTCATTTGGAATTATACTGGCTCTTTTTTGTTACTTTGCCTTGAAGACTGAAACATGTAATCAACCTTGATTGTGACGAGTTGCCCTGCATTGTGCCATATTCCGAAACTCTGGATTAAACACTCCTTTCTTCCACATGAGTGGACAAAGGTGATGCAAACACTCATTTTGAGGCTGATGTCTCAGGGGCTTTTTCATAACATAAGCAGATCCACTTCCAGATGTCATGGTGGTGTAGCGGGTAGTTCTGTTGCCTCACAGTGAGAAGGTCCTCATTTCGATTCCCATGCGGGACGGTCCGGGTCCTTTCTGTATGGAGTGAACATGTTCTCCAAGTGTCTGTGTTTCCTCCGAGAGCTCCGGTTTCCACCTGCCACCCAAGAACCTGCACATCAAGTGGACTGGAGATGCTAAATTGTCCCCTGTGTGTTTGTCTGTGTCTGTCTAATGACTGACTGGCAATCTGTCCAGGGTGTTTATCCACGCTTTGCCCTGTTAGAGCCGTTAAAGGCTGCACCACCCCCATAACCCTTATCAGGACAAGCAGCTCAGAAAATGAGTGAATAGTGCACTTCTACATATTAAGACCACTTAAGACAGATTTAACTCAACATGAATTTCTTTACCTTCATGCTGTTTTACAGGGAGTCCTTCAGTAACTAGTTTCCAGCTGACAGTTTGGGTGTAGGCAGATAGTAGTGGTTGTAAATATGTGAATGCATTGGTTTTCATGACATCACAAAAATAATGAATGCACATCTCAAATAATGAATCCTTAGTATACATGTCTGGACTGTACGGACTGGGGAGATATTATTGTCGTATTGTTGTCATCATTTAATGAGCTTCGTTGAACCAAACATTAAGACCATTATCCATCTATGGAGCCTTACTTTTAACAATGCAAAATAATGATGTCATATCATGAAAACAAATTTCCTCATAGAAGACGTGACACAATTGTCCATTGTCAATTTAGGGAGCAATTGAACACATTTGCATTAAGGATCCACGAATTCTCTTCCCAACGCCTTTTGTAAGCCAAAGTCTTGTGTTGAAGGAACAAAAAAGAAAAGATTTAAGCATATTCTCATCGGCCATCCAGAGTATTCACCAGTTAGCTGGCAGGGTGCCTAGATGCCACCAAGGACCTTTTCTTACAATATAATTCTCAAACTCTTTGGATCGTGCAGATGCTATTGTATTGTAAAGAAATAGCTTCGCCTTCTTCGCAGGAAAATCAGTTGCAGATATAGATACTGGAACATGACCTCTCCCCAATGGTTCCCTTTCTAAGAGCTCATTATAATGACAAAGACCTGCAGCAAACAGGAAAACATCTTCTGCCAATAGAATCCAACTGCATGATTGAGGCAGGACTGCCAAAACAGAGTAAGCTGATGCTTTTGAAGCAAATTGAACCTGCTGATGTCTTATGGGGGGATGATTTTGAAGGGAATTACACTCGTTTATGAGGTCCGTTGGAAAGCAAGCAATCCAGAAGGTGGTGTGTTAAGTAGTATTAGCATGGCACAAATCAGCATATGTTCTGGGAATACCCTGCTGTCAACAGTTTGTACCCGGATATCGCAGCCATGAGATCTGATGGACATTCATTTGCAGTCCTTCTCCTCATTTGGCTTGAGGACTGTACTAAATATGACTTGATGTATAATCATTGAAAACAGGTCTAGAAAAAAAGCTGAATAGAGGTCTGATATTTAAAAAGTTTGCTCAGATATCCATCTTGAAGAATTAACAAGCGTTGTTCATTAAGACCTTTATTTGTATCAGCATTATTACTCTGGGCTCCTCTGGCGGATTTCAAACAGTCCTGACCCTGCAACTCTCAATCATCTTAATGAACATAATCTGTTCAGTTGCGCTACAGCTTTAGGTCACATGGGTACATGAATGGGGCTCATTACAATGGCCCCATTAAATTTCCCCTAAATTTCCCTCCCTCTTTTTCTATCCCCATTACCATGCATCCCTCTGTAGCACACTGCAAAGCGCAATACTTGTGCACAGTCTTAATTAAGAGCTCAAGAAGGCTCAAGGAACGTCACATCTGAGGGGGGCCATCACGCAGACCCAGATCATTAATGGCGAGATGATGGAAAAACAAATATGGCGTAAAACAGCAGGGGGATGCTGTTGAATTCACGAGCCCAAAGGTGCAGGAAATTAATGATGTGTGAGTTTCGGCCACATCAGCTCATGCCTGAGCAGGCTTTGGCAAACATAAAAGCGCTCTGACCATGAGCTCTGCTGATTGCTAGATGGCTTTTCCATTGGGGGAAAATGCATGGAAATGTGGAGGCATTTGATGAAAGCCAGACTACAATTTTTTAATTTCCAGCTGCACCACCTTATTGGCATTTGTCCTTTGTTCTAGAGCGGTACTAACAGGCTTGTTCTGAAAAGTCATCATTTTGATGAATTCCCACCCTCAATGTACAGAATCCAAATCTTAGAACCCCGTTACTACTTTCAAACAGCAGTGAACCAATTTGTATCTGCACATGCATGCTGTATAGCATAATAATATGCTGATTAAAGCACAGATACTGATTAAAGCACAGATACACAGATACGCTGATGTAAATCGCACTAAATATTGCATCAAACAAGGTTTTAGAGCCAAATCAAATGCATTGGAGGTAAGAAGTGCAGGCTTCTGTACTGAAAATTACTGTTCCATAAAAAAATGGTGACGGGGGTTATGTATTTCTTTAAGATTCCTCTGCAGACCCACTCTCTTCTCTCCGAGGAGCAACTTTGATGTGTTCAATCATGAAAAATGTCATTTGGCTTCATCATCGCTGCTGATGAAAGACTAGAAGACTAGAAGCCTACTCCTCTACAGTAGTGTTGTTTTCTTGGGGCTCCACAGGGCTGCTGTTACGGTGCCTTCTTGCTGTTAGTTGCCATTTTCAGTGCTGGACTTTTAATCTTCACTGTGGCAGTTCTTCTCCAGATTCTGGGTGTATGAAAAGTTTTCATGGAGTGTTTATGTGTCCCACACAATGGAGCAACAAAGGGCATTATGTAAGTTCCTGCTTTTGTTGGCCTTGTTAATGGGGTTTGACCAGACTTCAGATATGGTCGTCCTGAGAAGATGGGGCTGTTGAGTTTGGGAGGATTTTTCTTGTCTATTTGTCAAGGCTTCGGAGAACACGATGACAGAAGAGGTTGTACTGACTTAATTGTTTCAAAATCACAAGCTTCTTCATAGATGTAGATCAGAATCAGTGAGTATGCCTTTTAGACACATTTACAATTACAGCATTTAGCAGACGCTCTTATCCAGAGCGACTTTCAGTTCCTGATTACAGGGACAGTCTCCCTGGAGCAACTCAGGATTAAGGGTCTTGCTCATTGACCCAGTGGTGGCAGTGCTGGAGGTAGGATTCGAAACTGCAACCTCTAGGTCTCTAGGACCTAGGCAAGTATCCTACCCCCAGACCACCACACAAGACACACTGCTGAACAAGGACTATAAAGTATGCAATGGCTACTTTGAAAGTAACCTGTTAGTGGTCAAAAGATCCAGATGTGTTGGCCCGGCTTGCTTCAAAAGCAGGTTTCAAAAGCAACTCTGCTCCTTTATACTAGACGAAGAAATATTGGAGGGTTGAGTTCATCAGTCAGTCAGTCATTTTCTGCCACTTGTCCCAAACAGGGTCACGGGGGAGTGCTGGAGTCCATCCCAGCTCACACAGGGTGAAGGACGGGGGAAACACCCTGGACAGGTCGCCAGCCCATCGCAGAGAGGAGCGTGACAGGGACGGCACCTATTGGGAAGGGGTTCCAACCCCAGATCCTCCGATCATGTGGCCAACGCCCTAACCACTAGGCCAACGCTGCCCCTACGCGTTGAGTTCATGTTTAGACAAAGCACAGACTCTCAGTGTACATTGTTTTACTGCTCCACAAAGCTTAACCTCCCCTTATTACAGTACCAAAGCCACGCTAGAACCTCCAGAAACCAGTGTTCAAAAATCCAACGATAACCTCCGCTCACAGCTCCAGCAGAAACTCCGCCAGCTCTTCATCTGCGAGGTCACAATGATCTGTGCATCCTCTTTATTTCTGAGAAGACCTTTGACAGTACTTCCCCCTTAGCAATCCTGTCTAGATCTTTGATATTATCAGCTTGATTAAATGGCAGTGCAGGAAGATCAGACTTGTGCTGCTTGGCTGTAGCTGTAAAAATCTATCACTTGGATTAGAACAAAACTCTAAAGATATGAAGTTTAAACATGTGGCTATAAATGTTTTCATCTGTATCTAATTAATTGCGTAAGGGGTGGAAACGCTAACAACCATGTTATTACATGTTATAACGCAATTGTAGCATGTTAACGTCGCTCAGTCATATTTTGCTAATTGAATCCCAACATTTGGAGAATGAAAAAGGCACATGGCTGTTTAAAATGCATGAAAGGAAAGCTCCCTAGGTAACACTTGTAGTTTCGGATTCCAGATGGGCATTCAATCTCTAGAGATTGAGCTGAGCGACGCTGCTGTGCTCTAGTTTTTTTGTTTTGTTTTTTTTTGGGGGTTTTTTTCAAGTACGCTTTTCTCCACTCCAGTGACTTCCTTCTTTTTGTTCCTCAATTTAATTTCAGGCCTCAATGAAAAGCAATGACTTTCTAAACAGCATCAGTGTCTCCTTAGTCGTACAGCAATGCAATATGTATTTAACGAGGCATCTGCCAGGAGCCCTTTCCTCTCCACCCACACAAGCTCTTGGCAAGACGTTGGCTCAGCACAGTGGTGATGGGGGGATTTAGCTAGAGGATGTACCACACGGCAGTTTCACATGCATATTTAGCTGGCAGACAAATAAAAGAGCGCTTTCCAGTGTCTTTTCAAATGCCATGGTGGAGACGCAAACGTGAAAGCAGCCCAGTTATGTGCTTTCTGATCACCAAGTGCACCCAAAGTTTAATGCTACAAAAACATGCAAAGTTAAAGAGATCCTGCTTTGTGGAAAAATAAGTTTGCCTGCTTCTTAAGTTAAATGAGGAATGTAGTCCCTAAATGTTGTTAAAGTCTTCAAATATACTATTTACTCTGAAGTTCGTGTGAAAATTAAGCTTCAGAGACTTTCTGTCCTGATTTTATTGTTCTTGTCGACCCATAACTCTTCAAACAGTTCAGACCAGCCACTCAAACGGTCTAGACTGCTTTTTGCATGACAGACGAAACATGTCAGCCAATGAGAAGAGAGGTCATTTGCATATTGTAGTTCAGTGTTGAGGGCCAGGCAGTAAAGTCACTGAGTTCATTTCTTAGGCATAACAATAAAATAATGGATAAGAGCGTCTGCTCTTTGATGATGTCATGTAACACTTATGACTTTTTTAAGTTTGGCATACAAGGTCAGAAATATGGAAACATTAAGCACGGCCTCTCAGTGTTTCCATGAAAAAGCTAATTCACAAAATTACAGTTTTATCCCAAATAAAGTCACTGAGCCAGGGCCAGCGGTGGCTTAGTGATTAAGGATTTGGCCCCAGAAGTTCGTGGGTTTGAGTCCCAGACAAACAGGTTGCCCTGAAGTACCCTTGAGCAAGGTACCGTCCCCATCATTACTCTCTTCAATAGCTGCCCCCTGCTGCACGTGTGTGAGTGTGTATGGGTAAAATGCGGAGGTGTAATTTCATTGCGGTTCACTGTGTACTCGCAATGATAGTCACTTTCAGTTTATGCCTCCGAATAGTCACTTTCAGTTTATGTTTGGGATCAAACAGGTAATGAATGTTAACCACCTGTATTCCTTCCTGGTGTCGATCAGAGGAGGATGAGATCTCTTTCTGAGTCTTGGTTCCTCTCCAGTTTAGGGAGTTTTGCCTCCTATGTCCAGCTTGCTCACTAAAGGCACAAAAGCAGCTTCTGCAAAGCTGCTTTGCGATGATGGCAGTAAAAAGCACACTCTCAGTAAAACTGACCTGACCTTCGACTGATTTGACTTGACTATTCACATACTTTACTCACACTGAGTGGTCAAGAGTGTCAGAGAGACTGTATGTGGTCTCTGACTGTGTAAATCACTGTTGTCTATCAATAAAAACAACCATCCAGACAGAATGTAGGGTAATAAGATTGCTGCTACTCTCTTACAAGCTATAAACGATTATCTTGTTTTTTTTTTTTTTAAGACAGTAGATCATTCAGAGCAATTGGTACTTTCCTGGGGCATAAAAGTTCTGTCCCATTTTTATAAATGCAATTCTGTTGACATAGGATCTGTGTCCCACACTTTAGAATAAAGGCCTCATCACAATACAGTCTCCTTAGGTTGATAATGTTGTTTACAACATCACATGACACATAAATGACAAATGATATGTATTACATAACACCAGTGTTTTTGTCCATCGCTGGCATTGTGTTGTTCCACTGAAGGCTCAGGTGCATCATATCCCTTTTTGAAACTTTCAAAACCAGCCTTGAACTGTGATCCGGACACGGAAGTCGCTCTGGATAAGAGCGTCTGCTAAATGCCGTAAATGGAAATGTGTTGTTTTTTGGAGACTTTGTAAATGAAAGTAGTGCTAAACTCAACACTGAATGCTCTCTGGGGTTACTGATCAGTTTTCCATGTTGTAAATTATTATTGTTGTTAGCGCGGTTGTTATTCGGCACTAGCAATCCCATCATGCTTTGGCTCGAGTCTGATTAACTGAATCAGATCTTTACATGGAACATCATGATGTTGTTAAGAGAACGTCTAGCAGATATCATCCACTGTATGCTCCCCTCATTCTTTGGCTTTCAGTCGAAGAAGTGAGACTGATTTGCTTGGATATCACTGAACTGGGTTTGAAAGGGAATGAGAGGAGCGGATTGCATTGGATGTCATTGCATTGGTTATTAATGAGATTGAGAGGAATTGATTTATGTGGACTTTGCGGCATTGAAGTGAAAGTGAACTGATTATCATTATGAAACAGCACACAGTGAATCACAATGAAATGCAGTGGGCAACTATTTAAAGCACCCAGGGAACAGTGATGGGGATGGTACCTTGCTCAAGGGTACCTCTGAGCAACCTCCTGTTCTGGGATTTGAACCCACAACCTTCAGATCCTAGACTCTAACCACTCTAATGTTTTGAAAGTGATACAGGCATGGAAATCCCTGCATTGGGTTTTGAAGGGAGTGTGAAGACGTTTCATGAATTTGTGCCAAATTTTGATGCTCGCATTCAAACCTGAAAAAACAGCCCCCTAAGTTTCAAAATACACACTGAGCAATCCATTAGCCCATCGGTCAGCAAAGAGGAAGTGAGGCATTTCAAGCAAGGGCACAGATTCAGGAGCTGGGCTTTGGAGGCTATGATGCTTTACATCCTGTATCTGAAAGGAGCAGAGGTCATGTGTAATGCACCACTCTTGCAAGATTGCTTTTCTCTCGAGTGGTTTGTCTCTGATGCCTGTATGGCCCCCACAAGGTTTCAGCCACTCTGCCTTCGCCCTCTTCCATTTCACGCTGGCTGAAAGATCTGTACTCATATGAGGAGAGAAGAGAAGTACGCTTGGACACGTTCCCTTCACACCCTGCAGACCCTACGACCAGCCTTCCATCACAATGAGACGCCACATGGAAAACACCTCACTTCTAAAAAATCTACCATTGATCTATTTAGATTTCATTTACGGCATTTTACAGATGCGCTTATCCAGAGCCACTTCCAATTACAGGGTCAGTCTTCCTGGAGCAACTCGGGTCCGGGGTTTTCACAGGAACCCAGTGGCGATTGTGCTGGAGGAAGGATTTGAACCTGCAACTTCTTGGCCCATAGGAGACTAGACCGCCACCACCCCACATTTACATGTGTTTTTAGTATCAAAGTAAACGCAAAAATGAAACCATGCTATAATAAAGGTCCATTATGATAAACAGTCGTTGCTTAAGTCTTAACAATTTAATTATCTTTAAAAAGTGATCTAAAGAATGAAAAAAGCAGAAATAGTTTTATAACCATGTTTTTTGTATACCTGAATGTGTTTGCTAAGGCCTCGTCTTGCATATTTACCGCTTCGAGTTCACAGCTAGGCTTTGAGCTCGGCTTTGCGCTGTGTATTGGTAGAATTGTAACGTAATGTAAGTTTCCGCATTGTCTTGTTTATTCGCTCTGTTTATGTCCTGTAAACACAAGGCTTTGTATTTTGCACGAAGGCTCTGGAGGGATGGCGTTTGGTTCTGTATATTCGTACAGGGATGGAAATATAATAAAGCCCTTTTTGATTTACAGAAGATACACAGAGGCTCTAAATCCTGCAACTCTGAAACAGTATTTGGGGCAGTTCTGTGCCAACTGGGCTAGGCTTGTTTATTGCCAAGTCAATGAGTCTTTTGGGGAAAATTACCAAGATGTAAGAACTGACAAAGCCTAAATGAAAAGAATCGGAGCCTCCCTTAATTACCAAGAATCTAATTAACTTTCCCCCCGTCTGTGTGGAGATTAGCAAAGCAGTTTATTAATTTATTTATTCAAGGCGCCTCGTTTTAAGGACGTGGGATTTCTTATCAACATTTTCATTAATCATGCATTCAGACAAAACTCTTTGTTTTAAACCACCTCACCGGATGGCATAGATATGCTGACATCAAATGTGGCTTTCAAACACAAAGGCGGCACTAAAGGCGAGCGAGGAACCCTAGTGGTCAGCTAAACCCCACTGTCGCTTTATCGAATTTAGACATGATTAAAATAGATGAGGACAGCGTGCGTGAACAAGTCCACACTCCAGTGACTCCTAGAGCACAAGATTTCATGCTTACAATAAAACTGTCAACAGTAAATTCGAATAACTTGTTTTGCATTGCGAGCAACAAAAATCTCTGCACAATTATCCCCGCCGCTCCCAAACCATGGAAATGTCAGTTATTTTTAAAGCTGCAAAGAAAACGCAGTAGGTAATGGACGTTTCTTTCTCCTGAGACCGAGCACAATAAGACGACCATTATGGACGAATCACGCTCGACAGGTCTGCGTCATTCTATCTTCAGAGGTTCTCAACGTAAACTGTGTTCAGTTTTTCTCTTTTAAGCGGATGAAACAGAAAACTTTGAAGGGGACCTATCACGCCTTTCAGAGTTCTGCTTTTTATGTATCGTGTGATACCTTGGTTTTTGTTCATGAAAACAGCAGCAGACTTGCTTTACTCAAAGTGGAGAAACTTAGAAACAAAGCTTCTGTTTTAATCATTCATGCCGAACTTATTTCTGAAGCAGCCAGTCGTTCGAAATAATTTCAAATGCTGCTATATTGCACTGCCTTATTTACAGTGAGTAAATGGTAGTAAATCTATTCAGTTTCTTCTATTAATAGTTGCATCCCCCATTCACAGACATCGACTGCAGTTGAAATATAAATGCATAATTAATGCAAACATATGTTTTGAATGAGACTAAATGTCATTGTGAAAACTCTGCTTTTCACCCATGCACACCGTGTGGCAGGGGACAGCTGTTTAAAAAGCCCAGGGAGCAGGGAGGGGGACGGTACCTTGCTCAAGGGTTACTCAGGGCAACCTACTGGTCTGGGATTCAAACCACAGCCTTCTCGAGCCTGGGACCTAGTCCCTAACCATTAGACCACCACTACCAATATATTGTACCTATTTCTGCAAAATTAACCCAAAAAACCTCAGATTTTTTTTGCGATAAAGAATGTCCGTGGTCTAGTAGAATATAATATTCACCATTGATTTGATTTGATTTGAGTTTTTAGTACATTAATATATTCTTAATTTGCTATTATATATTTAGAATCTTAAGATGCCAGAAAGTGTTTTTTTTTGGAGAACAGAATTTAAGTTTCTTTTTTAATTTTTTTTATTTTAATTTTTTTTTTTGTAGGTTGTACAAGCCAAGCACCACTTCAGATTTGTGAGAATCCAGCATTCCCTCATTCTGTCATCGTGAATGAAGTGATATCTGCTTTTATGCGTATAGTTGAGCCCTTTTGAATGATCATGTATTATTGATACACTTTCGCACTTAAAAATAAGCCTGCCGATCACCCAGTATATCCGACACCCCAAGCCTGAGGAGCACTTTGTTCGTGCTTTACGTTGTGCTAAACTGTGGCCTGAGTCAGCTGGGTTTTATTCTTTTTGTTTGGCCAGAAGACTGAGAATCTGCCTGGCTCAGATGCTTGGTGTAAAGTAGGTTTATAATGAGTCTCAACACAAAGGGAGCCGAGGAGACCATCATGTCCACTACTGCTGGCCATAAGATTGGAAGGAAGATAATGGTGTGAAAAGTATGAGGGGGAAAAAGTTGAAACCCATTAAGAATCCATTCCCTGGCTTGCACAGCTGCAGTCATGGGGCTAGCTGCCTGAAGCTCATAACCAATGCTGCTCTTACAGTGGTTTTCTTTTGCTTTTTTTTTCTCTGGGCTATGGGCAATGTGAGAATGCGTCCATCAAAAGCAAGTTCTTTACAAAGCCTCTGAGCACTCAGCCATTTTCTCCCAGAATAAAGCTTAATTCAGCTTTCTGCACCCTTCCCTAAGAGTCTTTCTCGTTGTTTGTTCCTCTCAAGTTGTTTGAAATGAACACTGACATGAGATGGGGGAGGCCATTCACACGTAATAAATATATGTGGGTTTTTTTGGGGGGGAAGAGCCCCAGAATATTAATCATGTTGTATTGTGCAGTAAATCATCTTTACAGTTTTGATCCTGTAGATTGACCCATGCAGATTTTGTCATTTTTATTTAATCATTTTTGTAATTTGACAAGAATCAGAATATATATTTACTTTCTAAAATTACTTTTCTTAGTGTTAAATCAGATAAATATAAATTGCATGATTTTCATAAAATCAACATTTCTAGTGCTCATCAGAAACGTAAATTGAGAGCAACAGTGGCTACACGTTTCAACCAATCAGTGTATTTGAGGTTTAATTTTTTAAAGTGAAAGTGACTACTTGCCATTGTGAAACACGGCACATCCGTTGAATTCAACCTCTGCTTTTCAACCCTACACACAATGCAGCAGCGGCAACTATTTAAAGCGCCCGGTGATGGGGACGGTACCTTGCTCAAAGGTAACTCGGAGCAACCTACTGGTCTGGGATTTGAACTACAACATTCATGAGCCCGGGGCCTGAGCCCTAACCACTAGACCAACACTGCCCCAATATATTGTACCTATTTATGCAAAATTAACCCAAAATTTAAAGGTTAAACCTCAGATTTTTTATTATTATTATTATTAATATTATTATTATTAAGAATGTCCATGGTCTAGGAGAATATAATAGTCACCAAAGTTTTGATTTAATTTGTGTTTTTACAAGTGGATGAATATATTATTAATTCGCTATTATATATTTTGAAAGTTTAAAGAGCCAAAGTTATTGCTTTAAAACCTGGGCTTCAGCCTATTCTACTACAAATGATCTACTACAAATGATTTTTTTTTTTTTTTTTTTTACAAATGATTTAAATGATAAAGCTAAATATTAAAATGTATAAATGTGACGTATCTGACAGGTCGTGTTTTGTTCTTTAATTCATTAAACAACTATTAAAATGGGTTATGCTTTCCGCAGTGAAATCATAGCATGACTATTTGAAACCACCTCATTATTCCATCAAGTATATTTCAATGCCTACATTTTAGAAAAAGCTTCTAAACAGTTCTGAGATTTTGGAAGGTCGTTTCTTTGACCATTTAAAGGTAATGTACACCGTGAAAATGCAATGGGTCTGTTTTTTCACAAATTACAAAAATGCATTCGATAGACTTATGATTCATCCCATGATTTACAGCATAAGGACAGTAAATCTGTTTGTCTGCTTCAGTGTGGACAATAACGTATAGTGAAAGGGCACATATGGGTTTCAGATGTGTGGGTGTTACACATTAACAGCACTGATGTGAATCATGCTTAAAGGGTAATTATACTGTGCATAGCAACAGGCCTGGATCCATAGTGTATAATATATGTTTGTCAGAGGAGATCTAGGATGTCTTCCCACAATGCATTGTTACCCATGCTTGGAAATGAGCACTTTGGGAATTTATGGCTCAATTGCTTTTTTGTATTTATGCTGGCTATTGTATGAAATTCATATTGCTCATCAGACCCAGCACCTCTGCGAATAGCTTAGCGTTACCTACTGCAGATTAAATTATTAATGCAATGGGACTGCCTTGTGGAAATATTTTAGTGTTTTATGAATTTTCCAGGCTGGCTAGATTTAAATCCTACCCACAGCAATAACTTCAACTCATGTTTTCTTTATCCTTTCCTTCTTTCGTTCTTCCTCTGCAGAATCATAGGACGGTGCATTAATTTTCAGAATAATAAACAGAGTGTCGCTTGGTCCAGAGTTTATTTCAAAGCTGTAGATTCTGGAGAAGAACGGTTTGCAAATCCAGGCAATGGATGACTTAAACACACAACTTAGTAGTTGACATTAACCGGATGCTAATCTGTTCAAATGAGTTTTGCTTGATCTACCCACCGATGTGCCGTCTGCAGCTGCTGCTGAAAGATGCTTTCAAGAATAAAGGCAAACACAGCATTCAAGGAGCAACTATAAAAGGTTTTTTCACAAAACGCTTGAGTAAGACTTCATTCAAATTGAAGTAGTTTCCATTGAAATGCAGGCGAAACACTTGTAGGTAATGTGGGATGACGTTTTTTAGTCTTCTTATTAGGATGAATAGGATTTTTATGAGTGTTCTGTCAAGCTTGACCAACCTCAGCAGTCTAATTTGGAAGGAAAAATAGAAAATTTGTACTCCATATAGATTTTCATTATAAACCGTGGCAAGTTTTGTACAATCCGTGCAAGTTAAATACAGTTTCTGCTTAGTGAAGTACCGTAGGTCCTTTTAAACAGCAAACGGTCAAGATGATACCCAACGTCGCTGCATTTTCATCCAGCATCTAAGGACCAAGACATTACTCGAGACGCTGTTAAGATCGACTGCCTTTCAGTCCGTCGAAAGGAGTCTCTGTCGGCTAAATGCAGTCACCGTCCGTGCCAGAGCTCAAAGTTATCAGAGTCATCAGGCTTCATCTATTTGAGCCGTAAACTTGATTACCTTAGATGCTGTGTTGTTGCCAACAAACTCCCTCCTTCTCTCGAGCAGACAGGCAGACAGATTGGCCGGAGCTCTATGCTTCAGGGTTGTGGGAACGAGAGACCCCGAGGTTTAGGAGGGGAAGATAAACACCGATCTTCAATTAGTAAATTAGTCAAAAGCCCTTTGCATCCTGCACTTTCCTAGCATGGTGGGAACTATTAAAGACACATTGAAGAGCGACTGCTGTGCATTCATAAATATGAAGGAGGGATAAACGATTATTATACATGATGTTGCAGAAGAACCACCTTTCAGTAAAAAAAAAAAAAAAAAAAAAGGAATTTTAGAAGCAGGTTCTTCATCATGGGGATTAAATGCTTGATATAATAAAATATAAAAATGAGCTTGCGATGATATACTCTCAAGAAACTTAGACAAAATCTAAATGGAGAATTATGCTGCAGTCATGTTGCTTACTAAGGACACTAGAGCTAGAGGAGTGTTGCAGGAGTGGGAAGTTGATTGGTGGCAAAAAGATTCAGAGACCAGCTAAGTTAGCAACTTGCGGCGCATCTTGATTCAGACTGAGGAATATTAAATTCAGATTGAAGATTAAAGAAATCTGATTTAGTCACGACCGCAACCTTTAATGCTGAATGAATTCAACATATCGTTTCCCAGTTTGCATGAGCGTGTCAGTTTTGCCACGGCGCACCTCCATTTTTCCAGGGCCAGCAGAAGCATCGGGTTCAAAATGTCTAAGAAATGAGCCTTTCATTGTAGAAACAGACTCTACAGACTCTACACTCCTATAAAAGTTCAAACAGTTTAAGTTTAAGCTCATTGCAGCTAGTGAGCAAATGGTCTAGATAAGCTAAAGGCTGATCAACTATGTTCTCAACACTTCGTACTTTAACTAGCGCTTAGGTAGATGACTCCTGGATTGAAAGGTTGTGGGTTTGATTCCCAGACCAGAGGGTTGCCCTGAGGTGCCCTTGAGTAAGGTACCGTCCCCATCACTGCTCCCGGGTGCCTTAAATAGCTGGCCCGTGCTGCACCTTGTGTATGGGTGAAATGCAGAGGTTGAATTTAAACTTTAATGCATTTCTCACATCATAGTGTTAAAATCGAGGCACATGTAGTGCTTTAAATCCCTTGATTGAAACGTTGTTTATATATTATATATTACACCAGAACATCGCACTATCACGTAACTCTATAAACTGGCATAAGCACTAAGTAATGTGTCACACGCTGTCATGAGAGGTCACGGCGTGTATATCAATTGATCTAAATCAAAAACAGGTTAAAACTACCTCCCCAATTCAGTTTCCAAGCCATTTAAGAGTTCGGTCAGAGGGTGAGAGGTTACACACATGATAATTTACACAAATAGGTTATGATTAAATGAAATGAAATGAGTTATTATGAGAGTAATATCTCAGTCTGAGTTCCTCTTCCTTCACTGCTTCATCCACTCAGGTTTGGAAGCCTTTGTTCAAGTAAACATTGCAATCTAACCAATGATTTTATGCTGCGTTCTGAAGAAATGAGCCTTGAAAGATTAAACACTCTTTCATGTCCATTGTGAATCTGAATCTGTTCATTCCATGCAGTCTTTGGATGTTCTGACAATGTCTCGGGTTTAACATCTGCTCGATGGCTGTTCAAGGCTTTCCACCGACCTCAGCGATCACGTTTTCTTGCCAAATTTTGTCAGTAGATGTGCTGAATGAGAAGAATACAGAAGAAACGGTAATGAAGTTGCGCCTTCCTTCAAATCGAGAACTGTATGCATGTGTGTGGTGCTGGAGAAGAAGATCGGGGCATCCGTGAGTCGTTCTAAAGAAGCAAAGCCCACGCTTTGACTCTCTCTCTACATATTCAAACCAATAGTCTCTCACTCTCGCTCCCTGCTCTACTAATTGGCTCAATATTCAACTGACCTGAATGCAAATTTCAAAATCCCCCCCAAACTTTTAAAAAGCACTGTCCCACCAGCACATCTGACCGAGCACAGGCTGGGAATGTTCTGAGCATTAGCCCAGAGTTCAGACATCATCATTACATTCAAAGACATTCTCAGATGAATTAAATGAAGGTGGCTAAGTGAAAAGTTAAAGGACTTCAAAGACCATATTCTGATACATTTAATCCTGCTTTAACATTCCTCCAAATAGCCAGCTTCCACCTCTTTCCCCCCGTATGTCTTTACTTATGTATATTCCAGGAATCCTCTTTATCAATTTTTGATGTATTCTAATAGGCACATATAGGAGCAAGGGTTTCCATGTTTCATTTTCCTACCTGATAGAGGCTCAACCATTAGTAATAAATCTTTAATATTCACGGACCGTAGAAGAGTGCTACAGAAGAATATTATTATTTATTATTACTTTTTTTTTTACTTCTGTGATTCAAGTTGTAGCAATGAATGTATAGTATGCTGCCTCTTTTATTGCACCTGAAGCTGCGTCCATCTTTTTGGCTCACGAGTCTAGTGATCGGCATTGCAGTGCATCTAGAAAAATGCACATAGACCGGATCGGATACGGTAAGACAGCACATCATCGTGTCCTGTTACGTCTTAATCTAAACTTTTATTTGCACTTTATATACTTTTTTTATTTGCTGAGCTGTTCAACTTCTTAACACCTCAGCTGACCTTTCGTTTTATGTTGAACGGACCGACAGAATTACTCCAGATTGGAAAAATCTTCCGACCTTCACATGAAAAAAATGCTCAAAAAAGAAACATTTTCCATTTCTTATTCTTGTTCAGGCAAGCAGGACCTATTTTCGTATTGTCTAAATGCCACAAAGCCATAAAAAGTCTTTTTTATATCAGATTCAAGCTGCATTTGTTTTTTAACCGTCTTTTAATCAGTCAGTCTAGTATAGAAATATAGAAGCAATGTCCCACTAGTTTTTGTTCCACTAGTTATAGCCACTGGAAAACATCCAAGCTCATAACTCCAACCGGCTTGTGCCCCTCCCATCACTTACAAGACGCTAATCAACACACATAAGCCAGTCTGAGCACAGAAACTGGATTTGGACATTTACAGCTGAAACTTAGTCAAAAAATTAAATTTAAGGAACGAGCGAAATTGGTCCTGCCGCCCAGCAAGGCCTCACACATCCGGTCAAGGCTGCAGCTAAAGAGAGCCTTTCTGATTCATCCGACCTGCGAACACAGGACATGAGACGTAACTGCTGGGACAAAAAGCAGAATGATGGCTATAACACGAGGCGAATCAGAAACAGCTCACACAGCTGAGTGTGCTTCAGAAACACGGCGATTTTGCAAAGACTACGTTCAGCAGCGGTCGAACGCTCAGACGGATGCGATGCAAAAAAAAAAGTGCAGCTGGTTTACAACTTAAAACCCTGATCAATCACTCAGACCACATTAAAAACATGAGCTGCTCTAACAGAAGAGAAGACACTTTTTGTTAAGTAACTAAATTGTTAAGTTTCATTTCTAAATATCTAGTCATAAATTTGACAATAATTTTTCAGTGGATTCTGTCAAGGCCTTTTATTTTATCGTTTTCTAACAAGGTATGCCATCATGATGATTCATTCATTTATTTATCATCAGACTGGCTGTTTTATTGACTTTGAGGCATCCATCTTACTTGCTTACAAATCTTTTTAGTTTTACAGCAGCACATCGAGATGAATGCACATGACCAATTTATAGACTGTAAAGTGAAAGTGAAGTGAAAGTGACAACTCGTCATTGCGAGGTCACAGCACACGTGAACCACAACGAAATTGGACCTCTGCATTTAACCCATGCACACAAACACCGTGCAGCAGTGGGCAGCTATTGAAAGCACCCGGGGAGCAGTGGCAGGAACGGTACCTTGCTCAAGGGTACCTCAGGGCAACCTACCGGTGGGGAATCGAACCCACAATCTTCCGATGTGGGGGCAACTCCCTAACCACTAGGCCACCGCTGCCCCGTATGAAGCTGGCCGATCATGGCCATGTGTAAACCTTCACGTTTTAATATTTTTGAGCTTTTTCGAACGTTTGAGACGTTTTTTTCAGCCCCGCTGCTTTAGTACAGCTTCACACGGTCTTCGGGATTCTCTTCATGAGCAAACAAAGGTGTTTTTCCAAACACTCACTGTCATCTTTAGGATTATTTCCTGTTTTGGCAAGATTTGTGTTATTATTATTATTTTCATTTCATCACAAGCCTTTAAATTGAAATGTGCTTGATTCTGTAAGGTGCACATTCGGTCTGGACTGGAGTTCATGCTTAGACGTCACAGTTATGGAAGGCTTGATATCATTTAACAGAAGTTATTTCTCGATCACAGCTCGGTGACTCAGTTAATCCGACACACTTGCCTTTGGACGCGTATGAGCAGGAACCTTCTCGAAATCTGGAATTGATTGTCGCGTCTGCGGTGTTTCGCATAAACGAAACCATTTTCTACATATTTGTGCTTTTCTAGCACTGACGCAGAGTCAGGAGTTCAAGGCTGGTGACGAAAAAGACAGAGTTAATCTTCATGTGCTTCACTGAGTTACTAAGTGCAGCCATGTAGGTCTAGATTTTATATTCCTTTAAGAGAAGGAGAAGCAGGTCAGGGTTAAGCACATGTGGAACAGGGTGCTGCAGCTGACAGAACTCCCAGAAGAACCGCAGCTGACAAAACCCGTGTGCATGATGTGTCAGCAAGGCAAAAATAATCTCTTTTGAAAAATATATATTCTCTACCTTTTTACTCCAAATTTAGTTCTTCATGCAGAACTGCTTGGCGTGCCAGTTTTGTCAGTTCCAGCTCTACCTGTCTGAAGGCTGGCACAGTCCCTTTGAGATTGAAGCTCAACTTCAACTCAAACTCTTTTACACAAAATAAAATACAGATCTTCATCTTCTTTTTTATTATTATTATTATTATTATTATTGTTGTTGTTGTTGTTAATCATGTGGCAGTTGCACTATTGTTATTTGCTTAAAATAATAACCATCACCAGCATCAACATCCTGTAAAATAATCCTTATATTATTATTATTATTATTTATATTATTATTATTGTATTTTATTATTGTTATTATTGTTATTATATTGTTATATTATTATTATTATTATGGCTATTATTATTATTATTATTATTGTTTATATTATTATTATTATTATTATTGCTGCTGTTGTTGAACTACAAGATTCCAAAGATTATTTGACCCAAATTTAAACAAAACCAAAAAGTAGGTAATAAAAAAAAAGTATTAAAATTAATCAAAACTAAATAAAACATATCAAGAGCACTATTAAGTAGCACTTAAAAATGAAAAAAATAAATCTGCACTTGTATGCATTTGTTAGCTGATCGAGCTGGACATGCGTGTGCAGCACGTTTGAATCTGTGGTGATAGTTACTCGCAGCACGTGGAGCACAGAACGCACACGCTCTCCCTCTCCGTACAAACATCTACTGCCTCTCACGACATACGGAGAAATACCATTGCATATTTATATGGAATAAAAATACAAAAATAATGACATTAAGCCCAATGAACAAAACAGCAATGAAGCAAAGCCTGCAATGACAATACAGTGAAATAGTTCACACCGACATGCAGTATTCCTCAGTCCAGCCCGACGCTGCTCCCTTCTCATCCGCGGAGAAGACGTGTACAGCAGGGTTACTAGCAAAGGCTTGAAGATTATATGGACTCATGTACAGTGTTGTGCAAAAGTCTTGCACCCCAAAGCTAGACTTTCTTGTATTTCTAATGTATTGGAACAGTTCTCCAGATTTTCCTGAAGGACAGTGTTGTTGTCTCTCATGTTCAGTCCAGTCTCTGTACCTGAGCAGTTCTCCAGATCTTCCTGAAGGACAGTGTTGTTGTCTCTCATGTTCAGTCCAGTCTCTGTACCTGAGCAGTTCTCCAGATCTTCCTGAAGGACAGTGTTGTTGTCTCTCATGTTCAGTCCAGTCTCTGTATCTGAGCAGTTTGATAGTTTTGTGTTGGTTAATCCACACAGTGATCTACGTCTGAACCTTCAAAGTCAAAGTGAAAGTGACTATTTGTCAGTGTAGGCACACAGCACAACACCGGTGAACCACAATGAAATGCATCTCTGTATCTTACCCACACACACAGTGTATCAGTGTTCATTCTGAAACTCCAGCACCCAGGAAGCAGTGATGGTGATGGTACCTTCCTCAAGGGTAGCTCAGGGTAATCTACTGCTCCAACCCACAACCTTCTGATTATGGGGCCTAGGCCCTAACTGCTAAGCCACCGCTGCCCCTTTAAATTAAACCTAGACTAGAACTTAAATGATAAAACACCACTGGCCTTGCAAGTCCAAGTTTTGATTCATGTCCAAGAAGCTAGCTCAAGCAAGTTTAACTCGGAACTTGAAATTAAGCTGCAAACCGCCGGCCGTATACATGTATGTGATTTACGTCAGCTCCCTCTTTGCACTGGCCTGATTGCAATTAATTAATTTTGTAATCGCTCACTGTGCCCAAGGCTAATCCTGTCAGCGTTTGACAGCGACGCTGCAAAATATATAATGACCAACGTTCGCAAAGGCCTTGGATCACAGAGGAGTGCTCCACACCAAAATAATTCATCTGACAAGTTTTCTTTAAAGATGAAGCTCAGCAAAATATAGTTTATTAATGATGCAGAGATCATATGATGCCTCTGCAGGGGGATGAACCTGCTTTGCAAGCTGTGCCTATTGATGCATCGACACAGGCCCATGTCCTCCAGCAAGCCAGGCAGGTTATCTGGGATTTATAGGCTTGAAGTGCAAGTTCTGCAGCTGATGAGTGCAAAGAAAAGATCAAAAATGGGTTTGTTGCAGGGAATCGACGTTACAGTGTTACAAGTGTCTCTCCTGATAAAATACTCCATTCATTTAATGGCTTGGCCAGTCGCTCCACTCAAGTCTTAAAACGGAATGTATGATTGATAGCAGCGGCTACCATGGCGATTTAGCTTATTTAAAAAAAAAACAACAAAAAAAAAAACTTAAGGATAAAGCCTGGAATAATAAATATGCTTTTTTGTTTCTAGTCAACATGAGAAAGTAATGAAAACGGTCACATCCATTTGCAAAGCCAAATATGAACCTTTTAGCAACTATTGCTCAGGTTAAGAAGTTTGAACAGGATGAGAAACTTTTCAACCTCAGCTTTAATTTTTCAGCCTAATGAGGGAAATCTGCTGGTTAGGGTGGAGTATTTAATCAAAGGTTTACCTTAAAAGGAGTCAGTAAATCCCACAAACCCAGAATCCTGGTCAAACGTCAGCAAAGCCCAAACTTAACACTTACTGCAAGGAATGAGTTTGTGGGAGGATTATTGGTCTAGCATGGTTTCACACTGTTCGATCAAATATCCACCATGCACTTTGCACATAGTGGCCACTTTATTAGAAACCCTTGTAGTTTCAGTAACGGAGTGCTTTATTTGTAATCTCAGTTTTGTCATCTATGATCATCGCAGTCAGGTTTAAGAAACTCTTGAAGCGACTCTTTTGAATCATTTTATATCCGGCTGCTGATTGTTTTCGTCATAGCTCCTCTCTAAGCACATGTTCTTTCCCCCTGAGTGACCGACTCATTTTCTACTGCCATTAGTGCAACGATGCGAAACAGTCAGTCAGTCAATTTTCTGCCGCTTGTCCCAAGGTGGGATGGGATGGACTCCCCTGCGGGGTCGCGGGGCAGTCCATCCCAGCTCACACAGGGCGAAGGACGTGGGACACACCCTGGACAGATCGCCAGCAGGGAGGAGCGTGACCGGCACCTTGCTCAAGGGTACTTCAGGGCAGCCTATTGGGAAGGGGTTTGAACCCCCCATCCTCCGATCATGCGGCCAACGCCCGCCACTTTTGAAGTGAAGTGAAAGTGACTAATTGCCATTATGAAATACAGCAAACAGTGAGACAACGAAATGTAACCTCTGCTTTTCACCCACACACACCTTGCTGCAAGGAAGCTATTTAAGGCAGTGATGGCTACGATACCTTGCTCATGGGTACCTCAGGGCAACCTACAGGTCTGGGATTTGAACCCATGACCTTCTGATCCATCTTCTGACCCAACTCCCTAACCACGAGACCACGCCTCTATGCTTTCAGGACAATTCAAAGTACATTTTGCTTTTAACTACACAAGTCTCTGTATTAAGTATCTGCTTAAGGAATGGAAGTGTTTACTTTATGGCGTTTGGGTGTATTTTTAAGACCGTTTGGCACCGTTTTCAAGAATGCGGTATGTTCTAATAAGATGGATAATAAGATGAGTGTAAATTGACTGGGAAAAGGAGAATGAGCTAAAGCTGATGGAATGGAGAACAGCTTCCTTTTGTCTTTTTTGTAAAACCACAAACTTCCACTTGCTGCTTTTTTGCTGGAGAGTTATCGGCAGTCGACACCGTCTTATTAAGCACTCCATCACACCGCGGAGTCGAGCGTAATCATGCGCAGACATGTTTGTGAATGGGACCCCTGGGTAGAAGAGAATCATCTTCGCACTTCTTCTCACTTTCTTCTTTCTCTCTATCTCCCCCAATGCGTTGGTGGGTGCTTGTTGATTTGTTTCATGTGTTGCATGTTCTCCGAATGGAACCATTTTTTCAAAGCTATAAATGCTGGCTTGCTCCCCTTCTTAGGCTATTTATTTCCCACCAGACCATGATATGTTATCTGGCCATAATGCTGTTTTTTCGTGATGATTTTTTCATCAGGCCAACTGCCGACATGCAATCTCTCCCCACACCTGCCGTATATCCATCACAACCGCACACGCACACGCATGCTCACAAAGTTATTCACCAACATCTTTCATCAAAATGAACCCGTGTTCTTGACAGAGATTCTTAAGCCATTCTTTGCAGGCAGCATTTTATACCACGGGGCTGGAAAAACACCAGTAAAACACCAACACCAGCAATCTGAATGCAAAACGCTCCTTCATCTCGGAGCGGCCAACTATATTCACATCATAAATGCTAAAAAAGAAAAGTGCAGCCACTGGATGGGCTGCGTATTATGATAATGCTCTGGTCCCAAGATTATTTCCATTTCAATTAAGGATTCGGAGTAGCACCAAGGTCAAGATAGACACATTTTTATGCGCTCCCACTCTGACGAATTCCATTACGGGAGGTTTGCTCTGCATTTTACGATGCCAGGGTATCTGCTTTGGCTAAAACACACTCATAGCAGTGTTTGCATGTGGGAGGGGGTGTATGATATTTGTGACATAGCATGTTCCTTGTAAGAAAAGCAATTTCCATACACACATAAGGCATCACACACCAGGCATCACGTATCAGCTTTAAAATTCACGGTTCTGGATGATGTATTCTATGTAGAACATATCGGTGTGGGAACACCGGTGTCTCAAAACAACACGCCAAGGAAAAAAAAACTGAGATTCACTTTGAGAAAGCACTTTGAGAAAGTCTTGATGACCCCTTAATTGAAAAAAGAAATGGGAACTAATTCTTTAGTGCTCCAAGCAGCAAAGTGTCTACAGATGCAAGGTTCAGCATCTGCAGTAAACTAATCGCCTGATCATCTGGAATCATCTGCACCTGCCTCTTCACTGCTTCATGTCAAGTTAGACAGTCACATTTTTATTTTCCATCACTTTCTCAAAGTCAAGACCGATTTAAGCCTAAAAAGACAAAAGCATACATCAGAAAAGATGTTTGGTGGAGATCCCACGTGACAGGCGTAAGGAGCTGTAGATGGCATTCAAACAAGAGAGCAGAAAGGGAGAGCAGAAGGTGGAGAAAAGGTGTGTATTGAGTGTGATATCTGTGATGGGAGAACTAGCAGAGATGGAAAGTGAAGCAGTGATTTAATTATTTTCAGTTTTCATTGGAGTTGAAATAAATGCTTTAAAGGTCTTAGAATTATAGTGAAGTGAAAGTGACTATTCTTTTCATTGGCATTTAACCCATACTGTGCAGCACTGTTGAAAAGCACCCAGATAGCAGTGATGGGGACAGTATCTTGCTCAGGGTACCTACTGGTCTGAGTTTTGAACCTACAACCTTCTGATCCTGGGGCCTAGTCCCTAACCACTAGACTTGATATTATATTATACCATATGATTTTATTTTATATTATTTGTTATTTTTATTATATTATAGAACATTATAATAATATAATTGGAGGTTCAGTTCACTTTGCACACAAACAATTCTGACTGTAATGATTTTACAGGTTTAGCTGCTATTAAACTGTACAGTTTTCTTTTCTCATTTTCTATGGGCACATTATACAAAAAGAGAGAAAAAGAACTTTGAAAATACACTTCACCTCACTTTGTTTTTTACGGTCTTTACATTTATAATGGCAGCAATTATGCTGATATGTACTGTATTCTATTTTAAAATCTTGACATGAATATGATGCACATATTTCATCAGTCTTCTTCAGTACCAGTACTTCAAAGCCATGGGTTAATTAACATCAACCATCGTAGGTTTGGGAAAATGTGATCAGTATTACCAGGCATTACAGATTCTACCTTTGTTTGGATACATCCAGTGATAATATTTAGTGGTTACTGAATAAGACTTAAGTATAAGCTTCTGCTCTGCTTCTATCCAGGAACAGTGCTCTGCATCTTTGTCAGAGTTGGGACAACTGGGCTACAAACTGAACTGATGGATCACACCACGGAGGTGTCCCGCTCCTCACAGACATGTCTTTGTCGTGGCTTTGCACCTCGGGCCAGCTGTCAAATCATATTACTTTATTTCCCCGAGCAGCTCTCACCCTCGATTGAAAACTCATTCAAAACCGACAGCTTGGCATGAGACAGGATGTGGGTTTATATTAGCCTGGAAGATACTGCTGTGATAATTTCACATAACATTGCTTGTAGACCTGCTGCTTTTTATGACTTGTGCACAAAACAACTCCATTCACAACTGATTACTGACAAGCCTGTTCACCAGCCTAGTTAAAAGGTCTGAGTCATTAGCAACCAAATGTTCATGCTTTTTGGGAATATCACAGTGTTTGATGAACTTTATTAAAAATGTGCAGTTCTCTCCGTAGCTGGATGTTTGCAAGAAGGTCTTTTTTCAGAAGAAGGGAAAACATTCTTTACTTGAAGTGGATTGTTAACCTTAAGTTTATGATGCTTTTGACCATTTCTGTCGTCTTCTTTTTCTTTCGGCTGCTCCCATTTAGTGGTCGCCACAGCGGATCATCTGTTTCCATTTCTTCCTGTCCTCTGCATCTTCCTCCTTCCAACTCTGACACCGTCTCCAACCCAAAGAGCACAGCTGGTCTCACTTCATCACTCCAGTATGTATGTATGTATGTATATATATATATACATACATATACACACACACACACCGCATCCTATATAAACAGTACTGTGCAAAAGTTTTAGGCAGGTGTGAAAAAATGCTGTAAACAAAGAATGCTTTCAGAAATGGAAGCGTTCATCATTTATTTTCATCAATCAACAAAATGCAGTGAATGAACAAAAGAGAATCTAAATCAAATCAATATTTGGTGTGAACACCCTTTGCCTTCAAAACAGCATCAGTTCTTCTAGGTACACTTGCACACAGTTTCTGAAGGAACTCGGCTGGTAGGTCGTTCCAGACATGACTGTGTTTCTGCTCCGTGTGACGTTGATGATCATCAGTACCTGTTTGGTAAAACTGGTTGATCAGACACCGACTATAATCCTACAGAATCCCTGACTTTGTGCAAGTGTACCTAGAAGAACTGATGCTGCTTTGAAGGCAAAAGGTAGTAACACCAAATATTGATCTGATTGAGATTTTTCTTTTGTTCGCTCACTTTGCATTTTGTACATTGATAAAAATAAACAATCATTATTTATATTTCTGAAAGCATTCTTTGTTTACAGCATTTTTTCACACCTGCCTAAAACTTTTGCACAGTACTGTGTATATAGGATGCGGTCCATACATATACACATACATACATATATATATATATAAATAATATTTTTTTACTATGTTAAAATCTTACAAACGAAAAACTAAAAAGATACATGGTTTTGAATGTTTTTCTGACTGAATTTGTCATATAATGAACAAAAAGGTTTTAAACGTTTACAAAGATGGGAAACTTTAGGATTTTATGAGCCTTCGGGGGAGTTTGATTTCTGTATAACATCTGTTATTTTATATTTCCTTTTTGTGTTTAACAACAATTAGGTTCAATTCTTTTATAGCCCGACAAACAAAAAGAAAAAATTTGTTCAGTATTTTTCTCTCCATGGTTCATAAATCGTCGTCAGTCTCACCAGGCATTCCAGCCTTCACATCCCAGAATGAGGAATTTTTTCAAATTAGGCAACAACACAATAAGAAAGCGACAATGAAATGAGCTAATCATGTTTGGATTTCCAGTCTAATTTTATGAGGCCTTCTGGTAGTCCTCAATACATCACAGACTATGAACTGCCTATAAAACAAGCCGTGGCCTAACAAGATAGCAGATGGTAGACGGAGTCAGCTGGGAGATATTCTAGCACTGCTACTACAGTGTAACTTATTAAGTCATTTACAAGCTTCAGACGCCTGCATTTAATCTGCATTGCTGAAGACATCGCTCCAACATATACCAACGTGAAGTTTTGATAGTTATTGAAAAAACTGAAGGTCACATTTTGCATCGACATACGATCACCCAGTCCTACAGCAGTGTAGCCCAGCCATTCAGTTTCCGTTATGTGGAGGGGAGGATTTATTGGCGCAGATGATGTAGTAGTTAAATGATGTGATGTTCCTGTCTTTCAGGATGCAGTCCACATCAGAGGTTCATATATTCATGTCCCTCAGGAACGAGGCACAAAACAGGGCAGCCAATCAAGGGAGTTCATTTCCATACATCAGTCTTAAAGACACAGTGTCAAAAAAGGCCGGGTTAAATCCGTTTAAAGATAAACGCAGGTTGGAAAATGGCCTTGTTAAATGTTAATTAAAAGCTTATTGGCATCAATTAGTGCTTAGCCCTGGTCTGCTTGCATCCTGACGTATGAAGACTGGATCTGAAAAATCAAAGAAATCTGAAATTGGAGTTTCTTTGGAGGAAAAGGGAAAGGTTGGCTTGGCACGCGTCAGACTAAAGGGAGGAGATGGGGCACGTCTGTGAAATGTAATCCAGTTGCAACCACATGCCTTTGTGTTTGGAACCTCTGCCTGTTGCTGCAGCGTGATGTTACCTCCACGACTTTCTCTTTCAGCGATGATGACTCAAACGCAGCTTTAGCACGGCGGTCAGAAGACATGAAATCTCACTGTTATTCCCCTATAATTCACTTCTGCATGCCAGGACACCATGGACTGGAATCCTGGGGAAGTCTGCTTGAACTCGGTTGACATAACAACCCTTTTACTAATGATTTCACGAAAATGTTTAACACTCCTATGATCCCACTTTCACCCAGTTCACTCCTATGACCTCGGTTTTAACCAGTTCACTCCTATGATCCCAGTTTCACCCAGTTCACTCCTATGACCCCGGTTTTACCCAGTTCACTCCTATGATCCCACTTTCACCCAGTTCACTCCTATGATCCCAATTGCACATGTTCAACATTGTGGGCCTTTACATTAATATTTTACATTTACAGCATTTAGCTGACGCTCCTATCCAGAGCGTCTAATCAGTTCCTGATTTCAGGTTTTTGCTCAGGAACCCTTGCTGGAGGTGGGTTTCAAACCTGTGAGCCCTTGGTCCAGAGGCGTGTATCCTATCCTAGACCACCACGCCTTCGTTCAGATGTACTTTAATAATGAAGAATCACTGTCTCAGCCATCCCTCCAGCTGATGATTCTCAAGAAGCATATTTTTTGTCAACAACCTCCAAATAATGACATCCTTTACTGAGAATGTATGCTTCCCAGAAGCCTACATCCAATTAGAAACCTTTGTTTAGAATATAGATGGTCTACAGGCACTCAGATCATTAGCAAACTACGCAGTGAAACAAATAGGAACAAACAGGAGTCTGGGACATAATTGAGTTTGAATTATTCATTTGCGGTGATTGCTCTAGATTTTAACGGCATGGTTGCTTAAGCTAGTGGAGGCAAATGGAAAATGTTACATAGCCATTGCAAATCACGGCTCTCGTACCTGATCTAAGCTCAGATTTTCACTGTTGCTCGTTTAACACAGCGCGGATGATGCACACCTCACGTCTCGCCCGTTTAAACACTACTTGACAAACTGTGTGGTCAGCAGGCAGAGTGTTCAGAGTCCTGCTGATAACACAGTTCCGTATCGCACGAGGTCGTGCAATCTTTCATAGCGAATTACACTCCCATGCTTGGTTAAGCACAATTAAAAAGTCTACTTGCACACTTCTGGTTGGTACATAATGTCAGTATTTGTGCAATGCAACACCAATTATAAGCTGCAAAATGCAAAGTTCAGTTACTCAGTTAATCTAACCCTGTAATACAAATCCATTTAAAGGGCAAACATACTTCTGAGGGGTTTCCAAACATGAGAATGAAATGTGTAAGCAATTGTGGAACAAAAATGATTAAGATAACGTCCTCAGAAGCTTTGTACACAAAACCAGCAGAGCAAATATCACCCTGAATGCTCTTGATAAAGAAAAGCCTGATAAGATGACTTCTAAAGTTTAGAAGGCAGAATTATCACTTATGATTATGGCGAATGAAACAGTGAAATAACATTTCCACACCACTCCTGTATGCTTTTGTAAGTGTTTTAGGTCCAATTTAATGAAAGTGTTGTTAATAACTGTGTAATTACACATTAATTACATACACAATTAAAGTGTAATTAACAGTTATGTATTCATTCTTACAGATGGAGTGCAAAAGGCACAATATAGTGTTACATGTGATATTGTGATGTTAAATTAGGTGTACTGTTTAGTGTGTAGGACAAGTGGCTATGAAAATGAGTGAGAGTGAGAGTGTTTACTGAGTAATGGATCAGTAAAGGAGAAATCTGATCTTGAAACCAGCTCAAAAGAAAACAAACTACTTAGAAAAGATGGAATTTCTATACTGAATTCATATTTTTGTTTATTCTGATGTTTCAAGTTCTCAGAACAAGCGAAAGTAAACTCTTTGCACAGGTAATGAGTTAAAAAAAAAAAATTTAAATGCCAGTCGTGTACACTTTAATGTAGCTTTAATGCTAGAACATTAGATGTTAGCTTTTGATGCTATGACACAAGCATACTTCCAGCTAAAGTTTAGGAAATTCTGTAATTACTCCCACAATTTTTGGAATTGTTTTGGTTGGGTAAATTGTTCTCTACCTTTTCAAACTTGTAATTACATTCGAGAAAACATGAATATACACAATTGTATGAGAAAAAATGGGTGACACTAAGTGGCAGTGATGGCTTAGTGGTTAGGGACTACGTTTGAAGGATGTAGGTTTGAATCCCACATCAGTAGGTCGCCTTGAGCAAGGTACCGTCCCCATCACTGTATAGCGCATAAATGAGGTTATCTGGGTGCAGTTTTTTTGACTAATTTTTTTAGCTCTTCTTCTCAAAATCCTCATTTTTCTAAGCAGAACCAGATTGATTCTTATTATTTACAGAAGGATTTCTATTCTACTTCTCATATCTGAATGGACCCTGCAGAACTACCTGAAACGCATTTTATAATGAGTACATAACATTGCTAAAACAATAAAACTCTGAGATTTTAAGTATATTCATCTAGAGTTTATTTTCACAATGCAATATATTGTTTTAATCCCACTTCAGTGAAAGGAAAAACAGTGTCTCATTTACATATCTGTTCGATTTTTCCAAACTCCCAATGCAGGAAAGCATGACTATCAGTAATCAGCAGGGAAATATTGATTCTGCTGTTTATTGTTTCACCTGCAGTGTTTTGCCTGAAGTGGTTTAGAAAAACACCACAACAAAGATGCTTAAAATCTAAGCATCCGCTTTGCAAAGCTCCTGGAAAAATCCTCCACATTGTGGGTGCTTGAGCCAAGAGCAGGTATTTGCATGTAAAATTTGTGGATCAAACTATTCCAGCAATAAAACAAGCAAACATCAACACAGGTGTGCAGATCGATGTGCCGTCCAAACTCTGCTGCCTCTCTGTAATGATGCAGCACAGACCACTAAAGAGCTGCCAATTATGCCACCAAAATAGACCGTGGGCGGTTCGAAGACCACTCCACTCCTCCTTCAAAACACCTGCGACCTGGAGAAGGAGGAGGCAGCTGTGGGCTCAACTGCTGTCATTTCTAGGCCATATGGACCACATCCAATATCCACAGTCATTGTGACTCCAAACCAGACCAGCTGAACGCATCCTGACTGATCGGTGATTGTCTGGCCAGGAGCCTTCCTAGCACTGGCAAGACCAGAGTCTCTCTCTCTCTCTCTCTCTCTCCCTCCCTCTCTCCCTCGAAAGCACATGTTCATTCATTCTGTCATACCAGTACACTATTGGAAATAAAAGCACATTAATGGCGTTTTTGGGTTTTTTCCATTGCATTTCCAACAGTAGCTCCCTAAAGAGCATTTCAAAGACTGGTTCTTTGAAAAATGAGTCATGAAGAACAACAGTTTGAAGAAACAAGAACCAATATCATATTCCTGTATGACAACGGGGCAGCGGTGGCCTAGTGGTTAGGGAATTGGCCACGGGATTGGAAGATTGTGGGTTCAAACCACTTACCAGCAGGTTGCCCTGAGTTACCCTTGAGCAAGGTACTGTCCCCATCACTGCTCCCCATGTTTGTGTGCATGCAGGGATCATCGGGGCACCGGCGGTTAAGGAGTTTGCCCTCGATTCCCTCACCAGCAGGTTTCCCTGAAGTACCCTTGAGCAAGGTACCGTCCTAGTCACCGCTCCCCGGGCACTTTCAATAGCTGCCCCCTGCTGCACGTGTGTGTATGGGTGAAATACAGAGGTTGTGTTGCGCTGTGCTGCGTTTCACAAAGACAAGGGTAGTCACTTTCACTTATCATTGTTTTCAGTGAAAAATTTAAGACATTATTTTTATTCATTTCCAGCATTTACAATCATTTGTGGAGTAATTAATAAAACTATAATAAATAATAATAAAAAATCAATAAAAAAGTTCATGAATGAACAGGGTCATTGCATGATTCCATAACGGCTGAGAAAATGTACCAATGTTATAAAACATTAAATAAAAGGATTGTATTCATCAGCAAGTTGATTTATTTATCGACTTTAGTCGGTTAAAAATGTATCGAATAAAGCATTTAAAACCACCTTCCGGTATCGGATAGACGAACTCTACAATCCACGCGTGCATCATGAGTTCACGCATTATGGGATGTAAAAACGTCAGAAATGTGGTGAATTTGACTGGTGATCGCAAAACATCAGTGAACACACACGCTTGGTGGAAAAATCATAGTTTACATCCAATATCCTCTCTTTTCTTTCACTGCGCTGTTTATTTACACAGTCTGCGGAGGAGAGAAAGTGCTAAAGAAGACAAGTGAGTTTATTAAGAAACAGATGTACCTTTAACGCCTTCCATTTTCCAAATATGTTCCTTTCATTTTTCAGCGCAGCAACACAAAGCCCCCTGAAAAAGTAGCACTTTTGAATTTTTTTTATTTAAACGTGCACGTCGGCTCCACCTGAATGAAATACGGCGCACCAGCACAGTTATTCTCTTTCAGTTCCTCTCTTTAGCAGTAATTGTGTCGTATTATGGAGCGTTACGTCTCATTCATGTGGAACTGATGTACACATTTGAATCGAGCGAATTAAAGGCAAAGTCATGCTGCTTGCTGTCATCCTATGAAACATTTACAATCATCATTTCACCCTCGAGGGAACCGAGTACCTTTAGTCTGGGAACATAATTCCAACAATATTCCACTAAAGTATATGTTTTAAAGCTGGACCGATGCTGTACACCACCGCCTGACTGCAGGCTTTCATGTTTATCATTCTGCTATGAAACCTGTGAAAAGGTAATAATAAACATGTTCATGTACAAAACAGGAGCCCGGGTACATTTACACCGTTTGCGCACCTTTTATCTGACAGACGGCGGAGGTTCTAAAATTAGTTTCATCTTTTAATCCCTGCTTAGTTACTTGATTTTATCTTTTATTTTTTCAATATTTAAATCTTCTTCGGGATCTGAAAATGGAGCCAGTTGGAAACCAGATGATGAACATTATTCAATCTTCATGCCACCCAGTATCATCTGACAGTCACCCATCCTGGACAGAACTTTCTCATGCTTCTAGGATCAGATGGAAGCAATAGAAATGTTTCTAAGGGGCTGGGTGGAGCATGTGCGGAGTACATTTAGGCTTGCAATGACACTCAGTATCACAAAAAAGAGGCCTTAGACTAAACTTTTATGCACAACAGATACACAGCTCTTGTAACCCAGGGGACAGGAAGAAATGGAAACGGACGATCCGCTGTGGGAGCAACGGGAGCAGCCAAAAAAGAAGAAGACGACAATTTTTGTTAGCAGCCTCCATCGCTTTTGGCTGGATGCTGCTGGAAGTTCAACCAGTTTCAGCCTGATGTGTGTAAAACTGCTGTGCTGAGAACAGAAACACCTAAAAGTGAAAGTGACTATTCTCGTCTTGAAATTACACCTCTGCAATTAACCCACACACAAACATATGCAGCAGGGTGCAGCCCGGGGAGCGGTGATGGGGACGGTACCTTGCTCAAGGGTACCTCGGGGCAACCTACTCATCTTGGAATCAAATCCACGACCTTCTGATCCAGGGGCCAAATCCCTTAACACAATGCCATCGCTGCACATCTGTGTGTGTGTGTGTGTATATATATATATATTATATATATATATTGTTTTTAGTGATAGTTTATATAAAAAGAGTTTTTTTTTATGCACAATACTTCATAGTCAACATTTAAGTTATTTTCTAATTTGTGTCTGCTGATGGAACTGTGTGTGTGTGTGTGTGTGTGTGTGTGTATCTGGGCAGCTGTGATGGTATCAATAAAGTTTTTCTGATATTAAACACCTGTATTTATTTTCCCGTTGCATTGACTTTCACACTCCAGGTTGATTTTCTGTGTGTTGAATGTTTTACGCTGTGAGAAGGCCTTCAAGAAAGTTACACTCAAATCTTCTTGAGTCTTGGATCTTGAATGTACTGGATCAGGCAGGTGGACCAGCCATGTGTCCAGTGAGCGTAAGGGTGAAGTATTTTTAATAAAGTGAGTTTAATTATAACTACATTGTCAGACTGAACCCTGGAAAGGATACAAAAACTCATTTGCTGACCCCAAAGAAGCTCTTACCACAACCTCTGCAGCAAATAAGAACTGAAGATACTTGGTTAGTAAGACGTACTGAAAATCTTTCAGCAAGAGAAGCCACCACGTCAACGCCCACACTCTGCTAAGATGTTTTCTCATCTTCCCCCCGGCTGCTTTGGAATAAACACTCATACAGATGGTATAAGCCTCCTCAGTGCTTTTTTTTTTTTTTTTTTTTTTTTTTTTCTCGTTTTTATCCCAACATAAAGGCTCAGTAAATGGGGCTCATACATGAAGCGCCAAGGGTGCAAATGCGTTTGATTAAAAACATTATTAGATGCAAATTGCTGTAACGGAGGCACCGAGCACCACATGCAGCACGCCGGTTGTGTTTTATTCTTTTTCGACTTTTCTTTTTCCTTTTTTTCAGGAATGTACCCATCCCTGAACATTAGATTTACAAAAGAGCAACTGCCATTTATAGTTCAGCAGGGTTGCCAGCAGTAACATAATCACCCACTGTTGGGAAACAAGGGCTGGAAAATCGGTGGAACGTGTACGTGAAACGTGTGGAGCCAAAGAGAAGTTCTGTCATTCGTGGATTTCTGTACTCGTGTGAGTCTAACAGCAGCAGCGTGGAAGGATAAGTGTATGATGTAATTTGGGGAGTGACATGGTTGTGCACTTACATTTCATTTACATTTACGCCATTCGGCAGACGCTCTTATCCAGAGTGAGGTGCATTACAGCTTCATAATTCACATCTATTCTTCTTTCCTGCAACCTTGGTTTAAGGCAACAACTGTTGAAACATGTACACCAACGGACACCAACAATGACAACTTAAGTGCTGAAATGTTTTTGAGATTTAAGAGGAAGATTAAAAAGAAAAGTCAATCTCTTAGGTATTCCTTGAAGAGTATGTAGTATGTAGTAGTGGCTACGGACCTCTGGTTCAAGAGGTCCTAGGTTCGAATCCCACCTCTGGCACTAGCACCACTGGGTCCCTGAGCAAGACCCTTAACCCTGAGTGTCTCCAGGGGGGGACTGTCCCTGTAATTAGGACATGGAAGTCGCTCTGGATAAGAGCGTCTGATAAATGCCGTAAATGTAAATGTAAGAGGTGGGTCTACGCTGCACTACTGTGGACTCAAACAGAGGTGTACCTGCTCCACTCTGTCCTGTGGTTTATGATGCCTGAGGGCCACAGTGACCAGGCTTTATGCTTCTCTTTATGTAGCTCCTGAGATAGTTGTACAGCCATGACTCACAGAGAGATGCTGATCTTAAATATATACCTCATCGGTTTATCAGTTTGCTCCCACCAGCACCACAGACAGCCCAGGCATCTGTTTGCCTCCTTCTTTTGGCATCACATCCATTGGAACTGTTTTCACGAAGATCCTTCACAACCTGCAACAGAATACATCTATTATTTAGCAGAAATCAAACACGATAAGCATCTTAATTTAAAAAGTCTTTTTGTAGATAAACAGACAGACAGAATTCTATATTGCACTCAAGTGTCTGTCTTCATCCTGTTTTTATATTAGACAGACAGACAGATAGACAGACAGGTCATAGTTTCTATCTAAATAGTTTGCTTTAAGGATGAACACCATACATTTCACATCCCTTGTCCTTCTCATATGCATTTTATTCTTTTTTTATTCTTTGTTTTGTTCCTTTAGACTCTGAGGTGGCAGGAAAAAACAAACTTTTCCTAATCTTGACAAACATATTCATGCGGAACCTTGCCCTGCTGTACCCTGCTGTAAAATATAGATATCATGTAGAGATGCGAGATGTGTAGCTCCAAGAGACACATCGACCCACGTTGAGCTCACATCTTTGCCAGAGACAAGGCCACCAGGGAGCTAGAGAACATTGGAGAAAAGAGCATGAAAAAGCTATTAGGTCCTCAGGGTCCTTATTCTCTGGGAGCGCTGTCTCTAGAACTGCTGCACACTGCAGCGTGTGGATGCCCAGATCTAAACAGATGGGCAGAAACCTGATCTAAGATCAGCAGGCAGTAGAGGAGGTCCTGGAGCTTTCCAGGATTGAGCTTACTCAGTACAGAACCGAGTTGCTAACTTGCCCTCGGGCGCATTCTTTAGCGGTGCAACCATCAACCCCGCGGAACTGGTGAGTGGAACATCACCTCAGATGCGTCACACCCACCAGAAAGTCAGTGCTTCTCAACAGAGGAAGGCGCCCCTACATAAGCAAAACATCAATAAAACAAGAAGGAAACCTTAAGAGCTGCAGTTTGTCAGAGTCTTTCTGAGCTGTGTGGGCTTTATTCATGAGCACTAAGTGCTTATAGAATGAAAGGGAATAGCGACTCAGTAGGGATTCTCTTGAATCTTCTTGATGCACTTAACATCCGTTGAACAGGGGTCTTCAGCTGTGATCCTCAGGGTTGCTGTCCAGCCCCAGTGTGATCAGTTCCCCACCCAAGCACACCTGGTTCATCTGCCAGGTTTTGTAAGGGTTTTGGAGGACCACACTGTGCTGGACACCAGCCCTTCAGGACCCCACTGAAGAACTGACCTGCACAATGATGGAACCTAAATTATTTCTAGAATTGGAGAACTGGAAACAGGTATAAAGCTCAGATGTGTGCTATGGAAGTGGCACAGTGGTTAGTGTAGCGATCGCGGCGTTCACTGAACGATTTCTGTAATACTTTTAAAATCGAGCAGACGCCGTCTCCACCACAATACACGGGGTAAAACCTTCAGTGTTTTAATATGTACAAGTTCTCCCTAAATAACGTAGAATAGAACACAAACAAACACACAATCCAAACAATGAACGTACACGTAGTGAGTCCAACAGTGCTGAACAGTCTTTTAAGGTGATTCTGGAGATGGCTAGTTGGCAAACGGAACAGTCTTACCACGAAGGTGGAGGAGTAGGGGATGATAGAAAGGATGGTTGATGTAATCCTGAATTGAATTTGGTGAATTGGGTGTCCAAATAGTCCAACGGGGTTAATCCACAAAGAAGGAAGACGAACTCTGCCAATCTTCTTTGTGAACACATATAATACACCACAAAAGAAAGGATTCCAAACAGGAGACATGGAAACTTCGTTTCTCTCTTGTACTCCTTCTCTCCAAAGCTTTTACCGGACCACCCTTTCCAAACACTGCCTCCCCTCTGCTAATTAGTCACCTGATTATATCAGGTAAGATCTTAAAGGGGAAGTGGGGTGTTAATATGGAGCTAGAGCGCCCTCAGGCTTTCTGGAAGAATACCATGCCTCTCACCACCAATGACCAAGATAGCCTAGGGGGTACCTCCCTTATGGCCATTGGCTATGGTAGCATTATGTGCAGGTACTTCGGTTTCCTCCCACGGTCTGCAGACAGGTGTTACTCTGTTCTTCTGTGGATTAGCCCTGTTGGACTGACCTGTTCAATGAGTGCTGGCATTAGCTGTAGAACCTGGTGTAAGAAGCAGCTCAGAAAATGAAGGGATGTATGTTTAATCACGCTAGAAAGAGATCCTTTTGATCATGCAGATGCCAAAATCTTATGAACTGGGCAGATATGGCAATCGTGTGGTCATTCTATAACAGGGGTCACCAACCTTTATTGAAAGTGAGAGCGGCTTCACAGGTACTGAGCCATATGAAGGGCTACCAGCTACCTAAACCTATCTAAACTTCATGTATAATAAACAATTTTTTTAAAAGCTTTTTTCAGATATTGTCATTTTCAAATCTATATAAAAGCAAATGTGATTAAAGAATAGGATCAGGATAAAATTAAAATTTAGACGCTGCTCACTGGTGAGTTGTGCTATTTTTAGAAGGCCAGATGGTCCTTGGGGGCATCCTCCATGTTGGCGACCCCTGTTCTATAACAACGCACTATGTTCTTGTTGTGGCAACCGAAAATGTATGTTCTTTGAAAAAGTTAAGAAAGATATAAAGGGTGTGCTACGAATGTGGTCCGGTGGTTAACACTGCTAATACACAGGGAGAAGGTTATGGGTTCAGTTCTCAGCCATGTGGAGTCTTTTCTGTTTGTATGTTCCCTTGTCTTGCTTGGTTTCTTCTTCAGAGAAGTTATTCTTGACCTTGGATTGGATGAAACGTGAATTATAACCAAACTGCACATGGAAAAATAACTTTTTTTCAGGTCAGTGGCATTGCTAGCCCTTCTGCACTGTCTGCCATTCTAATCAACAAGTGCTAATCTTTCAGAAATGTGCCTAATTTCGAGACAGGAGGAAAACAGCAACTGCTTCATGGTTTAATGAAGTGCTTCATATATTATTTGGAAGTTGTGCCGGCTTCTAGTGTTTTTGCAAGCAAACTACTAATTAGATGCTTCGGATCTTGCGTGGAGAAGCAGCCTGCTGTAAGATCCTTTCACTTCAGCAAGTATGGATCGATAGCGGGGGGGTTGAAATAAAGAATAATTGCTAGGAATTTCAGATGAATAGAAAGTCATCAGTCATGTGATTTGTGAATCCCTTCTATCATGCGAACCCCTTATAGTCTGACGAAGGGTGATGATCGCTTGACACGTTCATGTCTACTTCAAGAAGCAGCAAGACATACGGCGGAGTCTTTGCGGAAAAGCTTTTAAGGTTGTTTGAAGACTAAAAACATGGCCTGTGGGAGATTGAAAGGAACGCTGATCAGAAGCAGTGTTGTTACCCGAGTATCAGACCCAAGGGGTAAACAAGAAGCTTTGCGCTCTACGGGCTCATTCTACCTCCAATACTATGTGGGTTCTTTGAGTCTGACTGGTTTGAGGTCTCTGACAGATAAAAACAAAGGAGATGAAGTGCAGTACACTGTGGTTAGCAGAGAGCAGGTGCAAGTCATCAGTCATTCACTTCCCCAAAGACGTCTCAACTCTCTCTCCACCTTCCACTAATCAGCATTCAGCTGCTTACAGGTCATGAGTCACTGTAGTTTTGAAAGAGTGTGCTTTGCCACAGTGATGTGATGTGAAAAAAATGACCATAGCTTATTGGTTTTATAGTAGAGTTTTAATTTATGGAATTCATATTATGTATTTAATTGATGGGATTCATATTAAATATTCATATTATTCATATTATTCAAGTCCGTAGAACAGGGGTCTTCAGCTGTGGTCCTCAGGGTTGGTGTCCACAGTTTGGTCATTTCCCCACCCGAGCACACCTGCTTCATCTAAGGGTTTTGACCAAATTGTGTTGGACACCAGCCCTCTAGGGCCAGAGTTGGGGGACCCTGCTGAAAAAATTGACCTGCACAATGATGGAAGCCAGTTGCACAAAAGCTTAAAGGAGTTCTAGTATTGGAGAACTGTTCAAATTTATTAAGCTCAGATGGAACGAATGGACCTTTTATTGGAATTTGTATTGAAATAATGCTTCCACTATACTGGTATATGCATACTACATGATATGTACATTGAATTTTAAGGAAAACCCCTAGTTTCTGCATGCTTTAAAAAGTAACTCATGGAAACTGTGCCACTGTGCTAACTATTAATAATGAATTATGTAGTATCTACATAGTGTTTCGCAAATACGTGCAATAATAAAAAGCAACTTTCTGATAAAAGCAAGTGTTTTTCTGATTCTGACACCTTATTCTGGCACTAAATAAGGCCGACTTTCAGCTCCATGACCTGTGCCTAAGGACGGTGCTAATGATATTACTCCTTCTGGAAGTAAGCCACTTTTTTCTCTCTTAGTAACAGATTGCAAAACCATGTCCCTGTCTAGACAAGCTACCCAATACATGACAAGACAATGTCCTAAAAGAAACAGCGTTTGTATGGAGGCAGAATACATCGCCGTCGTGCCGTGTCACTAACCCTGGGGCTTTGAAGACATATGTGCGGTGTACAGTGCAGCAGTGCAAATGGGGGCAGCTCACGAGTAGTTAAGCACATTACAGTCTTTCATATTCAGAATGAAAGAATGTTGCTGCAGGACACGTAATTAGGAAGCTGCTGACTGCGTTAAATAGAGCTCATCAGCTAAAGGAAACTCCAGCGTTACTCAGCCTAATCTTTAACTGCTGTATCTATAGCACATGCTCGATTAGCATGGACAGTAATTTCCCTGTACGTGAACAGAAAACCCACTTATTATTGAAGGTAATGTGCAAATGCTGAAGTCCATAGAAGATGTTCCGCTTTAAAAAAGGTGCTTTTCTAATTAAATGCGTATGAAGAACCTTTTAAAGGTAGAAAGATTCCATGGGAATGCTATCTAATGAACCAGGGAGGTTTTTTGATAAATAGCTCTCATTTCTCACTCTTAACCACTTGTTATGATTAGTCCCAGCTCTCACAAGGCAAAAGGACACAACCTGGACAGGTCACCCGTCCATCGCAGGGCAGACACATAGACGAACACACAAACACTTTGAGGGAAATTTAGCATCTCCAAAGCACCTGACATGTATGTCTTTAAGCAAACCTTGGAGGTAAGGAGGCTAAGGAAGCTCTTGGAACATGTCCACTCCACACAGAAAGGACCCAGACCGTCCCATCTGGGAATCGAACCAGGACCTTCTTTCTGAGAGGTGACAGCTGTACCCACTGATTTGTTTAAGCCATTGTAAATCTTGAATCTGAAACAAAAACAAAGAAAGAAACCAATCCGGACAAAGGTACATTTGGAAAAATTGTTCTTCAGTTGTTCTCCAAGTCAATGTTCTGCAATGAAGCAGCTAAAAAACTGATAAATTATTCATATAATATGAGGGGTTTTTTATGAAGAATTGTAAGGAACGTATAACTTTAAAAACCTCACATCACCTCACATAATTATCAAAAATAAGGTTCTTTCAAAAGGCTCTTATGGAACCAAAAAGGTTTCTTCTACTGCATCACGCAAAGATGTTTTCCACTCTTATTATAGAGAGTCGGCACCTTCTAGTTATATGAGAGTTTTTATAAAACAGATGCAGTTTTCCTTTAATCACTACAGAAATGCACCCTCTGATGCCTTTCAGTAATTTTCCTTCAGAATAAGAAATCCTCGCACAAAGGCAATAATGTGCAAAAAACTTTGCAAAGATTCTTCAGAAAAAAGAGAGAGCGATCTATTTTTAGCTAAGAAAAATCATTATTTAGTTCTTGGAGTTTAGAAATTTTGCAGCCTGTTTTCCAAGATGATGGTAGACACGTTACCCTACAGATCAAAATCCTCTTGCCTTTCTTCAAGCAGAAGAAAGTTTTTTTTTTAAGTTTAAAGCTTGGAGTTTAAGTTTTTGTGAATGTTTTTTTTTGCTGGTTGTATTACACTCAAAAGCATTAAAGTCGACAGGTTTACAGGTTCGATTGAAGTCACCTCTGAAATCCACTAGTTGGCGCTGTGGGCAGCAGTTCACTAGTTAAGCCTGAAATACAGCAGCAGCAAAAACAGCAGTGAAGAGGCAGGAAAGAAGAACAGAAGTCAATACACAAAGTGCTTTATGAGAGCGGAAATGCCACACAGGATGAAAGCGCAGGGCATAGATCCTGTTCACTCACTCCAACCCAACATTTTCAACCTGTTTATGAATGACACAGACCATGTTTTAAGTCCGACTGCCCTTAAATGCTTAGCTGACATTTTGGCTGATGTGGTGACTGGTAAAGAATTCTGACCTTACAAACTGAAAGTGACTAATGGTCATTGCAGAACACAATGAAATGTTTTCTCCGTAGGTAACCGATACACACCGTGCAGCAGAGGGCAGCCATATCCATCACCCGGAGAGCAGTGATGGGGACGGTACCTTGCTCAAGGGTAGCTCAGGGCAATCTACTGGTCTGTGATTCAAACCTGCAAACTTCTGATTCGGAGGGCTAGTCCCTAACCACTAGACCACCGTTGCCCCAGTAATGGCGATGTTGGGGTTTGAACCCAAGACCTCATACATGCAAAAAAGGCTCTCTGCACCTGAGCTACATCCCCAGGACTCGAGCATCTGCAGCGACAGTGTCATACATACACTCTGAGAGTCATTTTTATTTCATGTCTCAGGACCCCGAGCACATGATGCAGTTACAATGTGCAGTTCTTCTGCAACACTGAAGATCTGTGTGCTGCAATAACAAAAATCCCTTCTTTTGCAGTCGTGCAGCTGCGCTATAAACCAGCGGCTAAGCTTAAAAACTCAGTTCCGAAGTTAGAAACTCAGTGGGAACAAAAAGGGTCTTGTGCACTGATATTTTGTCTGAAATTATATTTACATTAAAAAAAAAAAAAAAAAAAAAAAAAAAAAGCTTTCCGTTGCGGCTGCGATTGGCCCTTTAGACCCTCTAAATGAATATACTATAATACTGTACCTCTGACATCTCTTTTCATTCATCTACCTGTGTGACATATGGAACTTAATGCTCTTGCCTGTCACAGATCATAATTTGCATAATTTGAAATGCCACCTTTCATTATTCTACACTTTTTTTTGCAGTATATGTTTGTTCTGTATTCACATATCTCCATATTCATTTTCTGGGCAATATGCCACCCTGTACTGAATATTTGTTCGCAGTTTCTGGCAAGAAATTGATCTCACATACATATTTATTTATCTGTATTTCTGGCAAGAATGCACTTAGCATACATATTTACTTTGTTGTTTTTTTTTTGCTTTTACATAATTTATTATATTTGCATATTTACTAGATTGATTTGTATGTATGATATACCTCATCCTGATTCTGTTGCAGGCTTCATTGTGGTTAAGCAATTGCAGGCGCAGTTCAGAGACACGTTTCACTGCACGCTGTTCTTTTATAAACGTGTATGTGACAAATAAACAATTTCAATCTTGAATCTAAATTTAAAAAAAGCTCTGAAGATGAAAATGTGGAAAATCTGCTCTTCAAAGTGAGAAGGCTCTTCAATGAACCTTCTTTTTTTCATCATACATCAAATAAATGAAGAGAAACAGTAAGGAAATCCGTGAGCTGTTGGCCTGTGGTTGTACTGGTTGTGTGAAAATATCGTGCTGGATCATCTGCAGGAGCTTCTGCCACTAACTAAGAGTAACAAAAGCTCCTCCTTCTCAAGCAGAACCACCACTATTAGCTAATTGAGCTTCCAATCACAGACTCTAAAGGACTCTTCTATAGCAACCCATGCTTTACCGGAACTCATCGCTAAATCTCTCTTTTTCTGATTATCTGGTGTCAACCAGAGGAGGTTGGGAGCCCCTTTCTTGGTTTCTCCCAAATTTCTTCCTCCAGTTTTAGGGAGTTTGGCCTGTGTGGCCTTCAGCTTAGTCACTAAGGGCTCGGGCCTGGATTCTGTAAAGCTGCTTTGTGAACAGCAGTTAAAGTGAAGTTAAAAAAGTGAAAGTGACTATTTTTGTCATTGCAGGCTCACAGCACAGCACAGTGAACCCCAAAAAAACTGGAAATTTAACCCATGCAAACACCGTGCAGCAGGAGGCAGCTATGAAAGCACCTGGAGAGCAGTGATGGGGACGGTACCTTGCTCAAGGTTACCTCAGGGCAACCTACTGGTAAGGGGTTTGGACCCCCAATCTTCCGATCCTGTGGCCGACTCCCTAACCACTAGACCACCGTGGCCTAGTGGTTAGTAACTAGGCCCCAGGATCAAAAGGTCATGGGTTCATATCCCAGACCAGTAAGTTGCCCCGAATTACCCTTGAGCAAGGTACTGTCCCCGTCACTGCTCCCCGGGCGCTTTCAATAGCTTCCCCCTGCTGCATGTGTGTGTGTGAGTGTGTGGGTAAAATGCAGAGGTGTCATTTCGTTGTGGTTCACTGTGTGTCATGCTGTGTTTTACAATGACAAGTATAGTCACTTTCACTTAAAAAGCACTCTAGAAGCAAAATTGACTTTATTTGACTTAAACTTTTATAAAACCTAAACTTTAGGCCACAAGCAGACAGTTTAATGGTATATATTTAAAAAAAAACATTTTTTTAATCCCTTTATCAAGAGCTTGACCTTAATATGTCATCAAAATCCGTGAAGAAGACACTCCATGAAGCATTTTGCTCAAACCAAAAATGCATCCATAAGCTTGTCGAGCTCTAGAGGAACGAGCGTCCACCAGCGTCCCCTGTAGAAGTCGACCATCTGCCAAACTTGACGTGATTTGCCGAGGAAATTTCAGAGCGAGCCTGTGGATGAACAGAGCAGAACTTCACATAAAAACACTTGGATTTTGGTGGATCTTTTTAAGTCACGCCAAGGAGAGCTTCCGCTGAGTCAGGCTGCAGAGAATGAGTAATGCGTGGAGTCTGGCTGGCCTAATGAGCTTTAGGGAAGGTTTTCACTTTAAAAGAAAAGGCGTCCATGCACAAACCCCCAAGTACTCATACCAGCCCTGATCACTTAGATCATTTAAGTCAATAGTTTCACCCCAAACATATGCAGTCAGGGCAGATATAGGCAAGAAAACTACGCATCGACATACTGTTCCTTTAAAAAACAGATGAACACTAAAAACACTAGAGTCAGCCATGTTGAATCCTGAAACATGTCCAGGCATTTGCAGGTTATGTAATGCTAATTAAAGCACTATAGTCGGGGGCTAACATGGCCTGGAATGTCAGTTAATGTCAGTTATAATACCATGGGGTTTTAAACCCATACCCTGTAGGTTATCCTAAGGTACCTTTGAGCAAGGTACTGTCCCAATTACTGCTCCCCAGGTGCTTTAAATAGCTGCCTCCTGCTGCATATGGGTAAAAAGCAGATGTTGCATTTCATTGTGGTTCATGCTGTGCTATATTTCACAATGACAAATAGTCACTTTCACTTATGTAGATGAACCTTATCCTACAGTGAAACTGTATGATGCCAAACATGACAGCAATATTGTATGACCAAGTATGATATTGATTTTATTACTAAGGTTTATCATTTGTTTTCTACCTTTATTTGTACAATAAATAATAATGATAACTGCTCATATTTTGATGTCCTCAGAAGGTCTATCCAATGGGAGAGCTCACTCGGATTTATTTACAGACATATACAGTATCTCACAAAAGTGAGTACACCCATCACGTTTTTTGGTAAATATTTTATTATATCTTTTCATGGGACAGCACTGAAGATATGACACTTATGTGGGTGTACTCACTTTTGTTGCCAGTGGTTTAGACATTAATGGCTGTGTGTCATGGGCTACTTTACATTGTATCAAAGTCTCATCTTCAGTGTTGTCCCATGAAAAGATATAATAAAATATTTACAAAAATGTGAGGGGTGCACTGACTTTTGTGAGATACTGTAGTCTATATTTACTCTATAATCCTGTTATTGTAATACAGTATTACAGTATTAATCAACGTCCAAAAAGTACATATAGATCCATCAAATAACATGAATTGGTTGCTTTGATGAATAAAGAATGGCTGCACCTCATTCACCAGGAGGTGAAATCTATTTTTAATTTCACAGAGGTGGAAATGCAATTGTGTGTGTTAACAACTTACTCCCATGATTTCCTGTTCCCTTTCTAATAGTTTATTTTCGAAATGATAAATGATATTAAAGGACATTAATGACCCTTACAAAAAAGATAAACACTCTTTAAATAAAAATGCACAAAAAAGTGATTATACTGGGGCAATTATGGGGCGATCAATGCTCAGCTGGACAGTGACACGCTTTATTGAAGTCCTCGTTCAACAGAATGGTGTTTGGTTTAGTTATGCCAAGTCCATTCTTCAGCATCAAAGGGCTGTGATCAAAGGAGTCGCTCTACAAGTGTTGCCTTTTGCACCGCATTAGAGAGAGTGTGCTGAACTGCGAGTGGTCTTTAGTATAGCTTTAAGTACTGAGTAGACTACATGTAATGGAGAGAAACCAATGACAGTGCAGTCCATCACATGACTTAATGGGCCGGATCTCCAAAAATGGTCTAAAACATGACGCCACGGTGTAAGAAGGTTCTGGGTTCGATTCCCAGCCGGGACGGTCCGGGTTTTTTCTATGAAGATTTGCACGTGCGCCCCGTGTCCACGTGGGTTTCCTCCCACCGTCTAAATACCTGCATGTCAGGTGGACTGGTGATGATAAATTGCCAGCAGGTATCTATCTGTGCTTCTGTCCTGCGAAGGGTGTGTCCCCATCTCACATCCTGTGAGAACTGGGGTAGATTCCAGCACCCTTGTGACCCTAATTAGGACAAGTGGCTCAGAAAATGAGTGTGTGACTGAAAAAGCACCTGACAAGCATAGCATTGCTGTTGCAACAAAAGCTTGTATCTAACAGTGAAAGTTTATTTAAGAAAGGAAAGCCTTCTTTTCTTGCCTAATTGACAAAATAATTCCGAGTCATTCTGGATCATTTATCATAAGAGCTAAAAGTTCTCGAGATGAATGCCTGTGGGTCTAAGATTTTTTTCTAAAGTGATTGTGCAAATTTTAATCAAGTGTTTGGACATTTTTTCACATTTAAAAAAAAATAAATAAAAAAACATTTATGAGAACTGGAATTTGTCAAATTAAATTCTTGTAGCATTATTGTAAAGGCTTTTTTTCTGTTTATTTTGGAGAGCAAAGCTTTAGGTTTTATGAAACAATACAGTCATATGTATGCACAACTGCACATCTATACAGGAAACAAGGTTCAGCATAGAATCAAGCGCATGACTTCGATTTATTTCTAAAGTTAAACATATTGGAAAAAAATATGCAATATTTTTTTGCAATATAACTTTTGCACAGAGCACATCTTACAGTTTTACATGACTGAATTCAAAAAATTATAATAATTATTATAAAAAGTGAACGGCAAGTCGGATGTGTACTTATTAATACAACTTTAATTAAAGCAAAAATCCTCATTTGACTTCATAGCCCACCATTTCTCACAGCTATGCATCAAGTCATGAATTTCTTATCTTCAGTTCTAAGCCTGCACTTTTATATTTTCCATTAAATCTTTCTGAAGTTTAAGGCTACCTATGACTTGACCTCGGCTGCTCAAAATGAAGACTCTTGCATTAGCTCAAATCTGCCACCTCATTATCAGCCTCAGAAACATTTACGGACCTCTTTTTATTATGCATTTCCCAAAAATATTAACACCTAGACATGCACTTTATTCAGTTGCCTCTTGCACTTTGCCTGAAAGGTTAAATAGACATATTTAATGGAAGCTTTACATGCAACCTGGGAATTCAGCCATTTCTGACAAGCAGCTGGGCTGCATAATGGCTGCTGGCCTTGAGCATGTCCTGTATTTAGCCACATACTGGGGCTTGAATCAGGTTCCCACCTGCCCATCTGTGGAAGAGGTGCTTCAGCTTTGTCTGGGAGAGAGCAAACATACACCAAGGTCAGAGCACAAGTGAAAGTCTGAAAAAAAAATTTCTTCATTTAGGAAGAACCAGACTGCCAGCGAAGCCTGTTCAAAAAGAAAGAATTTCCGAAAGTGTCCAAACACTCTGACATCCTTTCGGGCTGCTGGGCTCATAGATCTGCCCACTAACTGCAATATGCAAGTGATTTACTGGCTTGATGAAACATTTTACATGGACATAATTCCACAAAACCCAGGAGAACCTGGGAAACGATCAAATAAAATGAAAGTAGATATAATTATCACACTTATAAACTGTAAAACTTTGTTCTGTGTCTGATCAAAAAATAAATAAAATCACCGTAATTCACAGCCTTGGGTGGCTTATTGATTTTATGAAATGCCAGACAACAGAAGAACAATATTTATTGATAAATAAGTTGCTATTATTAATTATCATTCCGAAATGTACTTCGTTTATAGGATGCTATTGTTGCCAAGCAACCATGGATCAATAAAAGGACATGAGCCACACAACAGCAGTTATTTAGCAGTCGATTCATGAACATGCTGTTGATGAATTAGCCCTAATATCATAAATGCCAGTTTTAATGCAAAACCTTCACTTTTGAAGTTCACTAAACTGACACTGGAAATTTTATTTCCATTTCTGCCGCTATTCAATTTCAGGCTTATGTTAGCTCCAAGCTATTGAGTTGTCTGTCCCTTTTCCAACGAAGCTGAATGTCAAATGACTTCCTACTTTAAAAATTTAAAATACTGCATCCTTCCGTGCATAATACAGTGCATTCAGTGGTTTTATGAGCCTGCTGTGTGCTCTCTGTGCTGGTTACTCCAGTTAAAGGAATAAAAGAATAGTGTCCAGCAAAACCAGTAAAGTTAATCTTATTGCAAATATGTATCGGCTAGACTTCAAACAACTTCGCGTCCTCTTTAAGATGCACATTATTGCTGTCAGATCCAAACGTTTTAATGTTTTGACGGTTTAAAATCCCTTTGAATATCTTCTATTGTCCATTTACCACTTATTTTGTAGCCTAAAGGGAGGATTTCAAATAAAAAATGCCGAAAGGTTATACAAGGTTTTGGTCCATCAGCAACAAGTATGCAAGAAAGAAAGAAATCTGTTGATTCCATGTATTTTAAACTGGAAGTGTCGATACTTTGCATATTGTTTTCGTGCATCTGGTGCAAAACTACCTCTGGCCTGCAGCGTGTCTGTCTGTGATCATTGCTCTAAATGTAAAACTGTCCTGCATTAACTTAACTAGACGGCAGCTCACTGAGGCTCACATTGGCTGGCTCCAGTTACCACACGGGTCTTAAGGAGGTATCGCTCCTAATATCTGTCTCTTGTCACATGTTTTGCCTCCCAGCTAATTAAGCAATGAAACTACAATGAGATGAATTAATTCGCCAAGGTTTCCAATGAGATCCTTCTTCTTCGCGGATGAAGCAGCGGGAACTCCAGGCCTCTAATCTTTGCACCGGTGGGCTTATTGTGTAATCGTTATTTTTGGAAGCCTCTAGCGGGAATGTAGCGAATGAAAGGCATTTCATAAGAGCCTCGTACTGATTTTAATCCACCGTCCCCTGTTTAGATCTGACAAGACTTGATTAGGTGTCAGGGAGAGGGGGATGAGGCCGAAATAGAGCCAGGATGGGAATAGTAACCCTCAGAAATGTTTGCCTTCTTCAGCGCAGATGTTTTTAGCTTAATGGTTGGAAGCCTTGAAGGCATTCTAACAAAATGAAATGGGCCCACTTGTGTTACCTTAATTGCAGAATGTTATTCTGCCTGTTTGAAGAGCCAAGGGCTAGAAGATCATATATGTGTCAGATCCGAGCAAAAACTGGAAAAAATGAAGGAAATTTGTGTCTGGTTTGCGTCTGTTCCAGTATTTGGCCAGGAAAATGAAAGTGAAAGGGACTATTTCTCATTAGGAAACATGGCACGGCACGCATATATGGGGACGGTACCTTGCTCAAGGGCAACCTACTGGTCTGGGATTTGAACCCACGGCCTTCGGATCCTGCAACTGACCTGCAATAGAACTTAAAGGTCAGTATTAAATATTAGAAAAAGATTAAAGAAGAAGAGAGTGCAGGCTGGTTGGAATGGGTGGAGAAGAGTGGCTGGAGTGATCTGTGACAGACGTGTACCAGCAAGAGTAAAAGGGAGAGTTTACAGGACAGTAGTGAGACCAGCTATGTTGTATGGGTTGGAGACGGTGGCACTGACGAAAAGGCAGGAGGCGGAGCTGGAGGTGTCAGAGTTAAAGATGCTGAGATGTTCGTTGGGTGTGACGAGGATGGACAGGATTGGAAATGAGTATATTACAGGGACAGCTCAGGTTAGACGTCTTGGAGACAATGTTAGAGAAGCAAGGTTGCGTTGGTTTGGACATGTCCAGAGGAGAAGATTATATTGGGACGAGGATGTTGAAGATGGAGCTGCCAGGAAAGAGAAGAGGAAGGCCAAAGGGGAGGTTTCTGGACGTGGTGAGAGAGGACATGCAGGTGGAGGGTTTGAAGCAGGAAGATGCAGAGGACCGGACGGAATGGTGGTTGATCCATTGTGGTGACCTCTAAACGGGAGCAGCCGAAAGAAGAAGAAGAAGAAGAAAGAATATAACCTTAACCTAATCCTAAACCTTTCTCCAGATAATTTACCATCTCTAGATAATCTAAGGGGACCATCAAAATATCACCGGGACTGTAGTGTAAAAAATATTATTTCTATTGGCTCGTTCATCACAGAATGCAAAGGTCAGATGGATCCTACACTCATCTGTTATCTCAGCCACTTATACCAACCAAAGGGGATGGGGTTGCTGGGGTCTGTCTGGTTGCTGATGGGGCAAACGGAGGACCATCATTAGTCCATCGCAGGGGAGACACTCAGACAAACACTCACACAGTCACACCTAGGAGGCAATTAAGCCTCTCAGTTCACCTGACATGCAGGCCTGTGGGAGGAAAGCAGAGCGAGATTCATGAGCTCAAATATGAGGAGAACAACAGCACCACCTACCACCTTACATGATGTCCAAATTATCATTGCTATTTACATTCGATCAGTTGTATTCATATAAATGTCTACAGTTCTGCTGAATTTAAACGCTGGAGCTGAACTTGCTCTTGATTTTAGTCTTCGCTCTTATTCTGTTCGTCTCCCTCTAGTCTCAGTACGCCAAAGCAAACATGAGCTTAAGAACTGCTGATAACGTGCAATCTGAATTCTGCAAAGCAATCAACATTGACATACATTAACATAGGTTGCATGTGATACTTTTCTGCTTAAGAGTCAAGAATATTGATATTTATTTCTTGGAAATTTGTCCTTTTCCACTAGGCAGCAGTGGCCTAGTGGTTAGGGAGTCGGCCACAGGATCGGAGGATTGTAGGTTGCCCTGAGGTACCCTTGAGCAAGGTACCCTCCCTGTCACTGCTCCCCGGGCGCTTTCATAGCTGCCCACTGCTGCATGGGTTGAATGCAGATGTCCAATTTCATTGTGGTTCACTGTGTGCTGTGCTGTGACCTTGCAATGACAAGAATAGTCACTTTCACTTTCTTTCCCGCCATAATGGTGGGATAAATTGTGGCTGAGAGACAAATGAAATGTGTAAGTGTTACTCTGGGCAGTGCTTGAATATGTAAAGCTTGTGGAAGGAATCATAAAAATCTTAAAAAGAGAAGAAGCCCATGACAGCAACCCTGACACTAATCCATACATGAAAGGCTGTATCTTTTTATTTTGAACCAAATAAAATCTCTGGGCTTTTCAGAATTCATCACGCGAATGCATTAGCCCAGATTTCCCTCCTATTCATGTCTTTAGTCTGTGCAATAGTAAGCAGCAAGAACTCAATTCTCAGCTTATCGGATCAGCTGAACAATTGGGCAAAGGGCGGCTTTCCATTGTCTTTTTGAAGGAGGGTAGACCTGCACCGTTCAGCCAGGACAAAAAGAACGAAAAAGCCCTTTCATGGCTTGATGTTTCTAATTTATAGCATTAACTGTCATATTTAGAAATGATCAAACCTCGCAGAATTGTTTTAAGGCCCCATATTCCATATACACATCCATTTCCTAAATTAAAACCTGGACATAAATAGTGTTCATTCTATTGTATTTCAACATTTTTTTTTTATGTCTTATTACATATATTTACCTACAAAGGCTAAATTTATTTTAGCCCCGCCCATTCACACTGAAGCTATACGGAGTGCTACAGCCTGGACTGATTCTCAGAATGAGACACAATGTAGAAAAGCTACAAAATCCATATTTGGAACAAAAAGGGGACAAAATCAAGCTTCACAAGGATCATTTGTAGAAACAAGTGCTTGAAGAGCTGACTGGTGAGAATTGGATTCCAATCCATGATTTTATGATTGACAGGCTCGTTGCACCGTGTTGTAAACAGACACCCAACCTAAAGGGCCAGCGAAGGAAGCCAAGAGAGATATTTATTCATGCCTTTCTATGAATCATCAACCATTACTGATGCCCCCGAAACCCTTCGGCTTTTCATTCCACCCCGTCATCGTACAGATAAATACATGAATAGACTGCTAATATGAAAATATGGCATGTAACCAGAAAGACAGAGTGAAGAGAATGAGAGACAAAATACGAGGCTGTAGGGTGAAATTTGTATCTGCATCAAAGTTCAGCATGTGGCAGGTTTATAGGAGGTCCCCGGTTCTTCTAGAGGCCCATAAATTCTCCCTCTCACAGCATGAGGAGCCGGCAGCTAAATAAAAGATGAGGGCCGGAGCATGTGACTTGTCAATCTGCCATCAGACATCCCTCTCAATCCGCTGACCAGAGGAGGGCGGGGGAGCCTGATCGGAATGTACAAGACTGTTTGAAGCTGAAGCCCGAGTGAGGAGCTGGTGCCTTGAGAAGCCCTGGCTTTGTGACTTTTATATTACACTCATTTGCCCGTCTTCATCCTGCTTTTATATCATTGGAAATATTGATTCCAAACATGCCAGTAGAGGCTGCAATCTTTAAAGTGAATGTTTGATAAAATAACTGTAATATTTGGTCAAATACCATGGCAACATCAGGAAGATGTGTTTGTTGTTTTCAGCTGTTAAAACTGTGAAGTCCAGTCTTCTATGTTCAAAAATTATAAAGATAGATAGATAGATAGATAGATAGATAGATAGATAGACTTCTATATTACACTCATTTATCGTTTTCATTCTGCTTTTATGTATATATTAAAATATATATGAATGGATGGATGGACAGAAAGAGGCAGGCAGACAGACTGACAGAAGCAGATAGATAGATAGATGGCCAGACAGAGATAGACAGAAAGAGAGATAAACAGACAGACAGACAGACAGATAGATAGATAGACAGACAGACAGACAGATAGATAGATAGATAGATAGATAGATAGATAGATAGATAGATAGATAGATAGATAGATAGACAGCCAGACTGAGACAGACAGTGAGACAGTATACAGTGAGACAGACAGAAACAGATAGTCAGACAGTATACAATGAGACAGACAAAAACAGACAGTGAGACAGTTTACAGTGAGACAGACAGAAACAGTCAGTGAGACAGTATACAGTGAGACAGACAGAAACAGTCAATGAGACAGTATACAGTGTGACAGACAAAAACAGTCAGTGAGACAGTATACAGTGTGACAGACAGAAACAGTCAGTGAGACAGTATACAGTGAGACAGAGACAGACAGTGAGAGAGTATACAGTGTGACAGACAGAGACAGACAGTGAGACAGTGTACAGTGAGACAGACAGAAACAGTCAGTGAGACAGTATACAGTGAGACAGACAGAGACAGACAGTGAGACAGTATACAGTGAGACAGACAGAAACAGTCAGTGAGACAGTATACTGAACACAGTGATCGCGCTGTGTTGAAAGTATAAAATAACTTCCCTTGCTTTTGCTGGAAGAGTTACTTTCTGGTTTTGTGTGTGTTTGTGTGTGTGTGTGTGTGTGTGTGTGTGTGTGTGTGTGTGTGTGTGTGTGTATACAGTGAGACAGACAGAAACAGTCAGTGAGACAGTATACAGTGAGACAGACAGAGAGAGAGAGACACAGTTAGACACAGTATACAGAGACAGACAGAGACAGACGGTGAGACAGTATACAGAGAGACAGACAGAGACAGACAGTGAGAGAGAGTATAGTGAGACAGACAGAGTATGTATAGGAGGACAGTATACAGTGAGACAGACAGAAACAGTCAGTGATACAGTATACAATGTGACAGACAGAGACAGACAGTGAGGTGTGGCAGTGAGACAGGATAGAGACAGACAGTGAGACAGTATACAGTGGAGACAGGACAGAAACAGTCAGTGAGACAGTATACAGTGAGACAGACAGAGACAGACAGTGAGACAGACAGTGAGACAGACAGACAGACAGTGAGACAGTGGCACAGTGAGGACAGACAGGAAATGTCAGTGAGACAGTATACAGTGAGACAGACAGAGAAAGACAGTGAGACAGTATACAGTGAGACAGACAGAGACAGACAGTGAGAGAGTATACAGTGAGACAGACAGAGACAGACAGTGAGACAGTATACAGTGAGACAGACAGAAACAGTCAGTGAGACAGTATACAATGTGACAGACAGAGACAGACAGTGAGACAGTATACAGTGAGACAGACAGGGACAGACAGTGAGACAGTACAGTGAGACAGACAGGAGATAGCTGACACAGCAGACACAGACAGACAGAGGCAGATACAGGAGATGTGACAGAGACAGACAGTGAGACAGCATAAGAGATACAGAGACAGAGACACAGTGAGAGTATAGTATAGAGAGAGAGAGAGAGAGAGGAAGAAAGAGAAAGAGACAGAAACAGTCAGTGAGACAGTATACAGTGAGACAGACAGAAACAGTCAGTGAGACAGTATACAATGTGACAGACAGAAACAGTCAGTGAGACAGTATACTGAACACAGTGATCGCGCTGTGTTGAAAGTATAAAATAACTTCCCTTGCTTTTGCTGGAAGAGTTACTTTCTGGTTTTGTGTGTGTGTGTGTGTGTGTGTGTGTGTGTGTGTGTGTGTGTGTGTGTGTGTGTGTGTGTGCCTATTTATGAATTCGTAAAAACCTGCTAACCCTCCTCATACAATATTGCTTGGACCATGCTGGTGTTATTGATGGAAAATTAAGCTTGGGGAGGAGGGAGAGGAAGGAGAAAAAATGCAAAGGGAAAAAGAGATTTCGTGATTGCAGGCTCAGGCGCAGAGGCAGTGACTCACTTCGGCTTGTGTGGGAGGAGAAGTAAGCATGGAGTGTGGATTTCAGACTCACAACAAATGAAAGCATGCTCACCACCATATTTTGGCAATAGTGAGGGGGTTCTGAGGGATGTGGCGATGCCCCCTTCTGAGAGGGGGCACTGTGAAAAGACTGGAGGCGTGAATGTCTCAAAGCTGGGAGCTCCATCGCTTGACACACTTTGCTGGCGAAGCATTTATTGGTGTTGAAGTGAAGTTTGTACCTGGCCGGGCAGGGAAGGTGTCATGGAACTGCGTGGATGAAAAACAGGCTGAACATAAGATGCTCATCTGGACCAAGTTTTGCACAGGGGTTCCAGGTTTTGCAAGGTTGTTAAGGGGAAAGAGGAAAGGAAAGAGGGGATGAAGCCCTCTCCTGGGGTGATACTCACTCCCTCACTCATTTTCATAGCATCACACAGACAAACACACACTTAAGAGCAATTTAGCATCTCCAATCCATCTGATCTGCACGTCTTGGGACGGTGGGAGGAAACCAGAGCTCACGGAGGAAACACACACAAACACGGAGAGAACATTCAAACTGTCCCACCAGGGAACCGAGCCGAGGACCTTCTTGCAGCGCTACCCGCTGCACAGTGCCACCCATTTTGAGATTTTGAGTTTAGCTTTAGTGAAAAACAAAACATCTTGACTGTATGGCCAGTATGCTATTATGTTTCCTCCTTCTAGAAACACCTCAACACTCAATCTCTGATGCCTCTTAATCCCCAGCTCTGCCCAGACTCATCATCGCTCACACCTGTTCATTATCATCTTCTGCTATATAAACTCCAGCCATCCCACTGCTCGGCTTGAAGCGATGCCATTTGTGTGTGTATGACTCAGTCTTCATCTTGCCTGGTGCCCATGTTGTCGTGTTATTCTCCTCGTCTTGGTAAAGGATCCTGGGTTTGGTCGTGGATTAGTTTGCCTTAACCTTCAACTGCTGAATTTCCCCTCCGATGATACCCAGGGCACTTTGCGTTTGATGGTTTGAGGGAAAGCTCTCTTGGGGTGAGCGTTACAAATGAAGTGTATTGACTTGACCTGTCCACCTTCAAAACGATTAGGCTACCACAGTAGTGATGAGATACATCTCTCCGCCTGCCATAATATGTGTAGCTATAGCAACAGCCTGTTTTGTGATTATGCCCACAAGCTACGTTTAGTGCACACAGGCCAAAAGATAATACACTCAGCGGCACACTCATTCAAAAGGAAACTCCTAGTTTGTGGCTCCACCATGCTTTTGTGCAGGTAGAAACTGTGTGCCAGTAGAAGATGCATAGGTTTCATTCATCATCCCCCAGTCCACGGGTAAATCTGTGGTCCCCTCTATGCAGAGTATTTGTATGGATTGTGCAGGGACGTGTGGGAGTCATTAAACATTTTTACCACATACTTTGGGAGTCGGTCCACCTTACATGGATTTGTTGTTACACTGCTGTTCCCGAGACCCCTTAAAGTGATGGAGGCTTTCAGGGGCGTCTGAACTGTCAATCGACAGCCATATTTTGTACCCAGCTCGAGACCTTCAATGAGACTTTCCAGCACTACACACTTGTGTGTGTTACATCAGCAAAAGCACACAAATAATCAATACAGCAGTCTGCAATGCTGCAACCATGTTTTGCTAAGAATTGTCCACCATTATGGTTCAATAACTGGCTTTATAATGGACTTCTAAGACACTAACACTGCCCTCTGGAAGTGAGTCTAATGAAGTGGACATCAAGGGTATAATATTGTGTATAAATTGTATTGAGTGGATTAAAAATGGAAAGAAATGGAGTGTTTTAGGGTGCAAAGTGTCTAAAGATACAAGGTTCTAGATAAAGGGGTTCCAGAGATTCAGCATCAGCAGTAAACTAATCACTTGATCATCTGGAATTACCTGCACCTGTTTCTTCACTTAAATGATTCACATGTAGCTCAAAATAGACCCTCTGAGACTGCTCAGGTTCAGGGACTGCACTGAAAATGAGAGCCAAACATGTTGTCCTTCAGGAAGCCTGGAGAACCGTTCCTCAGTATTAAAAATGTTTGGATCTTTGGAAGTAAAATATGAGGTGCGGCTCAATGTTTAGGTAGAAAGCAGCCCCGCGTGTAAAATACATCATTTATAATATGTATAAATACTGTTGCTGCAGAACTTGCGGTTGTCATGGGGATCTTTCATTGGTCATTTCATCATGTCTGCTTCTTATTGTTAATCATTATTGTCACTTTAAAGTTCAGCATCAATCATGTGACCATACCTCCAAAAGAGCATGAGCGAAGCAAGGGAGCTCAGCTGGGGCCGAACTGGAAAAGCATTTTCCACCAAAAGCATTTTCATGTTGACCCTCTTTTAAAGACTAAATTCTTTTTTCTTGGTATTCAGCAGAGTAGTGGAGCTGAGGATGCTATTATTGCTTCATGAATAGAAGAAGCTGGATATCAAAGGAGAACGAGGATGGCAGCAGAAGAAAAGGACTGTGAGTAAACAACCAGCCGCTGCTTAAACAGTCAAACGGTGGCGTTGATAAGGTGAAAACACAGAAAAGGGAATTTGGTACAATGAACCAAAGTAGCAGAGTCATCACTGCATGCAGACACTTTTCATTATTAAGTCAGTAAAGATATTTTAATTACACAATTTTTTTTCTTTTTTTCTTTAGGTGGAATAGACATTTTTGGCATGAGGATTTAATCTGAACAAGTTAACAGAATTTTTTTTTTTCATGTATTGATTTATTTCTTTATTTTTGATGATGAATGTTCCGATGAAGAAAGCTGCAGTGGTCACATCGAGCAGGAAGTGTCTCTAATAACGGTTGCACATTAATATGTAACAATGCAGGAACAACTGGGGCGGATTAAATGTCACAGCTGGATTATAGTAGCGCAGTTTATAGATGCTTTCTGAACCTTCTTACTTCCTTCCCACAGCGATGGCCTAACGGTTAGAGAGTTGAACCAGAAGGTTGGATCAGAAGGTTTGTGGGTTTGGATCCCAGACTAGTAGGTCGCCCTGAGGAACTCTAGCTACCGTCACCATCACTGCTCCCCAGGCGCAGTGAAAACTGGGGAAAAAAAAAGCTGCACTGATATTAAACAGCTGGCATCTTGTGATAACATACATTGTTCAAATAAGAATAAGTGCAGTTATTTTAGATAAGATCACTGCATTTATACAGCATCCGATATACCATCTCTCTTTTAAAGGAACTGAGGGGTTTTCTTCAGCTTCGCTCTGTCTACAGGCGGTCACTTTGCCCATCCTTTATATTATTTTACAAAAATGCCATTAAGAGCAGTTTTTAAGGATATATTTCAAACATATATATTGGTGATTCTGTACATCTTTCCACTGTGAGAGGACTCAATACGGAGGGGATCAAAAAAAAAGTGTGCAACTGTTCAAGAAGCTTTCTCTCACTCTCTCATTTTCTTGTCCTAATTAGGGTCTTGGGGGTTGCTGGAGCCGATCCCAACTCTCACAGAGCAAAAGGCGGGGAATCACCCTGGAGAGGCCACCAGTCCATCACAGGGCAAACACACAGACAACACACTCACACCTACAGGAGTTGTCATTGTCACTACAGGACAATTTATCATCGCCAGTCCTCCTGACCTGCATGTCTTTGGACGGTGAGGGGAAACCATAGGAAACACACACAGATGTGGGGAGAATCCACACAGAAAGGATCCAGACTGTCCCGTGTGGGAATCGAACCCAGAACCTTTTTGCTGTGAGGCGCCACAATAAGCTGTTACAGATAAAAAGAAACGTTTGCAAATTACACAAAGAAGCAGTGATGTTTTCACATCTGTCCACTGCCACACCGCATCACTGAATGTTTACTTGGATGGGGAGAAGCTGTAAATGAAACCAAAGTTTAAAACTTAAGTTTGGAGGTGTTTGCAAGAAGCAGGGAAACTCTCTCTGTGGATTTCTGAGGAGCACTGTTAAAGCCTGGGCTGCCAAAATACTGAGACATTTCACACTATAGTTTGAGGCTTCTGGGACATGATCTGCTAGATTTCTGCCATTTTTCTTTAGACTGAAAAATGAACTTTTTGGACTCAAAATATGGCCATTAATATATAAAGATGGAAAAATGTACGATTATGTTGGTTGCCAGTTTCAGGAAGTCTAATTGGCAATTAAAACTGATTATAATTTTAAATTTGTAGTAATGGAGTTTAATTGAATAATCAGGATCACCCTATTGTTTATATCATGGCCCTTCTGCTCTCTTAGACTTGTTCGATCATAGCATAAAATGGAAATGGAAACTCAATTAAAAGCACAGAAGTGGCAAGTACGTGATGCTGGAGTGTGTTAATTAAATTCACCAGCTTCTGCCGGGAGTCCTTGATGACTCGCCTTTTGCTTGAGCCTCATAACTGCCACTTTTTTTTTTTCTTCAAGCAGGAAAACAGGAAAGGGTCCATTTAATAGGCAGGGTGTAGCGAAAAGAAACTCAGAATTGGATTAGGGCCGTGATTTGTAGGCTAATTGCGGGTTTGGCGGAGGAGAAGTCGCCAGAGTGGGGAAGGATGTAGATTGAGAGATGGATGAAATGCAGATGAATGGGCAGAGCAATTTGAACTTCTCATGTTAATGGCTTTTATTTGCAGACAGCGTATAATACAGTCACAAGGAGCTCTATTCAAACCACCTTCGGTCTGTAACAATGCAGCAGACATGAATTAGAGTAATCAAGCTGCAATTTTGCCATTAGCACTGTGCAGAAATCCATGGAAGAAAACAAGGCTTTAAAGGCTAGTCAGTCTACTTCCCCAATGAAGGTCCCTTCCCTTTAGAGAGAGTCTGACAACAAACTGACTTGACTTCACTGGAATTTCATCTGAGACTAGCAGCCTATTCCAAACATTAAAGTCCATTAATAATTTATTAATTTATCACAATTGGAACTGCAAAATTAATGACCATTTAGAGCCAAAGTGATTTTCATGAAGCCAACGGCCATAAAAGCCACCAACTAGCAGGAGTTCAACTCAAATTATTGGTCATCTTTAGAATTGATCTGGCATTCATTTAAGCATCACACTTTCTGGGGACATTAATTCTGATGATTTTTGAGAAATTACATTGTTTACGTTGAAAACAATGTTAAATATTAAATTGCAAATACTTATGGATTTGTTGAGAAGAGTTCAACTGGCTTAGCGTTTGCTAATTTTATTCACCATGGATGGATGGATGGATGGATGGATGGATGGATGTATCCTTTATATAATGTACATGTTTTTAAAATATTTTTTGAGATTGTTTTGTATATTCAAAGTAATTTAATGAAGTTCATGGAGTTTTACATTTCACAGTTGGTTGGTACCAGTACAACTGATCATGTGAGAAATTATTTAAAAACTTGGATGGATGGACAAATGGATGGACGGATGGATGGATGATGGAGTGCTGGATGGATGGATGGATGATAGAGTGATTGATGGATGCATGAATGCATGAATGACTGGATGGATGGATGGACGGATGGATGGATGGATGATGGAGTGCTGGATGGAGTGATGGATGGATGCATGAATGCAAGAATGACTGGATGGATGGATGGATGGATGGATGGATGGACAGACGGACGGATGGATGGATGGATGATGGAGTGATGGATGGATGCATGGATACATGGATACATGGATACATGGATGGATGGGTGGATGGATGGATGGACAGATGCATGGATGATGAATGGATGGATGGATGAATGGATGAATGGATGGATGAAAAAGCAAAAGGCTGAGCCAGTTGAACTCTTGGCTGGCTTGCACTTTGGCTTTGCTCTCTACATCAGAGTCAGACCGAGTCCAGTTTTCAGTTGGGTGTGAGAAACAGAAAACAGTGGCGGCGGCTCTGCGTGTGGCCTCTTTAATGAAAGAGTCAGTGCAAAAACTTCTTCTAACAAGCAGAAACATGTGCAACAACTCATTCTCATTTTTTGATCAGATTTTGATATGCATGACCCCAGTGTAGCTTAATGATTGGCCAACAACTACAGCAAGGAACCACTGCTCAGTCATCCCCAGATCCTGTCTGGAGGTAACTTAATTAAAGCTGCTCAGACTGTCAGCGTTCACTTCGCTCGAGTTCTCCTTTTGACTCTCAGGAGCATGTTTGTTGCTTCTCTCACTGTCACTGAAAATATCAGCTGACTTATGAGACTGATCAAACTCCAGATGGATCTATTTAAAATTCATATCACATGGAACATCACATGGATCTCTCTAGTGGTCGAGCGTCAGAAGCCTCCGTCAGGCACAAATTCACTGTTATCCTCAGAAGCCTTGAAGCTGGGCTGTCCTTGACTTTTAAAAGCGTTGCTCTCTCCTTGTCTTTGTCTCCAGCTCTCTGTCTCCCTTTCACATCTCACTCAATACATTGGAGTGACACACCAGACATTATGAGCTGTGTGAGATAGGAATCAGTCTGTCTGTACTCACAGCATCCTAATTTGATATTCATAATAGAATTTAGTAATTATTATGTGTTAATGGGCCTTGGTCATAGTCTGCTTTTTCAGTTTGAAAAAAAAATGTTTTTACTTGAATATACCATAAAATGGAGAACAAAACCTCATTTTTGCAAATTGAGAGGCCACAATGGGGCCATAGAAACCTCATTGGCCGTTTCTATAGATACTTGATGGTCCACCCATGAAACATCCATGTTTCTACCTGACTCACCAGATATCTTCCATCAGCACTACACTACAACAGCCTTGTGGTCTGTTTATCTCTCTGGAACAATTTTATTTTTACAGAATGATGAAATTTCCTTAGCTTCAATATGTGAAAGCCGAAATTACGAGGACAAATTCTACAATAGCGGACGTCATGTCTTTATATAAGCAGAGAAAATATTTCCATGACGTCAAATATTATAGCAGATGCTAAATGCTTTAATGAGTTTATAATGTTCCTCTCTCACCACATCCAATCTCCACTTTGTCCATCCTCTTCTCCTCTTGCCAGGCAGCTTCATCCACAACATCCTTCCCTTGATATACTCCTAAGTTCTCCTCTTCTCACATCCAAACCAACACAGTCTTGCTTCTTTGTCTTCATCTCCAAACCGTCCAACCTGTCCTGTCCCTCTAATATATCCTCGTCATGTCCATCCTCATCACACCCAACACAAATCTCAGCATCTTTAAGTCTGCCACCTCCAGCTCCGCCTCCTGACTTTACTCAAGTATCACCAACCTGTATACCACCTTCCATTTCATCCTCGAAACACCTCTGGTCTTGTGTAACAGAGAGCTCTAGCTAGTAAATGGAGCTCTCAGAGATTAAAATTCATATCAAGCAAAACAGGAAAAGCTCTCAGTGGTGAGCATTGTTCACACTGAACTGGCCGCCCCTTCCCTCTTTAAAACCCATAGAACTAGAAAAAATAATCCACGATATAAAAGTGCCTGGATCTGAAGTGAAGCCAGAGAAAGACCACTTCCACATTAAACTATGCTTGCTCATTTTTGAAGAACCGTTTTTGCAAAACAATGTTTTATAAAATAACATTTTCCAAAGTTAAAAGAAACATCATGCAATATGAATAATTTGTGCTTATATATTATATAATATATGCTAATTCTGACACCCAGCTTTCCAAGAACTGTTAAGGAACCTTACTTATTTAGAACGAATGCTCAAAAATTCCAGTTCCACCCAATAGTTTCAGCTTCTAACATTTGAGTAATGGTCCATGTTCTGTACTTCCACAATGAATCTTCCTATGATTCACTCTTTCAGAGAGTTATTGTACTTTGCACACTGATAAAAAAAAATACTAGTAATGAGCGTAAAGGTTGTAGTTTCGAACTGTCAGTCGCTGGAGCATTAATGTAACCAATCAGCTAAAAATGATTCGAATGTTTCGAGTTAGATTTGGGTTTGACGTGTACGTGTACTTATAATGACTTTACACACTGTCACAAAGGCACAAAGAGGAACCCAAACATGATGCCTTTCTGAGAGCAGCCCAGCATGATAATTCACCACAGGCAGAAAAAACGGCAGCTGCAACTGCCGGAGATGCTGGGTAGCTCTCTCATGGTTGGTGAGCACTGACATCAAAGCCGATGCCAATCATCTGGCCAATTAGAGTGGCGACAGGAGGAGGGCTGGGAATCAGAAGGTGAAGTGAAGCCCACAATGACTAACTCAGAGAGAGATGGAGAAAAAAGTTCAACCCTTTTTTTCCTCCTTTGTTTGGTTCTTCAGCTGACCTAGAGTCAGCCGTGACTGAGCAGGGTAAATGAAGCTCTCTGATCAAGTCACTGAAGGCTTTCGTGTTTCAGGTCATTGAATTGTCTTGCTGTAGGAGGTCACTGTGGCTGGACTTGGGTAATAAAGTAAGAGGCTTTTATTTCAGCGTTAGCTAAAAGAGCCACGTGGTTTATTGAAAAGTGGGAGGGCTTGCAAATTTCACAGAGAAAGGACCCAGAACGTCCCATCTGGGAATCAAAGCCAGGACCTTTTTGCTGTGAGGCGATAGTGCTACCAACCGCACTACCATGTAATCAGAATCAGAAAGACTTTATTGATCCTGAGGGAAATTGCTTATGTTACTCCACAGTGAGAAATCCACCAGACACAAGTAAAAGAAAAAGAAAAAGAAAATAGAATACAAAATACAAATATAGCATACAAAATATAAAATACAAATAAGTCGGTCTCATATAAACTCCTAATGTACATAAATCTCATTGGGGTAAATAACAGTTTTATGTTTTCCATACACAGAGTCAAAAGTAATTGCACCTGATAATATTGCACAAAGGGAAACATTATTGCACATGTTTGGAATCAGAGAAGTTATATTTATCTATATTAAGATTATGTATATTTGTATATAACCCTATGAACACTGGGACAGGCTTCAGCCAAGCACATTAAAACCTAATCTGTCTAACTTGCTTACTCTCTCTCCAGCATGCCTGTGTTCTCGGGCTGAGAGCCTCTCTCGGCAGACTGGAGAGCTCCTCCCCTAATAGTTTTCAGCTGTCCCGCATTAGGGGAGGAGCCTTCACCCAATTCCTGGGGCACATGTCTTTCTCCCAGCCTCTGCACAGCCACAGTATTCAGACAGAGATATCTGAGCTCACCTTTGGTATCAGGAATTCATTAAACAAGATATCGTTCTGCACTCCAAACACAAAGATATGGCAACTGGAAGACCACACGAAGGAGTGCAGGATGTGCAGGAAGTAATGAATGAAAGATGTTTGTGAGACCGATGCAGCAATGCGATTCCAAAAAAGATCCTGGCAAGGAAGGCAGATGGAAAATTCACGAATGGCGCAAATATTGCATGTGCACATTGTCAAATAGTTTTCAAGTACTTTTTTTAAAGCAAAAGGTAGAGAATGAAACAGACATTCGCTCAAAACAAGGTATCAGCAAACTGCCTCAAGCTCAACCTGCTGTACTTTTCATTTGCAATTATTTGGGAGTTATTTTACATCCTGTATCAACAGGCTGGTTTTAGTGATGCTCAGCAAATACAGAAAAGCATTCCCAATAAGACTGCACACCCCAAATCTCTTTTTATCAAATGAAACTATAATAACCTTCTTTTTTGCCAACAGACAAAAAATGTAGCCTCTGAATCGGCACTTTTGCAGAATGTTTTCACTTATTTTCAAGAGCGAAAAATAATTAATATCAAATTACACCATGTCTCTGTTATCTCCTTCCAAGCCAAGGCTACAGGTTTTCATTCCAACCGAGTGGAATACACGATCAGAAAACTCAAAGCCCAAATGAATTAACAAGCGGTATGTGCTGTGCTTTTCAAATGAAAACCTGCAGCTGCACCGGCACTGTGAATCAGGTTGGAAATTTCTCCAGTTAAAGTATAGAGTTGACTGAAACTTCAGTGGTAAGGCAAGAGTGCATGCTTGTGATGAAATCCAGACCACAGCAGAAAGATGGAGATGACAAGAACAGGACATGTTATAAAAGAATACGCAATGGAAATATCAGAGAATGATTTTATGTTTCTTTTTCTGGATAAGTGGCTCCCAAACCGGTCCTCAGGCCCCCCAGATAGTCTACATTGTTGCTTTCTTAAATGTTTGGATTGAGCAAAAATGAGGACCATCTACAGCGCCCTGAGGACCCATCTGAATACCATTTTGGTGCAATAGAGTCTAATGTAGCAATAGCCATCTATTCCAGTTAACAAATTTAACCCAAATAAGGATTTTTACAGAGTTTTTTCGCTGTTAATTTAGTTCATTTCAATTAATTTAGAATTTTGAAGAGAATTAGTTCCTTTAATGAAAGATTCAATTTGGTTTTCTGACACCAGTGGGAATGCCAAAAACTGTGAGGTTTCAAAATATTTTATATTAATATTAATACAATTTGAATCATATGAATAACCAATATTTATTGATGGGTTATGGATGATGTTTATGTTTCATTACTGAAAAACGATGAAGGATGTATATAATGTAGGATGTAATAACCTCATACTGTCAATCTTTCTAGGTCTTGCAGACACCTTCTGTACATCAGAAGAATCCGCCCATTCCCCACCACCTAGGCTACCCAGAAGCTTGTCCAGTCTCTGGTCATCCCCGAAGTGGACGCTGTAACTCTCTTGTGGTGGATCTATCACTGAAGGCAACAAGAGCACCTCGGCTGATTCAGAATGCTGTTGCATGATGCGTCTTCAAATGTCCCAAGTTCTCCTACTACGCCTCTGCTACAGACCTGCTCACATCAGTTTTAAATCTTTAATGTTTGCTTTCATGACTGATAACAGTCTTGCACCCTCTCATTTGGTGGCATTAATCAAACGACCCCTCTCTCCTCAAGAGAAACGACACATCGAGACTCTTCTCAGTCCTCAGTGCTGGAATGAGCTTCCTCTTGTGGTCAGAACTGATGAGTCCCTTGCTTGAGCATCAAGCATCGTCTGAAGACCCACCTGTTCAAGGACTATCTAGGGCTCCAAGCTTCCCTATCTAGCTGCACCCTTATAGCTTTCTACAATTTCTTTTCTTCCTAAAAAAACCAAAACTTGTTATATCTAATATCTGAGTAGGTCGTAGACGATGAATTCTTTTCCCTTAGAACAGATGTAAATAAGTCGCTCTGGATAAGAGTGTCTGCTAAATGCTATAAAGAAAATATTGGAAAGTTATGACTTTTGAAAGTGACTATTCTTGTCATTGTGAGTACACACAGTGAAGCACAATGAAACTGGACGTCTGCATTTAACCCATGCACACACTGTGCAGCAGGGGGCAGCTATGAAAGCGCCCGGGGAGCAGTGATGGGGATGGTACCTTGCTCAAGGGTACCTCAGAGCAACCTACGTAGTAAGGGGTTTGAACCCACAATCTTCTGTGGCCGACTCCCTAAACACTAGGCCACCGCTGCCCCCCCCCCCTATGTTTTGTGGGACACCCTGCCTGTCTATATTCCACACCACATTACACCAGGCCCAAAACTCAGAACATTCTCTCCCAGGTGACCGTATTGATTTCAAGCAGTTCCACAAACTTACACATCGATTTTTGTTGTACAAACCCACCTCATTTGTTCAACTTTGCTTCATTTGAGTTTCACATGAATCTATATGTCATTTTCACCTTTTTTTTTCCTCCAAGCTTCATTATTTCTCACTGTGGCACTGGTCAATATTCATGTTTATGGCGGTATATTTCTCACAATGCTTTATTACAAAACTTGGCCTGTTGCTTTATCAGCATGGCGTCAGCAGAACTGCTTCAGCCGTACAAAAATCCTGAAATTCCAGAGTGAAATTCGAGCCTGAGGACATCTCGGTTAATTATGATGTCCATCGAAGAAGCGGCGATCCAGCAGAAGCAGTGGTATTTCGGTGAGAGGGGGATGAGTTTGATCAGAATCGAGAGTTTTGCCCTAAAACCTCATTTCTCTCTCAGTTTTCTCACAACTGCAGAAGTATTGAACAAGCCCACTCAAGTGGAACTACTATTTCTCCACACAATGTCTTAAAAAGCAGTAAAAGTGCTTCAGAGTAAATTCAGTGGGTTTCCACTCTAGGGCGTATCATGTCCATTTTCTGAGTCCATAAAGGACTTATTATCTATATTTTCACAGAATGGGCTTCACATTAACAACTCTTGGCTTGGCTGTAGTGTTTCCCAAAGACTGGTCGGTTTAGAACCACTACAGTATAACTGAAGTTCTATAAACTTGAAAAAAGTTCTCCACACTCGGTGAGTTTAGTCCTCCCCAGCCATCTGTTGCTGGGACTCCAGGACAGTATAATTGGCCTTGCTCTCTTTGGGTGAGCCAATGTGCTCTGATGTAACAGAATTGGCAGTTATTGGTCTCTTCCAAGTGGGCTGACTCATACATATGTAGTCACTCTTTAAAAACACGGGGTGCCAAAAAGGATTCTTTTAGTGATACCATTAGCTTTGGTTACCTAAAAGATTCTTTCAGTGGATGATGGAGGAAAAGAAGAATTTTAAGTAGCATCAACGTGGGGGATTTGCATGTCTGTCTTTTGCCATAAAAGTGCTGGAACTAGGTCCAGCGATCTCCATGACCCTGGTAAGGATTCGCATCTAAAATAATAATTTTGGGCTTTTATAATAAAATAAAAATGTAATGTAATACATTCAACTTCATTTAAACTGGTTTCTGTTCATTTCTGTTATTTTAAATCAATGTGTGATGGATCATCTCATTTATTTATCTGTTCATTTATTTATTTGGTTAAATAAAGGCTAAAATAAAGAATAATGATTAAAAAAAATGATGTTGAGGTATATAAATGTAATGCCAGCAACTGGTGACTTAAACAACCTCACTCAAGCATGCGCTGATTTTCACTGCTTGTTCCATTTTCTGTTCATCCACGCTTCTTGGTTTTATTTTTCTTAGGGCTGCTCCCGTTTAGGGGTCACCACAGAGGATCATTTCTTTCCATTTCTTCCGGTCCTCTGCATCGTCTTCCTTCAAACCAACCACTTGCATGTCCTCTCTCACCACATCCATAGACCTACTCTTCCTCTTTTCCTCTTTCCAGGCAGCTCCATGTCCTTCCAATATACTCCTCGTCTCTCCTCTGGACATGTCCAACCCAACGCATTCTTGCTTCTCTAACTTCATCTCCAAAACATCTAACCTGATCTGTCCCTCTAATATATTCATTTCTAATCCTGTCCATCCTCGCCACACTCAACAAAAATCTCAGCATCCTTTAACTTTTTTGTCTTTTTGTCAGTGCCACCATCTCCAACCCATACAACATAGCTGGTCTCACTACTGTCCTGTAAACCTTCCCTTCAACCCTCACTGGTACCCGTCTCCACCCATTCCAACCTGCCTGCACTCTCTTTTCTTCTTGTGTGTAATAATAATAATATTAACTCTCAATATACTTTTTTCAATTTAATACTATTAACGAACGTAGCTCTATTGCAACAGAATTGGCAGCCAGTGTTCTGAAGTACAGTCCCCATTTGAATAATCGTCTTTTAAAAAGCGCACCATTATAAGGCCATTGCAGCAAATGTAAATAGTTTGGCCATCTTGGCACGTCTCTTCAGGAAAGTGCGCAGCACATTTAACCGAAACCAGCCCAAAGAACAGCGGCTGGGTGGGCACGTGGGGACTGAAAGCAGCAGTCTAACATCCCAGCCTGTGACCTTAAACTGAAGGATGTGGCACTACCGCCTGCAGATCTGCAGTTTTCATTCTCCAAACGCATTGCCACACATTTTGCACACATTGCATTGTTACCCATAGTGCACTGCACAGGACTGAAAGAGCTGAGATACTTCATTATTGACATCACTTCTAAATCCTTGTTAGATAAATGCAAAATGTATTCCTGACCAAAATTTTTAAATACAACATTTGACCAATCTTCCTGATGAGGACTATTATAACTGTGTAACTTTAAGAAGTCAGACACTAAAGTGTGCACCAGTATCCAATGTCTTTTTACACTCTATAAAATCACTCTATGAAACACTCAATCTGGGCAAGATTGGGAAAATAAAAGTGTGTATGAGGGCTTCAGCAAGCGGAAAAGCTTATTAATAAAGGATTATTTACACGGTTCCTGCTTATAAGCTCACATCCTTCAGAATCTGATCTCTCAGAACTAAAAAAAGCCTTAAAAAACTATTTTATAAAAAATGTTTGACCCTCAGAAGCCAAATCAGGACTGCTGTTTGACCAGCAAAAGAATAAATGGAAGTTTTAAACTGGACATTTAAACTGGGGCAGCGGAGCCCTAGTGTGAGGTAGTGGTGAGCTAGAGGTTTGAGACAAGGCCCCAGGATCGGAAAATTGTGGGTATGAATCCCAGACCAGCAGGTTACCCTGAGGTACCCTTGAGCAAAGTACCGTCCCCATCGCTGCTCCATGGCCGCTCACTGCTGCAATGTGTGTGGGTAAAATGCAGTGGTGCTGTGTGCTCCAAATGGCAAATGGTCACTTTCACTTTCACTAAAGCAATCAGTCTGAAAGGGTTATTGTGATCTGGTTCCAAATAAACCAGCAAAACCAGTGAGGTGTGAGTTTCAACATACTGTAAACAGGGAGGTAAAAAAGAACCTGACGAAGCATTACACTGTGATTCACAGCAAGACGAAGCAAATGAGCAGCAATCACTTTGGCAATAAACACTCATACATACCCAAAACACTCACGCCGCTCGCTTGAGTGTTATTCAATGCTGAAACAGCTCTGTTCTGCCAAACATTCCCCACTCCCCTCACCCCCGCTGTCATGGGAATTGATGCCTGGGAGAAGAGAGAAATAATGATTTGATGTTGGGAGCAATTGAGACAGTTGTCTATGCCTATCTCCTGCCATCGCTGGGCCGTCGGACTCGCAGCAACACAGGCAGCCAATCGATGATAGAAGGGGCGTCATCCATCAAACGCAATGCCATCAAGCCTCTCATTAGTGGAATTATTGAACCATATTGCAGCTTGAGTTTGTCAAACGTTGGCACAATTTGAATAATGTGCTCCCTGTGCAGAGCCTGATCTATGTGTTCAATTACTTCGGTAGACTGATGGTATTTCACAGTGCAATAATAATAATAATATTAATAATAATAATCCACACAACCCTGGTTGGGATATGCAGCTCAGAAAATGAACAAAACGTTGGGTATTAGTAAAAAAAACACCTGTTATAAAATACATCATCCTAGAATACGGCAATGTTAAAGGAACTCTAATAAATAAGCTTACGAGTCTGAACCGTCCACAGTAGTGGCGAGAGGAGCCTAAAACCTGAGGCCTTTACAATAGTTTAGAGGAAGTTCTGGCCAAAGTCTTCTGTGGTTTTGGCCTGTTTTCAATCCTCATGAGGATCAGTAACCTCTGAGCACCCAAACCTTGTTACAAGTTCATTGGTTGTCCTTCCTTGGACCCCTTTTGGTAGCTACTAACCCCTGTAAAATGGGAACATCCTGTAAGACCTATCATGCTGGAGGTGCTCTGATCCTGTCTTCCAGTTTGGCTTTTTACAAAAACGCTTCGATCTGAAAGCTTGTCCATTTGCCCTGCTTCTAATTCGAAGTGCCTAAAGATACAAGGTTCTAGATTAAGGGATTCCAACCACTCAACATTCAGCATCAGTAGTAAACTAATCACCTGATCATCTGGAATCATCTACACCTGTTTGGCTTTGAATCTGCACCTTCACTGCTTCAGGTCTTAATGAGACGCTTTGTTCTGCTTGAAGGTTCACACGTAGATCACTGTGTGGATTAACCAACACAGAACTATCAAACTGCTCAGGTACAGAGACTGGACTGAACATGAGAGACAACAACACTGTCCTTCAGGAAGATCTGGAGAACTGCTCAGGTACAGAGACTGGACTGAAAATGAGAGATAACAACACTGTCCTTCAGGAAGATCTGGAGAACTGCTCAGGTACAGAGATTGGACTGAAAATGAGAGACAACAACACTGTCCTTCAGGAAGATCTGGAGAACTGCTCAGGTACAGAGACTGGACTGAAAATGAGAGACAACAACAATGTCCTTCAGGAAGATCTGGAGTATTGTTCCTGAACCTCAAGACAAGAAAGTCCTTCTGGAAGCAAAACTAGAGCACTGGGCTGCAGTGGTCTAGTGGTTAGGGACTTGGCCCCAGGACCAGTAGGTTAGCCTGAGGTACCCTTGAGCAAAGCACTGCCCCCAGAGGTGGAAATATTCACAAAGGCAAAAATAGTCACTCAGTATAAAAAAAGGAGAACTGAAGGTCTCAAGGCTTTTCCCCAGTTCTATACACGTCCGTGTTGTATATGTCTCTCCGATGATAACGCTAGCTCACCAAATTAGAGCCTACTACTGCCAACATCCATGTAATTACCCCACTTACAAATCATTCTGCCTTGTGTGGGGCAATTTATTGCTTATCTTATGAAGTCAGTTAAAAGCTCCTAAGTGCATATGCCAATCAGCCATAATATTAAAACCACCTGTCTGTTATTTTGTGGATCACCTTCATGATGCTTAAACAGATCTGACTCCACAAGGTCACTGGAGTCGTGTTGTGTTACCCAGCAGCTGAATCTATAAATCCTAAAGCGTTGTTTAGTGGTGGTGCAATGTTCCTATTGAGACTGCTTAATGACTAATTAACAACCACATGACTGTTTTTATTTCTCCCATTATTAATTCTTTAAAGGGCTGGTGGTGGTTTAGTGGTAGGGTACTTGCCTATGGACCTATGGCTCAAGAGGTCCCAGGTTCGAATCCCACCTCTAGCACTGCCACCACTGGGTCCCTGAGCAAGACCCTTAACCCTGAGTGTCTCCAGGGGGACTGTCCCTGTAATTAGGGCGTGGAAGTCGCTCTGGATAAGAGCATCTGCTAAATGCTGCAAATGTAAATTTTTTATCATTATGGTCTGAATGAGGAAGATGCAGATGAGAGGAAGAAATGGAAACGGATGATCCTCTGTGGCGACCTCTTAACAGGAGCAGCCGAAAGAAGAAGAAGGAGATTCATTTTCCATCTTTATGCTTCTGGGAGAAATAATGTGAGCGCTTTATGCCACTGCTGGATCTAAACGAGCATGATATCCATTCATTTGGACCCTCATAAGCTTGTGGTTTCACTACATGCTACTGTGCTTTGGGAGATTTGTTTAGTCATTTAAAGAGACGTAAGCAAGTGCCGCATTGATCTTCTCCGTCCTTTTTGGCAGAAGCCTGTCATCTTTGATTTCATCATCATGATTTCTACTTTTTGAAGGGATTCCAGGTGTAGCTGTCTCCCATCCTCCGTAATTCTTCCTTCACTGTCTCTGTCTCTCACCATTCTTGTAATCATCAGGCTTCCACACATCATGGCACTCAAATGTCTCGGTTTCTTTTACGGTGGCCATCTGTCTTCTGGAATGTGACGGCCTAAATCCTTTAATGATGCCCCAACAGCTTTCTCATTTCCCTCCTCAAACTCTCCTTTAAGCCTTTACAATCAATTAAGCACGACGGTGCAACACCATCATGGTCGCCTGCTCGAAACCCATCCCAGGTAAAGATGCGTGGACATCTGAAATGAAATCACAAGTTTGGATATCTGGCGGGGGCGAGCAATCTCATGCGGAGGTTATGGCCCAAACTGTGGGCTGATTGAATACACAAGAGTGCTGCAAACTACCATCAAACCGAGACAGAAGCAGTCATTTAGAGTAGCCATCCCCACTAACACAGCCTAATAACAGACCTCCCAGGGAGCGGCAAATGACTCAAAGAATATAGATCGAGGAGGTGTGGAGAACAAACACCTTTACACTCGAACAGTAAAAGGGCATGAGCACCAGAGAGCAGGAGAAAATTGCCCAGGTGCCTTGACTAATGGAGGTTCTATCAGCATCATTATAACAATGAAGCCAGAAAGAGAGTCAGAGTCAAGTTTAAGAGTACCGATCCAAATGTCTAAGCAGGGTTTTACGATGCATATATAAATGTGAAGGAGAAAGAGCTCATCATGAAGCTGAACTATTTTTCAATTAATTTTCCCAAGACATTTTTTTTCAGAAAAAATCAGAGACTATTGACTTCTGCAGCCTCAAAAAGCAGATGAAAACTTTTGAAAGTGACTATTCTTGTCATTGTGAGCACACAGCACAGCACACAGTGAACCGCAATGAAATTTACACCATTTTACCATTACACTCACACACGTGCAGCAGAGTGCAGCTATTGAAAGCTGCCTGGGGAGCAGTGATGGAGACAGTACCTTGCTCAAGGGCAACCTACTGGTCTGGGATTCTAACTCATGACCTACTGATCCTGGGGCTAACTGCCTAAGCACTCGGCCACCGCTGCCTCTTTTCACACCAAACCTGGTTTAGGTGATAGATCTTGTCTTCGGTAACCAGACAATCGCTGTGCTTAGAACCATTAACACATGTCAGGCCCTACACAGTAAAAAAAAAAAAAAAAAAAAAAAAGCCACAAAAGTATACTTAATGCAGCAGGGAAAGTATTTCAGAGTTTCGATTGTGCCAGTCCTTCACTGGTGTGTGAAGTTGTTGCGATAGAAGCTGAAACAATTTGCAAAAAGTGTGTCTTTGACAGGCACCAAATTGTGATGGCTAGACGACTGGGCCAGAGCATCTCAGCAGGTCTTTGTGACTTTCTGGCATTAACTGTGACCTAAAATCATCACAGCTCTCAGAATCCCACTTTTCATCCAGATTTATGAATATATGAAGATATCCTCATGCTTTTGTGGACTGCTCCTTCTCCTTGTTTGACATGAGTTTGTGACATGAGAAGTGGCCCATGATTGGCCCTTTTCTATCAGAGACAGTGGTTCTTAGCTACTCTGGGTGCAATGGAATCAGCGTGCTACACACACCAGCAGTGAACACACACACACACACACCAGCAGTGAACACACACACACACACCAGTATCGGTAGCAGGGTCTGCAATGACTGCACCCAGGAAGCAGTTGTGGGATTGAGTGCCTTCAGCTTGAACTCTGCCCTCCTGTTGCAAGATATCGATTTTGGTTTAATTTTCATTTTCTCCATAGACCAAATACACGTATTTCTTATATTTTTTTACATATTGCAGGTTAAAAACCATGCGCGGGATTTACTGAGCCCAATTAGACACTTGCAGTAAGGCAGAGCATGATCCATGATAACATTTTGTCTTGTTTTCCTTTCTTAAGGATCCTTTGCCTCAGTAAAAAAGCACTTTGCAGCAACAAGTATTTCCCCACTCAACAGATCATGTCCAAGGATTCCCACTCATGCATCATTGAATTTCAGCTAACTCTGCCTCTGTGCATGTGCTCCTGGGCAAACCCTTTTCTCTAATGCATTGGCATTTTCCCCATTATTAACACAGGTCAGTACTTCAAAGAGGCGCTGGCTGTCCATTACTGGCTGGATTGGATGAGATCATTTAAAACCAATAAGTGAGAAGATGTCAGGATGTTGCCGTTTGAAGAGATAAAAGGCACTTATAACCCTTTGCATGCTTTCAGCTTTTTAGCCAAAGCCCCTGAGGGCCATTCGCAGCCCAGTACAGTAAAAAGCTGCCTAAGCAGTTAGCCAATCACGTGATGGGCAGGAAAGAGTTTGCAGTTGCAGTATAATGGCGACTAACAGCTTTGAAGGCCCCATTTAGATGCCAACTGACTTATTGTGGGTGGTTGTAAATACACATCATTCAGAATAAACTAAAGAAACAAGTGAAAGTAATCATGCACAATCAGAAATGAATGCTTTTTTGGGAGAAAAAATAGAACTTCTTTAAACCTTCAGAAGGTTCTACACACTTATATACCTCATTTACAAAAACAAGCTACTTTTTAAGGTAGTATGAGGAAACTCTCTTCTTGCAACCTTTCTTTAGTGATCTTTGGAATAACATGGCAGCTATTAGCCTCACCTCGGAGCAAGCTTGGCTTCTATGTCTCTCACGTCTGTGTTAACATAGTGTGCTATAAATCATCCTCTCTGCTCATATATACCTAAAGGAAGCTACTACCCCTCAGAGACATTCTGATCATAGTCTTAGAACCATATACTTTTTCATTGCCTGGCCATAAACAGCATGCCTGGCTACCCAACCTCTTGGAAGGTGTCAGTTCTCTACCAGCCAGCACCAGTACTGCTGCAGCCTAATGTCAGATCTCTCAAAAGTGAAATCAACCAGTTTCTAAATCATCTGCCTGGCCAAGTGAAGTGAAATTGAAGTAAAATGGACTTTTAGCCATAGACAATGTTCTACAGCATAAAGTGCACCACAACAAATGCTTCCTTTACATTTAACACCTCCATGCCCATGAAGCAGTGAGCTTCCATAGATCCATCACCTGGGGAGCAGGTACCTTGCTCAAAGGTACCTCTGGGTAAACTACTGGTCCAGGTTTTGAACCCACAATTCTCTGATCTTGGACCCAAGTACCTAAACACTAGTGGTCCTGACTTAGACCACATGGCAGATCAAGCAATAATCCCCCATGGATTCTCAGAGCACTACACCACAGACACCTTTATCTATTAAAAGGAGGATGTGTTTGTTGATGTTCTGAGAGAGGTTTGAACTGTCTTCCCCAATCACCCATCCAACCTCTCCATTGATTAATTCAGGAGAAGGAGGAAAGGGCCATGTTTAGGAGAAGCAGCAGGCCCAGACAGGATCAGTCCAGCTGAACTTACCTGTGCAGCTCAAAGGGATCCTAATGTTTAAACACATTTTCAACTCCGTCCGCCACCAGTCTGCACTTCAACAGCACTTTAAGACTATAATCATAACCCCTGTGCAAGCATCTCCTGTCCTCAACAACTTCAGATCAAATGCCCAAACGTCTGTGGTCAAAGTTAAGGACTTCACCCTCTCCAACACCATCTCTGGTAGATGCTCACCACTCTTCCTACTAAAACAACAAGTCTGTTGAGGACATTTTTATCTAAGCCCTCCACCATACACTCCAAAACATAGAGTCACTCATCATCTACACCCACGTCCCATATATCGACTCCAACCCCAGTTTCTTCAATAACCTGCTGGACAAGAACACTGGCCTGTGCTATTGCTATTGGATTCAGCACTTCCCAAGAAGACAACAGAAGGTTAAGATGAATAGTGTTTAATCTAACCCTCTGACCTTCGGTATCCCCCAGTGTTGTGTTCTTTCACTCTACTGTGAGCAGTTAGTTCAGGTAGTCACTTGGACCCTTGATAAGGACATCAATCTCACCACATCTAAAACAAAGTCTTTATTAATTTCAGACATGTCTCTCTTCCCAATACTCAGAACATTTTCAGGAGAAGCAATAACCAGTTCATTTCTTGGCACCTACATCAGCAATACACTTTAATGTGAGATCAACACTGACAATATTAGCAAAAAGCCTGGACTTTTCTGAGTCAACTCATAAATTTCAAAGTAAAACAAAAGCTCTGAGTGAATACTCACCGGTTTGGTATGCATAGTCAATAAATCAAGGCCACCCAGTTTGGGCCCTGCAGACCACGATGGGTCCATACTCCCTTTGTTTTGGCCCACAATGGCCTTGCCAGGCTGCTGCTTATTCTCCTCTAATTAAAAGTGCTGTGAAAGCCTTTTTGTAAAGACTATAGACTGAGGAAGTGACGGCCTAGTGTTTATAGACTATGATCAGAAAGGCATGGGTTTGACGCCTAGACCAGTAGGTTACCCTGAGGTACCCTTGAGGAAGATGCCGTCCCCAACACTGCTCCCCGTGTACTGGATGTATGGCTGCCCCCTGCTGTGAGTGATGTACTGTGCATTCACAATGACAAACAGCCACTTTTTTGTTAATCAGGTTAAAGTACATCAATTGAGTTTTACTTCAATGGACAATTATATCTTTTCTCTTGCTTTTTCTGTCTGTTCATCCATCATCAATTATCTCAACTGCATATCTGAACCAAGGTTGCCAGTCTCAGTACTCATTAGGTGAAAGTCAGAAATACACGTTTATATGACGTTTATTTCCGGACACGCTTAACATTTGGCCGATCAGAAGATAGAATTTGGGCACATCAGCAATAAATGTGCCCAGATTATTGGCACCCCAACCCATCGGATTTATTCCTTGCCCTTGTCTAAGGCAGTGATTCTCATCCCTGATCATGGAGACAACCTGCCTTACACATTTTTGCATTTTCAATACTTCCAGTACACCTGATCCAACTAATCAGCTCATTAACAGCCCCTCACTGAGCTGGAGTTGGTATTTAAGGCAGCGAAAACATTAAAATGTTCAGGGCAGGTTGCCTTCGGGAACAGCTTTGAAGCACTGGTCCAATGTGATGTTGGCATCTGCCCGTGTTTGATCATACAGGCACTGTTGAATTGAGCTTACTTATGAGGCTGTACCGAAAGCAAAGTTCACCATCTCTGTTGTGCGGTCATTAAAAACAACTACTCTGATTCTGCTGCAGCCTTCAGACATTGTTTACTGTGCCTTTTTGAAATGGGATCAAATTGCACACCCAACTCAGAGACTTTGAGTCTCAGTCATCATGGTTCAAAAATCATCTTTATCCAGAGTTACCAGCAAACAGCTTTGCTCTTGGCAGTGAAGTTAATTATGTGACTCTCTCTTAGCACTCCAGCTGTTTTGGACCACTGAATAGACGTCTTTTTGGGAAAACGCACACAAATAAATGAGGTTTCAAATTGACTCTCAAAAAAAGACTTAAATAAAAGTAAACAATGTTTGCTTTGTAGACAAGACACGTCAGCCATCATTTTGGAAAGGTACAACCAGCAAAGAGCTCCCTTTTCACCCACAGAGGGAAAAACTTGGATGATGTGTGACATAAAATCAAATGAAACCATTGAAATTGGGAGCAGATTTGGACTTATCGTTGCGGCGGATCGTGGCTAACTGCTCTGCGTTATGCAAAGCCTTTCATGCGGCACTTGGGCTCTCAAAGCCGAATATGTATAATCAGACAAGTTTATTGGGAATGTGCACAATCCATTGCTCCAGTACTTCTTAAAAAGATGGCACATTGTGAGAAAAACTGTTTAACACATGAATTAGCATTGCTGCAGTCGTTCTTCCACCTTCTGGAGGTGATGAGGATGACAAGTTATTTAAAATAATAACACAGGGTTTATAGACTGACCTAAACATGAGACTTTGTCACTTAAAATGACTCAATATTCACTTTCACTCTTTTTTTGGCCCATTTGCATGTAGAATTTGGAGCTTTGGTTCGTTTATTACTGGACAGAAAACAGTGAGTGCATTAGTTCTAGTATTTTAATCAAGTAAGTATGTTGGAAGAGATTGTTAGTTGGGGCATACTGCAGCATAGTTCCTCATTCAGCATGATTTTCTATTCTAAAGTCAAGATTTAAGCCATTTTTCCAACATTTTATGTGTTAAAAATATGTGAAAATCTACAGACTGTGGCCAAACATTTCTATCTTTGTTTCATTTGACAAGAGAATTAGGCTTCTTGTGGTCTAAGAGTCATTCGAGTGTCACTGGCAAACCCACGGCGGCATCTCATGTGAAGTGAAAATGAAGTGAAAGTGATTGTTTGTCATTGTGAAACACTGCACGGCACACAGCGAAACACAAAGAAATGCAACCTCGGCATTTCAGCCATACACACTGTGCAGCAGGGGGCAGCCATATTCAGTACCTGGGGAGCAGTGTTGGGGACACTACCTTGCTCAGGGCAGACCTGGGATTTAAACTCATGATCTTCCCATCCTGGGACCTAGTCCCTAAACACTAGGCCGCTGCTGCCCCATGTGCCTTTTAGTGAAGAATGGTTCCTATGTGGCTTGTCTACCAAAGGAACTGCTTGCTGGGATGCAGGAAGGTTCTCTTATTGCCACACTGGTGCTCTAGATCAATGATTTTTGGCTTCTTGGTAATCTGACTTACTAAGTTTGCTTTTTCCGCGAAGACTATTAATGTTTCCAAATCCCTTCATAGAGACTAGCAGGCTCTTGGAGACTATATTTAAAGCAGAAATTCTCCTGTATTTGCTCCTCAGATCTGTGTCTTGACCCAGTCCTGCTTTGCAAATCTACTGACAATTCTCTGAATTGGCTTTTTCACTCTTAAACACATCATCAGCTGTGAGACCTTATAAAGAATAGGCGTGTCTTTCCTAATCATGCCCAATGAATTAATTTACTCACAGACGGACTCCAGTCAAATTGTGAGAGCATCTTTAGGACCACTGATAGAAGAAGGATAACCAGACGCCTTCTAAATCTAGGTCCATCCTGTGTGGAGTGGACATGTTGTCCCTGTGTCTGTGTGTGTTTTCTCCAGATGCTCTGGTTTCCTCCCACCATCCAAAGCCATCCAGGCAGTTTGGACATGTTAAATTGCCCTCTAGATGTGACTAGTGACCTGTCCAGGTTGTGTCCCCACCTGCCTTTCCCCCTGCGAGCTGAAATAGGCTCGGGCACTGTGACTCTAATCAGGACAAGCAGCTAAGAAAATGAGTGAGAGAGTAAATTATACCTAAACAGACCAAAAAACGAATTTCCTTTTGTAATTTCAGACTGATTATAATGAGGTTATTGTCTCAACATATCTTCTAAAACATGGTTTCATTAAAGGCAAATGAGAAAAGTGCAGGAGTGACATGCCCACAACGGAGTTAAAATTTGCATCCACTGTTTCGAACGTTCATTTATTCAATACAATACAGTTTTGAAGGTTATTATTAGTTTGGGCTGCTGACTGCGAGGAGAAGATCCTTGCTCTGGTGGGATGTTTGTGAAGAAAAAGAAAAACACCTGTGAGAACTGAGTATCTGACAATCTGAAGCCGCTGCAGGATTGTCTCCTCTTGTGAAGGCTAACAAAGAGCAGGCTGGAAGAACAGCAGTGAAGGATGGGGTGAGGAGCCTTGAGAGTATCGAACCATTGAAATTTTCCAGCTCTCATTACACGCTTCAGAGCGAAAGAGCAAACCCCCCTAACCTCCTTTTAAATAAAGCCCTCTGAGAAAGATGATCAATCATGTGGAGGTCTGCTGAAAAGCCAAGGTGGCTAATACTAGGATGGGAAAGCAGACCTTCTGAGACCTTTTGTGGCTGACAGAAGCTAAAGCCTGATATTGGCACTGGTTTTGTAAACTTCAGCGACCAAAGCTGGTCTTATCAGAAATCATCAGCTCCTTTTTGTGAAGAAGAGACAGCTCCAGATAATGATTTCTAAACCTAAAGAGCACAAAGCCGCTTGAAGCTCATTTAAGTGCCTGAACTACAAGTTATGATTCATTTGTGTGAACTCATAGGAATTATGTGCTATTTGCATTTAAGTGAAGCTTTTTGAGATACAGTGCAAAAGTCTTTTCCAAAGTAGTGGCGAGAAGAACTTCACGAGGCCTTTACAATAGTTTAGAGAAGCTATTGGCCTGTCTTCATTCCCCATGAGCATCAGTGACACTGAGTAGTGATGGGGGCGGTACCTTGCTCCAAGGTAACCTACTGATAAGGGATTCGTGGGTCTACTGACAATTCTCAACACAAACAGTAATCAATGTCATTTACATCACTTCAGGATTGTCAGAGCATCTCATATTTATAACAGTGAGTAGATTAAGCTGAAGAAATGGAAAGTGTCTGAAGATGCAAGGTTCTAGATAAAGGGGTTCCACTCAGCATTCAGCATCAGCAGTAAATGATTCATCTGATCATCTGGAATCATTTGTTAAATCATCATCAGTTAAAGGGAACAAAAAGAGTGTGAAAGCTCCCCTGTATTTCTCTTTATCTATCCCTTCCCTACTTTAATTAAAATTGTACTTTTTAACATTCTACCAAAGGTCTTTAGAGAGACTGATTGATTGATTGACTGATTGACTGACTGACTGACTGACTGATTGATTGATTGATTGATTTCCTCACAGTACCATACTATTGTAAGATTTATTTTTTTCCTTTCCTTTCCTTTGGCCACTTTTGGATTCCTGTAGGAACGGTAATATTAGCGGCTCTTTTTCTTCTTTTTTTTTTACACATAAGATTTCTCATCCTCTGTATAAAGGGGAGATTTGTGAAGCCTGATCTCCAGAGTTCACTCTCAAATTACAGATATTTTACATCCTCCGGCACCGTCAAACCTGCACAGTCCAACCTGCCTTGATAACTTATTTAAAGGAGAAGCGATGCTACATCTTACATCTTCTGAATACATTCATGCTGCCACAAGCGTTAAAATTAAAGATCCGCCCCAAATTTGAACACTTTTTTCCCTCTTGTGAAAGGGAAGTCATCGTTGTGAGAAATTAGCCCCAACATTGGCAGTGTTTCATCAGCTCCAGTGATCCTTTAAGATGAGTTCAAATGAGGCTATTAAAGATGTGGTATCTTCATCAATATAACATTTTTCATGGAGCAGGACGGCGTGCACAAATGTCGTCTTTCCACCAGAAACTATGAAGCAGGAACATGGACAAGGAGTAGCTGGGTGCCAAGAATCCGCAAAGTTTTCTGAATATAGTTAAGCCTACAGTTTGGAGCACAGTTAACGCTGTGAATCATCTAAACCCCTGGAGTCCAACTGACTAAGAGATCAAGACTGAATGGACCACTTGGACAGGAATGCTTGTTCTTTAAGCACTAGGCATTTGATGAAAAGGAGTTCAAAAGCATGCTTCACCTTTGCACACTCTCAAGTTCTCAACTTGTTTTCAAAAAAATAGAACTTCAAATTGTATAAACCCTTTATGTTATGTACACATTCGAAAAAACAGTAAAATGTAAAAGCAGATCTCAGAGAATATGTGAAAGGTGTGAAATGTATCTGGTTGAATGTTTCTCCTCTATGATGGAGAACCACATTGTGGTTCCAAACAGGGTTCCGCTATAAATTTTAAAGGATTCATTAATAAAGGCTGAAGTAAATGAATCATTTGATGCTTAAGTGGTGTTTTGCATGGTACAACGGTTACTCCATCATCTATGATGGAGAACCTAGTGATGAAAGTGAAAGTGAATTTGAAGTGAAAGTGAGTTTTTGTGAAACACAGCACAGCACTCAGTGAACCACATTGCTTTTGACCTGCACACACACAGTGCAGTAGGGGCCATCCATATTCAGTGCCCGGGGAGCAGTGATGGAGATGGAACCTTGCTCAAGGGTACCTCAAGGCAACCTACTCGTCCAGGATTCAAACCCACAACCCTCCAATCCTGGGGTCTAGTCCCTAAACACTAGACCCCTGCTGCTCCACTGATTTGTTAAACCAAAAGGGTTTCCTTGTAAAACTCCCGATTTTTAGAAAACCTTTTAGAGGTTAAGATGTTATAGAGGCTCTTCTATTCTACTAATCTATTAATAGATTCTGTAAGGAACCAAAAAGTGGTTCTTCTATTTATTGCTCCAAAGGAAAGTACAGAGAAAAGACTTAAATGTGTAAATCTGTTGGATTATTCTGAATAAAACTTCACATTAATGAAGAAATGCACTTATAAAGACAAGAAAAGGTAAGTGGAAGTGCAAGAGTATGATTTCAAATTGGAAACAGATGCAGCCCATTCTGTGTGCTGCGAAACGTTCCCTCCATTGGCTTCAGCGTTGAAGGAAGATAGGAAAACCAAAGTGGGTTTCAATTTTGTGTATAGAGTCTTCCAGATGGAATTCTATTAGACTGATGAGATGTCTTTCCTAAGGAATGAGATTCAGTCTCGGCTGCCTTACAGGTGACAGAGAGAGAGAGAGAGAGAGAGAGAGAGAGAGAGAGAGAGAGAGAGAAAGAGGGAGACAGAGGGGTAACAGACTGGCAGCGATATTCATTTCCACCTAATATAAGTGGCTCTAATGGGCCATGGCATCAAGAAATGGAGTCGGCGAATCCCCGGCGCTGGCTGGAGAAAGTGATGTTGGAAAGTCTAGAAGAACTCATCTACTTTCTGTCCAACAAGCAGGAGAATCAAAGCCTTTCTGAAGTGGACTGACCTAATCACACTCTGTTATGTGAGATGTTAAAACCTTTGAAGCTCTGAAGCTTTAAACTTGTGGAGTTTGGAGTGCGCTTGAAAGAAGTCCTTGATTACCCGGTGTCTCCTCTCGGATTTAGGAATAAAGTAAGAATTAGAAGCTGCTGTAATAAAATAGGTAAGAAAATGCTTAGTAGATAAAATGTAAGCGTGAAACAAGAAAAAAACAAAATTGATGTGATTGTTTATCCCTCCGAATGATTAAATACATGAGAAAGGAAGAGAGAAACTAGGAAACAGAATCCAGAAGAGAAAGAAAATTAATGATCACATTTAGACTAAAATGAAAAATAGTTGGGCAATATGATAATATGTTTTTTAATCATGATTAATTCAGCTCAGGCCACTGGTAAGAGTGATTTGTGGGGATCTAGACTGGACCTAAAATTTAGTTCTAGGCTAAAACTAGTTAAGCAAAATGTACAGTATCACATTTAGTCCATCAGTTAAAAAGAGCCTCTAAAAAACAAGAGTACAATCCATCAAACAACTGACTGAATATCTATCTATCTATCTATCTATCTATCTATTCATTTTTTGTTTGTTTGTTTTGGCCTAATGTTTAGGGTCAAGGCCTCAGGATTGTAAGGTCATTGGTTCAAACCCATGACATGATACTGATACCCTTGAGCAAGGTACTGTTCTCATCACTGCTCCCTGGGTGCAGGACATAGCTGCTCCCTGCTGCACGGTGTGTATGGGTGAAAGGCTGAGGTTGTATTTTGTTGTGCTTCACTGTGTGCTGTGCTATGTTTCGCAATGACAAATAGTCACTTTCACTTCATCTTGACTCCAGCAGATTGCTTTGATGTCTTCATTCCAATGTGCTCACTGCCATGTGATTGGCTGATTGGATACTTGCATTCACAAGCAGTTGTATAGGAGTCACGCGTACCTAATAAAGTGGCCAGATGGGTTTAGGGCAGAATTGGATCCTGTGTGTGCATTTCATCTGTGAATGGCTTTATTTAACTTCCCTTTATTTTCATCTACGTTGAAAAGCTCTGGCCAAAATGATCCACTTTTGAGAGCCGCATTCTGTTTGCTGGAGTGACCCGAGCTCGCACGTGGAATATCTGCAGTGCTTTCTGAAAGGCCTGCCTGCAGGCACTCTTCAAGGAATTTTATTTTAAATGTGCAAAAGAAGTCACAGTGGGTCGTGACTTCAGTCACCTCATCCCTGATTACATGCTCTTAGCCCCGCCCTTTGATAATCAAGAAAAAAACATTTTGCTGACTCATGTGCTAAAACGTGCCAGACTGAAGAGCTTGTCCTCGTTTTCATGAATATGCATTTTATTTAAGAGGGCATGCGGTGGCCAGGAAAGCATCAAAAGCCATTCGATAAGAACGCACACTCTGAGGCCATTGGATCCAATTTCCTCGCTGCTGTTCTTCGCAAGACCTGCTGCTTGAACGTTGTTTTTAGGCTGAATGGTGGGCAAAGGGGTCCTTCGGTCTTTGGAGGCTGCATCTAATAAGCATAGGCAATTGGGCCTTCCATCAACAGCTCATTCATGGCCCGGGCTAGAGAGGCAGGCGGGGGAGATTAATCAGAGGGCTAATCAGTGCTGTTGCAGGCCGAGCAGCAGGGAAGACGCCGGCAGCGCGACCTAAACGATGGCGCATATTAATTCTGCCCCAAGCTCAGCCTCAGAAATGTGTCAGTTTTGGAGGAATACAAGGCTTTACGCATCACTTTACTAGAGCTTAGCACGGCAGAACACTTTAATTGTCTAATTTCAAAGGTGAACAGCTGACACTTAAAGGACTTCAACAGCAGCGTCACGGAAATGTGTCTATGGACGAGCGAAAGCTGGAGGGTTCAGAATAACCCGAGTCACTGAGCGGTACCGTTTCTTGCCTCTTGCATCAGAAAGTCATCGCTCGTCGGAGGCTTTGTTATGGAGAACGCCGTCAAGTGGCATGAACTTTAGCTCCCATTTCTCTGACTGTCTTTTTCTCAGTAGGGTTACTGCTGACTTATTGTTGGAGGCTGAAATGATATCTCAACCCCCTCAAAAATCACTCAGTTCACTTTACATACGGGGGCATTTTCAAGGAGAATGAATGAACGGCTAAATAAAATACCAAACCAGTACGTCAATAATGGAAAGGTTAAAGCAAGAAATGTGATTAAAAATATATATTTTGTGCAAATTTATCCAACCTTTTATTCTCCGTTACAGTAATCTAGCCTTCTCCTTTTCTATCACATGCTGGTTTCCATGCTGGACGCTCCAAGTTCTAGTGATGGTTCAGATGATTGTGTTTAAGCTGGATCTCAGAACCGATGACACAGACGTGTAAATATACACCCAAAACAGTTTGCCGCTAATTTACTCCAATAGAATGGGCCTGTTAATGAACCCATCTTGAAGAAGATGGGCTTTAAGTGAATGATTCTGAAGATTGCTGAGATGTAAAGAACCTTAAGCTGTAAAGCTGGTGTAGAAATTCCAGAAAGAATGGTTCATTATGTGCTGTGAGGCGCTGACAGTAATGGGAATTATGCGAATATAAAAAGGTTTCGTAGGAACAAGAATGATGATTGTTTCACACGTTCATTATAATAAGGTTTTTGAATTAAAGAATATAAAAAGGTGTCTGTATGGCTTATTCTTCTCGATAAGGACATTTAAATGTATTTTTGAAAATGAAAACAAAATGATTGGGACAAAATGTTGTATTGAATAATGGAACTGGTTGTTATGTTTGTGTGTGAGCCTTTTGTGTTCGTTTACGTTGGTGTGAATTTTATTTGGGAAGTGTAGGTGATGCACGGTTTAGTATTTAGTAAAGAATATAGTCACAGTAAATTTAATGCATAAAATAAATACAGTTTCACAATCCTGGATGAAATTCCTCAGCAATCAGCAGGTTGCATTAAAAAGATTATTATTTCATTTTGTTTCATCATGCTATTTTAGAAGCAACTGCAATAAAAATGCGGTACAGCTGTGAACCAAACAAGTTATAGTGACACTAAAGTGACTAGTGACGAGTCAGCAAAATGTTTTTCTCTTGATTATCAAAGGGCGGGGCTAAGAGCATGTAATCAGGGATGAGGTGACTGAAGTCACGACCCACTGTGACTTCTTTTGCACATTTAAAATAAAATTCCTTGAAGAGTGCCTGCAGGCAGGCCTTTCAGAAAGCACTGCAGATATTCCACGTGCGAGCTCGGGTCACTCCAGCAAACAGAATGCGGCTCTCAAAAGTGGATCATTTTGGCCAGAGCTTTTCAACGTAGATGAAAATAAAGGGAAGTTAAATAAAGCCATTCACAGATGAAATGCACACACAGGATCCAATTCTGCCCTAAACCCATCTGGCCACTTTATTAGGTACGCGTGACACCTATACAACTGCTTGTGAATGCAAGTATCCAATCAGCCAATCACATGGCAGTGAGCACATTGGAATGAAGACATCAAAGCAATCTGCTGGAGTCAAGACGAAGTGAAAGTGACTATTTGTCATTGCGAAACACAGCACAGCACACAGTGAAGCACAACAAAATACAACCTCAGCCTTTCACCCATACACACCGTGCAGCAGGGAGCAGCTATGTCCTGCACCCAGGGAGCAGTGATGAGAACAGTACCTTGCTCAAGGGTATCAGTTTCATGTCATGGATTTGAACCAATGACCTTACAATCCTGATGAAAATAAGGGGAAGTTAAATATTCACAGATAAAATGCATGAACACCGTACAGCAGGCGGCAGCTATTTAAAGCATTCAGGTAGCAGTGGTGGAGACAGTACCTTGCTCAAGGGAACCTCAGGGCAACCTACTGGTCTGGGATTCAAACTCATGACTCTCCAGTCCTGGGGCCCAGTTCCTAACCACCAGCGATGATTTATCTACTGTACACAATACACACAATATAAAACATGATATGAAACTTTTTAAATGAACCAATAGAAATTGATTTGGATTTACATATTCTTACATTCGAAATGAGGCTTGTTTTTTCTACCATTTGATGTTTTTTTGGCAATAATATTCAGAGAAAAACATCATACTATTGTGCTGCACACATCTCTCCACTATTCCTGCACATTACAAGGAGCTCGTTGAGTTTTTGTCTCCTAATGGCCTTTTAATCAGCATCCCATCTCAATAGAGAGCCACTGCCTGCGAGCCATTTCGTCCACATCCAGGCCTGGACAGCAGAGGGCTTGTGGGAGCAGGCGGTGACAGCTGGACACTCCCAGGTGCCACTACCCCTCACAAGGTCACTCAAGCCTGACCAATGAGTGCACTCACCAATGCCAAGTGGACACTATCAGCCTGCTGCAACACCAGCCAGTCCAAATATACACAGTGTGTCGCATAGAGGACTAAAGTAGTGGCTGACCCTCTGCCCTGGCATACAGTATTACTGAGATGGCCCGAAAGGCAAACTCCTGTGTCCATGGTTCCAGTCACGCTGGGCTTCACCAGCACTAACAAGGGTCAGGTACTCTGTGGAGGGGGACATGGACCCTTGGCTATAATTAGGGAAGAAAAACTGTTGGCCACACATTGTGCTGCCTGCTTTCTCTTTCTCGCAATGGAGAGGAGACAGATGGAGTGCAGAAATAAGGGGAGGACTATATAAGGTCCATTAAATATAACCATATGACATAGAATATCAAATACATGCAATAAAAACACACGCTGGTTACACTTTACCGAGCCGGGAAGAGGGGAACACGCCAAATACTTTATCTGGTTTTGTATGCAGGTGAATACTTATGCAAAATATCTTCTGTTTTTCAGTTTGATCATTGGCAGAATTGAGAGAATTCATCTTTACGTGATATACATTAATATTACACTTTCATTTAAACGTCAAAAATAATTTGGAGAAATATTAAAAAACATATGTCATAAATAAGATAAATAAATATTATAATAAATAATAAATATTCTACAGGTTTTGCTCCAACAGATAAGACGGAAATAAAGAGAGAGTAATAAACTATATCATCAATATTAGATATCGTATCACCAAATTGTTTACAGCGGAAGGAAAACCATTTCTCTGACGTTTCTGAAAGGAATGTAATGTGATTTTGTGGAAAGTATTTGTGAAATATTTCAATTCATCCATTCATCTTCAAATCTCAAAACAGTATTAAGGAAATAAGTTTTTACTGTGAAAAAAAAAAGGACACTTACGGCATTTAGCAGACTTGTAATGTCCTAATTACGGGGACAGTCCCCCTGGAGACATTCAAACCTGGGACCTCTTGAGCCATAGGTCCAAAGGCAAGGACCCACCACTAGACCACCACCAATGGGAACGGTGCCGTTTTCTTTAAGTGAAAGTGAAAGTGACTAGCCTTGTCATTGCGAGGTCACAGCACACGTGAACCACAACGAAATTGGACCTCTGCATTTAACCCATGCACACAAACACTGTGCAGCTATTGAAAGCGCCCAGGGCAGGTCCAAAAGTTTTTGGACACATCTTATTATGAAAGTGAAAGTGACTACCCTTGTCATTGTGAAACGCAGCACAGCACAACACGACACAACGAAATTCAGCCTCTGTGTTTCCCCCATACACACATGCAGCAGAGGGCAGCAATGGAAAGCACCCGGGGAGCAGTGACGGGGACGGTACCTTGCTCAAGGGTACCTCAGGGCAACCTACTGGTGAGGGGAATCGAACCCACAATCTTCTGATGTGGGGGCAACTCCCTAACCACTAGGCCACCGCTACCCCTGTTATTTATCTGTCACAACAGGATGTTCTTGTTACTTTAAGCGCTCTGGGTTGAAACACTGCTTATAACTTCAGCATTAAGGATAAATTGCTACAGGAAAGATCTGATCAAACACATATTCGCTCATCTACACATGTGCTGCTCAAGCGCCTTTCAGAACTTTCCCAAACTTCTGAAAGTACATCAAGCCAGATGTAAATTTGATCATCTTTAATAAGACCATGTGATAACTAGACCATGTGATAACTAGACCATGTGATAACTAGTCCCTCCGTGACTAAAACCTACACACGTGTTAAGTGAGAGTTTTTTTTTTGTTGTTGCTGTTGCAAGTTTATTTAATAACCCTCGCTGGGTCGAAATGACATCGCAAGTTATAGCTTATTTTGTGACTCAGGGTATTTCTGGCATGTCAGAGTGACATAATGCTGATGTGACACTGCTTGCCGAGAGAAGCTTGTTGGAAAATTGAACAAAGTTGAGTGCTTTAGAAAGAAGCCCTGCAGTATCTCCTCGACTTGGCACTTGGTGGTTAGATTGACATGAAAATGTGTTGCGTAACATTGTTATAATACGAGGACGGTCACGACACTGTAATGACATACCGATGTATTATTCATCTGGCTATTACCTGAAGTTTGGCATTGCATTAAACAGAAAAAGATTCCTGACATTGTTTTAGGATAGATGTGTGTATACATTGAATATGTAAAGCTCTGTTTACACATCCAGAGACCAGGAATTTTCCAGTTATTTTGGTTAGAATTGGTTTTTATCCTCCTGCATCCCTGCTTAAAGTAAAGCAAATGATATTTTTTCTGCATTAACACTTTTTAAATGCTTCAGATTAATTGTGTTTACTGAACTATGTAGAATGAAAAGGGCAGTTTTTCAATTTCTCTAAAGTAATATTTCACTTCAGTATATTCTACATTTACAACATGCTTCAAATTAAACTCCCTGAAGCAGCGATGCACTTGTATCTAGGAATTAGGTCTCATTATCAGAAGATTGTGGGTTCGAGTCCCAGAGCATTAGGTTTCCCTGAGGTCCCCTTGAGCAAGGTACTGTCACTAACCCTGCTCCCCATGCACCCGATGTATGGCTGCCCCCTGCAGCACTTGGCGTATGGGCAACATTTAGAGAAGAAATTTCATCGTGGTTCACTGTGTGCTGTGCTGTGTGCTTATAGTCACTTTCACTTTCACTAGAGCAGCAGTGCCCTAGTGCTTATGGACTAGGTCCCATAATCAGAAGGCTGTGGGTTTGAGTCCCTGACCAGTAGGTTTCCCTGAGGTACCCTTGAGCAAGGTTTTGTCCCCATCACTGGCCCCTGGGCATTGGATGTGGCTGCCCTCTGTGGAACAGTGTGTGGGTTAAATGCTGTAAACGACCAATGACCGATAGTCACTTTCACTTTTCTTTACTTTATGGTTTGAGCCCTTAACGAGGCCCATAATGGGGCAGAGATAGCCTAGTGGTAAGGGAGTTGGCCCCTGGATCAAAGGATCATGGGTTCGAACCCCACGTGACTTGGTTGCACTGAGTTACCCTTGAGCAAGGTACCGTCCCCATCACTGCTCCCAGGGCTGCCCCCTGCTGCACGTGCCGGACGTGCGGTTCACTGTGTGCTGTGCCGTGCGCTCACAATGACAAGAATGGTCACTTTCACTTTCATAATACTCTCTGTCTAATTCATTATTCATATCGCCAGCCTTAACTCTGCACTTTGCCACCGTGGCTTAGACGCAGCTCAGCCCCAGAACACACGACCATATCTGAACCTAATTACCTGCTATAAAAAATGCTGCTGTCAGTTACCTAATTACACACTATTTATGCAGTGTGCACATATTCAGTTTGGGTTTTCAGAAAGTTCAATTTGGCCATTAAATGAAAATGAATGATCTTTTGTGTTGAAAGCTGCTCTTTTGGAACGATCCTTTATCTGGGTTTGGGGTGAAAGAGGGACTCATTTCTCAACATGCTTTGTCTTGTTGAACATCTGCGCTGCAAATTATTGTCTAATCGCAGTCGATGGGGTTACAAACATCCGTGAGTGGGTTGTGCGGTTAAATCGAAAGTAGAGTTTAAACAATACTATCCATTTCTGTAGGCAGAAGTGCGAGGGTAGTACAGTGACAATTTATCATCTTGCTTTGCTTCTGCCTCCAAAAGTGCTGACCGTGTGCCTTCCCAGGTTTCTTCTACATTCTGAAGTGTAAGAAAGGAATTAATCTCGGCGAAAAAGTTCATAGAGCCAAAAAAACAGAGTCCACTCCTGTCCTTTTTTCCAGCCACAGCATGAAAAGTTTTGGGGGATTTTCTCATTTCCATGGGTAATGGATCTGCAAGCTTAGCCCCCAGATAGAATTCAGCACCAAACTGGATTATTATATCAGAATTCCTGCTCATCCTCGAGGGATTTCGACAGCCTCTGGTGATCTCTGGAGTGTCTTTCCGACATATTCAAATGGGATCCTTATTAAAGAGGGGATTGCGAGGGAAAGCTGCCATATTAGAGAATTGGGGCCCTTTGATCAACATAATGGAAATGTTTATTAGGTCTTAGCCAGGTGCCGTATGACAGGAAAATGTATAGCAGCTGTCAGAAAGCCTCACCGTGCAGTTTGGTTCCGAAGGCTTGAAGGAGGTCAGCCAAAAAAGGAAGCTGAACTAATCACAGAACTGTTTGGAAAATAAGAAAATGTGTCACTTTCAACTTTTGCTGTTTACAGAACAGTTCATTCCACATTACACAGAATTCAGTCTCGGGGAATAAGGGACATGGACTCACTCCAGGTGAGCAGGGGCAGAACTAGGGCAGGACATGGACAAAAGCAAGCACAAGCACATGGCATAATATAAACAAAGACACATGGACATGGGGGACATTACAGAATCCCTTCCCCTGCCAGAGTAGCTCCCAAGGTGTGCAACCAGGAACACCAAGAACGGGAGGCTGAAATGAGACAGAAGAAAGGCCTGGAAACTTGACCAAAACCCGTGGCACTACAGTGAGCTGAGACATGACTGAGGACACATGGCCAAACAAGAACAATCAAAGACAGAAGCACCTTGGAGACATGACAAATACCATAAAACACCCAAAAGTTTTTGGACACATCTTATTATGAAAGTGAAAGTGACTACCCTTGTCATTGTGAAACGCAGCACAGCACAACACAACGCAATTCAACCTCTGCGTTTCACCCATACACACACATGCAGCAGCGGGCAGCTATGGAAAGCACCCGGGGAGCAGTGACGGAGACGGTACCTTGCCCAAGGGTACCTCAGGGCAACCTACTGGTGAGGGAATCGAACCCACAATCTTCCATACGGGGCAACTCCCGACCCACTAGACCACCGCTGCCTTATTATTCAGCCTAACCAGGGATCAGAAGGCCATGGGTACCCTTGAACAAGGTACTGTCCCCATCACCGCTCCCTGGGTGCTTTAAATAGCTACCACCTAATAATAAACAACTTACTGACTTCACACGGTCGTGAGTTTAAAAGCAGTTTTTAAAAATAAGCCTCCCATCAGCATTATCTCCGTATGCTGCACAAAAGTCATGCACTTTTGCCCACATCCCTTACATTTTTAACTCATTTTAAATCTTATCTTTATTCTTTGTGGGTTTTTTCGTTGTTTATTGATTACTTTGTTCTTATGCCTTTATTCTCATTTTATCTCGGTAAAGCACATTGAATGACCTCTGCTTGTGATAAAATGCTTTAGAACTCGCCTTGCCAGAGTAAACAAGCCCAGAAGTCGAGTCAAGTCAAGCGAAATTTTTTTGTATTGTGCTTTTCACAACAGACGCTGTCATAAAGCAGCTTTACAGAAATCCAGCTCCAAGCCTCCAGTAAGCAAGCCAGAATCAACTCTGGCAAAGGAAACGTCACTCTGAACCGCAGGAAGAAGCCACGAGAGGAACCCAGACTCAAAGGGGGGACCGTCCTCCTTAGCAACAGGCAGTTGGTTTTATGAGATGGTTTAGTGATGGTCTGAGGGACGTGGAGTAAATGACACCCAACGGTGTAAGAAACAAAAAGGTTCCGAGATGGACAAAAAAGAGCTAAACAGCTCATTCACGTCAACCCCAAATAAACAGCTTTTTCATAAAAATGTTCAAAAATATTTCAGATATAATGTGTAAAGAAAAGTAGACTTTATCATGTTAATATTGTTTCCTATATCACATAAAATGCACATATTGTGGAAAATTAATAAAAAATGAATTCTCTCTTCGGAAAACTGGTCTGAAATCAACTTATTTTTTTCAGCACTTTTGGCTAAAATGACCAAAAATGTCAAATTTTTTAATTTTCTTTATAGAGGAGATGTTTGGGCAATTTGTTCTATTTATTCATTTAGTTAATTTCCCACTTTAATGCCTAAATTCCTTAGTAATTCTTTAATGGTACGAGACATTAACCAAAATCTGGACTTGTCTGTGCAGTAGGGTTGTGTTCTCACTCTGCGTCCAGAGCCAGCAGAAGAAGAAAATCAGTATGAAGAGAAAAGCAGCAGAACTACTCGGCATCAAAAAGAACTCTCTGAGTGCCTGGACATTAGACTTGGAATTGAATTGATGTCCTAATCCAATGAAGAACATTGCCTGAGGTAGAGGATCCAAAATCCCAGGCAGTTTGCCATAGTGTCCCTGCATGCCTAAACTCTCTGCTCTGTCTTCCAACTGCTTCATTTAATTTCACTAGTTCAGCTATTTCTCCATGCAGTTTGAGTACCATGACTTTACCAGAGGTTTGTGCTGGAAAGGGAGGCATTAAGGCCCTGCATAAGACCTTCACTTGCTGCCTGTTTTTATCTCAGACTTAAGTTTGGGGAGAAAGAACAGCAAACAGTTTCTAACTTTTTATTCAACTAAATTTCCTGGAATTTAACAATAAAGGTGCTTCATTTCACAAAAAAAACTGATTTTTGACTGCTCTGTGCAACAGACTGTCCAGGCTTTGGCCCACAGAAAGGCTTCAGACAGTCTTGAGCTGCTCTTCACCCTTTCGCTGTTGGTGGTATAACATTACAGGGGATCTAAGCTGGATGCTGCAACTGAATGTGACTAAATGGGGCATGCAATTGAGAAAAATATCCCCCAAAAAATGAAAAACACAAAGAAAATAATTGTTTCCTGAGGTACCCTCAAGCAAGGTACCATCCCCATCACTGCTCCCCAGGTGCTGGATATGCCTGCCCACTGCTGCATGGTGTGTTTGGGTTAAATACAGAGGATGGTTCACTGTGTGCTATGCTGTTGCCTCACAATGACAGTCACTTTCACTTTTTGAACTTTTTTAGGGTGCACTCTCTTTAAGGTCAGGAAAAACCTCAGCAAAGTCAAACTCCACTTCAGAAAAGTCCAGTACCTGAACTTTTTTATAGTCTTGTTGAAAACATATCGGACAAGGTTTTGGGGACCTGGCTTTGTGCTGTTCTTTGTGCCGCCCACTTCAGAAGAAAGTGGAAATCCGTGGGTTCAGGTGAGGGACACCAGTGTCCCAGAGTTACCAGGACATGGGAGCAAAGAAGAATAGACTTTATTGTCATTGTACAATGTACAACGAAATTGGGGGGGGGTGAGGTCAAAACTCAAGAGGTCAGCGTGGAAGATTCACCCTGATTCACCTTAAATAAATCCCTCTTCGATCTTTTCTTTCACAAAAATACAGACGCAATCAAAAAAAGTCTTGTGCTCAAATAAGAGTTTGCTTGTTTTTCCAATTTATGATAAAAGGATTTCAGCAAAAGGTGGAAAACAGAAAAAATGGACTGGCATTGACCTGATTGTTTACATTTATATTAGAAACATAAGCCCAAACACTTGATTTTACATTTTTAAAACATGCATTTACTAAAGTTTGTTCAGAATGGTTTGCTCCACACTGTCAGAAACAAGGTGACAGTATAAGCGTTCCCTCAAAGATACAAGATGGACGCTGAGGTCCAATTTTTATTAAACACCCCAGCAGAACAGGGGAGGTTTGTAGCATTCCATAACTTTTTTTAAACAAAAGCACTGGAACAGACCCTGGTGTACGAAAGCAGTCCACCCTAAAAATAGAACTGCAGTGAAATATGGTGGACTAATGTTCCCTAACTATATCAACTGAGGTTGGACCACACCTGTGAGACCCCAGTAGATGTTTTAAAGGGTGTTGGACACTTGGTACGGTGTGTATGGGTGAAAAGCAGAGGAAGCATTTCATCATGTGCTGTGCTTTGTTTCACAATGGCAAATAGTCACTTTCACTTGTGTACCTCAGTGACCTAGATTGGAAGACTTTTCATTTTAGATGTGGTTGTCAGACATATGGGCTTCATCTTCCTCTTTCTGGTCTATTTTCCATGAAATTTTAAACATGGTCTCTTAACCTAATACAAATCCATTTAATAAGCTTTCCTTGTTTGTCTCTGGTGAGATGTACTAATTCATGAACATTGTTTCACACCCAAGGCAAAGCTTGAACGTTAAAACCTAAACACATTTACTGCACATCTGATGAGGCCTAAAGATCTGAGCATTCATTCAAACACGAGCATCCTCCTCCCAGGACCGTCGCCAAGGCATTTAACATTTATGAATGAGCAAGCCACTGTCTGCACCATAGAAAAGTGAGAAGAGGAAGTAAAGGCAGTCCATAAATGAATGGAAATATCATACAAAAGAACAAACAATACATCCTTCATTCAACTTCACCCCCAAAAAATGCAGGATGCTTCACTTTCCAAACCTCCTCTGGCAAGCAAAACAGCGGTATAGGACATGTGCGAAAACTGACAAAGCAAGACTCTGAAAACAATCAGCAGCGAAGCAAGCTCCGTTTTACCAGCAGCCACTTTCTGGAAAGGGTTCTGCCGCTCGCGCGGGTTGTCTTTAATTAATAGGCTTATCTTTCTCTTCATATGTTGCTACGTCTAATTGGGATTGCAGTAAAGGTGCCTGTTCCTTGACTTTCAAGCAGGCAGCTACTCCAGTAAATGAGCTGTAGCTGCATAATGACAGTGCAAAGGCTTAGAACTTCACTGGGAACTGTACCAAATAAGCCTCCTCCAAAAAACCCCCCATTGTTACAAGTTAAATGATATCTTGCACCGACTGATCCAGGATCAGCACTGTGTTAGTCAATGAACTCTAAAACTTTCAATATGCTCCACGTTTTTTGCCGTATTTTCAGACAGTAGCCTATATCGCAGAAGTCAAGTAATGGAAAAATTTCAGTACGTTAAAATAAAAAAAGGTACCGTCCCCAACACTGTTTCCCCTTTGCAACCCAGTGAATTTGTCCTTTGCATTTAACCCATCCAAACACACTTGCGGTGAACCCACACGCTGGGAGCAGGAACAGTGGGTTGCAAATACTGCATCAGTGCAGAACAGTGTTGGGGACGGTATCTTGCTCAGAGGTAACTCAGGGTAACCTAGTAGTCTGGGACACAAACCCTCGAGCTTCTAATCATGAGGGCAAGTACCGAACCACTTGGCCAACACTACCCTGCTAGCCACAGACACAGGTTCTTTCCTGACTATAAGGGTACCGGCAGAGAGACACCCTGGACGGGTCTCCAGTCCATCAGAAACACACACAGTTACGGGAAGGAGATAAATTTAGCATCACCAATCAATCTGGCATGAATGTCTTTGGGCTGTGAGAGGACACAGGAGGGAGCCCAAGTCACTCACTGGGCCAAAGTTCCAATGAAACATATAGACGATGAGATTCAACACCATGATCAAGTCCCATTTTCTTGACTTTCTTTGCTAACACATGGCATGGAAGCGCCCAAAATATGCCCTACATTTGCCAGTCCTTCAAGCTTCCGATTTTGATTTTATAAACCTGATGCATCTGACTGCCTTTATTATTTAGATTTCTGCAAAATAACGCAGGTTTCCTGTGTGTGCACTTGGAACATTAGAGTAGTTATCAATATGATTACCTTCATTAAACCAAGGCATTCAGCAATTGCAATCAGAGCTCAGTTTCAATTTCCATTTTAAATCATAAGCTCATTTGCAAAGGTTCACACTCCAGTGACCTCTAACTCTCTCACAAGTCGAGGTGCTGATTAGTGCACTGTGGCCCAAAATCATCCGGATGTCACTACAATAGTAATACGGCCGAAAAATTTTGGATGCGGAGTCGCATCCTTGGTCTTATTCAAATTTGAAATGGCTTTTTGGGTCTGGGACGAGCAACCGAGGAGCCTCATAGGCCTCCAAAATGTAGACGAGTCTTTGTCAAAGGAAAAATATTCATAAATAATCTTGCATTGCAGGCACCTCATTATCTTCATGCACTGCTGTGTATCCTACAGTGCACAGCCAGCAGCTCAAAATGCTTCAAGCTAATCCAAACTTTTGAGTGATTAGAGGGATAGAGAGAGAAAGAAAAAGGGGAAGAAGAAAGAGTGTGAGAGAGAGAGAGAGAGAGAGAGAGAGAGAGAGAGAGAGAGAGAGAACAAACTGCATGGATGTCTATGATACACAAAGCTCCTAAATGTACTAATGCGGTATTTCAGAGTAATTACACTGTCGAGATTAAAGCTCCACTTGGCTTTTGAGATGCAGAATGTAAAAAAACACACACAACAAGTGCTAATGTGGAAGCAGGATGTTGTCCAACAGATTTGCCTTGGAGCCTTTTCAAATGACCAGCTAATTCAGCTGCAAGGCGTCTGCCGAATTCTCAGAAGCTTTCATGAGGGGGCAGCACCATCATGGCCAGAACCAAAAGTGTAGCTGTGATCACTGGGATTTTGAACTGGTGACCTGAACTGGTGTTTCTCCACCTTTCACCCTGAAACTGCCGGGATTGGCGCGAGAATCCCCCCCACAACACTGATTAGGAGCTTAGTTCATGGATGGACAGATGGATGGATGTATATACATATGGATGCATGCATGGATGGATGGATGGGTGAGGGTGTTTGGATGGATGGAAGGATGGATGGAAGGATGGATGGATGGATGGATGACAGCTGGTTGGACAGATGAACAGATGGAGGAATGGATGAGTGTGTCAATAGATGGGTGGGTGGATGAATGGATGGAGGGATGGATGGACAGCTGGATGGACAGATGAACAGATGGATGGCTGGATGGATGAGTGTGTCGATAGATGGATGGGTGGATGAATGGATGGATAATTGGGTTAATGGAAGGATGAGTGGGTTAATGGATTGATGGATGGATGAATGGATGGATGGATGAATCTGTACTGGTCACGTAAGCAATAATGTAACACATTTCCATTAAACAAACATCATTCCGACTATAATGATCTAATAATACGGCTCATTCATGAAGCTCTTATTCATTATTAAACAGACACAACACAGTTCAAAGCATTTACTTTTGTTCCACCTAAAATTTTCTGCCATTCATGTACAATCAGGCAGAAAGGTCTGAAAACTAAGTTCATCCTTCCATCCTTCCATCCATTATCTGAGGCACTCACAGAGGGCATTAGAGTCCTTCCCAGCACTCATAGCATTAAAGGCAGAGGAACACTCTGGGCAGGTCGCTAGTCCATCGGAGATAAGTAACACAGACACACACACACACACACACACAAAAACACCTAAGAGGCATTTTAGTATCTCCAATTCACCTCGCACGTCTTTGGATTGTGGGATAAATCCGGAGCTCCCAGAGGAAACTGATGTAGACCAAAAAAAAAAAGCTCAAAAAAGAAAGGAGCAGGCCGTCCCGGCAGGGAATCACACCCGGAACTTGGGCTGAGCAAAGTGATGATATTTATTAATATCATGAACATTTCATAACAATATTGAAGTGGATTTAAAAGAGTGTTGTGTGTAAATAGTAACTGAAAAATATCTGCCTTCATATTTTTGCGTTGCTACTGGATCCTTCTCCATTTAAACTGCAGACCAGATTACATAAATGCAAATTTGATACCTAACATTTGTCATTTTGAGAATGTTTAAGCTATTTCTATACATTTTTTTCACTTTTGGAGTAGCATCTTAAAGCTGCACGACCTAGAAAAGCTTTGAAAATTGATAACCTGCACAGATATTTATATATACATATATATAAAGGCTTATTCCAAGCATCTACTGGTGTTACACCGTCTGGGGTGAAAGTGCGACATGCAATAAATCATGGTTTTAAACAATGGTTCAAATCCCAGTAGTTTGCCCTGAGGTACCCTTGAGCAAGGTACCGTCCCCATCACTGCTCTCTGGGTGCTTTAAATGGCTGCTCCCTGCTGCACAGTGTGCGTGGGTGAAAAGCAGAGCTTGAATTTCGCTGTGTCTCACTGTGTGCTGTTTCACAATGACAAGATAGTCACTTTCACTTTTTCACTGAAGCATAAATGAACTTTTGAAACGTTTAGTTTGTACGAGACACATTCCCAGCTGTAAGACGAATTTCCCTAACAAGATTATTCATTTAAATTCTTCATTATTTTTGTAGGTTACTTTTGTGACCACTTCCTTTTGTAGGTCACATGAGAGTAGACTGAGTGTTTCAAAGCTCTCGTTCATCTCCATCACTTAACAAGAGTTGGTCCAAAAAAGCAAGCGATGTGACTTTTGGAGATTTCGGATTCTCCAACTTGGGCGATTCCCTTCATCTCTCAGAGAGCAGTGGCACTGAACACTCTCCTCGGATGTAATTCTTTCCTTCCAGATTCATTTGGGTCCTCTTTGGATGGCCAATCAAACGTTGCTAGGAGACCGCTTGAGTAATGAACTATTTTCCGGGCCGGCGGCAACTCAACTGGCAGATTAAATTAATCCCATTAGGGGCTGTAGGCAACATAATGATCAGCCTCACAAGCATACCTCTCACCTCTCACCAGTTCACTCTTACACATACATAAACACACACACTCACTCACACACACATATTCTTTATATTAGCATTCCCCTACACATCCCACTCCCTGATTATCCGTCTGGCGGAGGATAGAAATGTGCAAGCCATACCGCCATAATCCGTGCATCCGTCTGCCTGCGAAATCTTATCTGGCCTTGGTCAAAGTCCAAGCTTTGAGGAAACCAATGCTATTAAACTTTCCACTTATTGCACACCTAATTAAGGGTCTCCTAGCAGCTAATTAGCCATCGATTTATGGAATACTAACTACTGTCTTCCAGCACTGGTCAAACGACAAGAGCTGCCCCAAACTGGCCCGATATACTCTAGCAATATATTTTACTGCTCTGTCAATAAGCCGATGGACAGGGGGATTTTTCCATGAGTCATTTTTTAGAAGAGCTTTTAAAGAACCTGGATCTTTGGACTGAACTCAAATCTGAACAAACTAAACAGAGGTGGAATCAAACACCGCTGCTTAAATAATAGCACAAGCAAGTGAAATTCTAAATCAAGTCGACATGCCTATTACATTTCATTTTTGTAAAAATACAAGACATTTTCATTTGATTTAAAATATCTAACCCAGGGGGAAAAATCATTGTTCCCTTTAACCATCTTTATTCTCTTTATCAAAGTAAGAAAAAATCAACTTTTGTGATTAAAAAATCGAATTCTTTAGATCTCATAATCAGACGCGTTTAAGTGACTAGATTTAAAACACTAGCATTGTAATGTTGCAAATTAAAAGTCCTCTAAGCTGACGATATTTGAGGAAAAGCAAAATGAGGAGCAAAATTAGAGCGGTGGGTTAAAGCGGCCTATAACTGTTGATTAAAGTCCATGTGCAACCTGAGAGGTATCAGGGAGAGTCTCGGAAATACAGCGAAGGGTTCAGGCGGTGAAGTTGATCCATTTTATTATTGATTATTCTCCCAGTTTTAAGGCACATTTTAACAGGAAAACAACACATTTCGATGAAAGAATAGAATAAATCCTGTTTAATGTGATTGGGCCGTGACTGAAGGGGTAAAGGAGCTTCATTTCATCTTGACTATAAATGTGTCAGAAACTCTACTAGGAACTTTGAGCCCAATACGAGGTGGACAAACATTTGATCAGCAGTTTGATAAAGCCAGAGATGAGCAATCTCGTTCTATTAGATCTGGTGGTTCAGATCAAAGTGATCCATTCAACCATTCTTTTAATCTTTTAATCTTTCAAAACTGATAAACAGTCATATCAGAGTTCGTATCTGACTCACGTTCGGCCTTCCCGCTTTGCTGATTGTTTGAAATTCAAAGCATTTGCAAGCAAAATATGTGATCTAACTGACATCGTCATTCTACTGACTAGGCAGCAGAACAAGGCTCTAGGATCAGAAGGTTGCGGGTGCAAATCCCAGACCAGTCGGTTGTCCTGAGGTACCCTTGAGCAAGGTACCGTCCTCATCACTGCTCCCAACAGCAAATTTACAGCAACAAGCCATAATCCGAAGCTGAAACTGCACAGCAAAGCTTTTCTCAGCTTCCTCAATTAGTTCTGAACATTTCTACAATCAAGGTCTACAACCATCATTATGGTTTAATCACTACTTAATGAAGTAATCACTAAACACTGCAATGATCTGTAGAGGTGAGAACTGCCATCATCCTCGCTTTACTACTTCAGGACTTCCTGCTATGAGTGAGAGACCTTTGCTGCTCACAAAAGTTGCAAAATAGCTTTAGCTGCCCCGGTGTCAACACCATCAGCGCCATTTACTTTACAAACCCCAATTTAAGGGAATTTACTGATGAAAGCTATGCAGTGATTGGTTTATAAGCATGCTGTTCAATGCTTAGGCATGTGTTATAATGCCCTTATAAGAAGGGTGCTGCCTATAATACATACAAGGGAGTAAATTCTAGATGATCACAACCACACGATGTACAATGATGGTGCAGACATTATGCAGCCATGGATTTCAGCACAGGCCTACGTGTCAAAATGTATAACATTATCTTCAGTCTGTTGTTCTGAGCCTTGCCCTCAGTCCATAATCCCACCCATAATTCATTCGGATCAACATTCTGGAAGGGCTGCGTGAGTAACATCTGTTAAGAAATCTTTGTTAACGTCTCAGATTTATGATGGCAGGCCACCTGCTCGGCACCCACACAGTAGGAAGCAATACAGAGTAATCGGGGCAAAGATGGATGGCGCATAAGCACGAATTTCATGCCCGACCCATTTCAGCGTGCAGCTCGTGGTGCGCCCTGTTTCTGTGTTAAGAGACATTGCAGTCTGTAGCGTTTTTAAAAGAGCAATTTGCTGCGGATCATCATACGTGAATCACCCGTGTTGCTCAGAGGAGATCAAAATGAAGAAATGCACGTAGGTCATGGTTAAGCTTCCAGTGTGTTCTTGGAGGCTTTGTGCTAGAGTGTATATGCCATATATGGGTAAACGAAGATCTGTTTCATGGAGATGCTAAATTCATATTGTGAAACTTTCTCCTGTGAAACATCAGTATCAGTTAGGATTTGGAGTAATACCAGGATTAGGTTTAGGACCAGGCTAAAGGCTAGGTTTAAGTGTTGGTTCAAGTTATTAAAATGAGTTTCGTTCGTTCGTTCGTTCATTCATTCATTCATGCATCTGTTCGCTCGTTTGTTTATTCATTTATTCATTCATTCATTCATGCATTCATGCATTCATTCAATCATTGGGTTATGTGTTCTCTGAGCTTGCCTGGTTATATTTATTTGCTTATTTTTTCTTCATTCATTTATTCATTCATTTGTAAGAGTTCTCAAACTAGTTGATTCATCCTGTTTGACAAGAGTCGCATCTCATCAAATACAGCAATTTGCTCAATTTGGTGTAATATTACTACACAGATCATGACCCTCTACATGTGCAAAAGAAAAAAATTATATATATATATATATATACAGTACTGTGCAAAAGTTTTAGGCAGGTGTGAAAAAATGCTGTAAATAAAGAACGCTTTCAGAAATGGAAGTGTTCATCATTTCTTTTCATCAATCAACAAAATGCAGTGAATGAACAAAAGAGAATCTAAATCAAATCAATATTTGGTGTGGCCACCCTTTGCCTTCAAAACAGCATCAATTCTTCTAGGTACACTTGCACACAGTTTCTGAAGGAACTCGGCTGGTCGGTCGTTCCAAACATGACTGTGTTTCAACCTCCGTGTCACATTGATGATCATCGGTACCTGTTTGGTCAAACTGGTTGATCAGACACCGACTATAATCCTACAGAATCCCTGACTTTGTGCAAGTGTACCTAGAAGAACTGATGCTGCTTTGAAGGCAAAAGGTAGAAACACCAAATATTGATCTGATTTCAATTTTTCTTTTGTTCGCTCACTTTGCATTTTGTAAATTGATAAAAATAAACATCATTATTGATATTTCTGAAAGCGTTCTTTGTTTACAGCATTTTTTCACACCTGCCTAAAACTTTTGCACAGTGCTGTATTTTTAAAGATTTTAATAATAAAATGTAATTATTTTATCAGAACTGCCAGAGACCCCTGCAAATGTTCAATGAGAAGAAATGACACTACGGTCAAATTTAACATGGCAGACCCAAAAATATGCGAGATTTTATGGAAAGCATTTGTGAAAGATTCTCTGATTTTTGGGGGGTTTGTTTTGTTGTTTGCAGAGCCGGTGATTCAAAAGGAATTCAGGGGATTTGCCAATTCTCGTAGCACTAAGTTTGGAAAGTAAATCGGAAAAATCTGCACCATGTGGCCTTAACATCCCCTCGATCTGTGTCCCAACAAAAATTAGGAGACCGCACCTCTAGACAACCTGCATAAAGGAGGGGAGAAATGGGATTGGTCCTTACTGCAGATAGACAGGGTGTGAAAAAGGACAGAATACTTTATAGTGCAACACTACATTAAAGTTTATTTACATTTTAAAGTGGCGGCGAGGCTTATGTACAGTAAACGTACAAGAGCAAAAGTTCGATTTCAGCACAGAAGAAGCTCTTTGGGATTTTTGCTTCAAATTGATGGTGCCTTTATTTCACCCCTATGTTTTTGCTCCAGGACACTCCACCATGTTCACAATTACAAAGCAATGTGGTCACAGATCCACAGCCTTGTGGGAACCTCGGGGAGCAGCTAGTGAGCGAACAAGCAGTGCAAACGATGTCAATAAAATATTTGCTAATTTATAACACTCGCACTTCTCTACCCCAGAGCGGCTCCTTTTGTTTGTTTTCCCTGCAGTGAACGATCAATCACGAGGGCTGAGGACGTGCTGGGCACCAAGTCAATGTGCAAACGTGATCCAGCGAGAGAGCAGAAATTAGAAAAAACTGTGTGGAGATCACACACAAAAAAACACATATAAATGAATAAAAATAAAAATACCTTCGCCCACAGACACTGTACCCACCGTGCCCTCAGGTACTGAGTAAGCAGCCAGATTTCCCATCAGCTTTGACAGCTTGGATGCATCATGGCTCTGTATTCCTCTCGATGGCACACATGTTCTAAACGTTTCTAAAATAATTAACAGAAAAATGTTTCAAAAGCTTGAGTAGGAGTGGAGACTTATCAGGGATCATTTGGCTTATATCTGCATATAAAATGTGTTTATTTCTCTTCGTTTTTTAGATCATTTTAGTCAAAAATAAATCACTGAAGCTGCCAAACTGAGAGAATAACAGCAAATCAGGTCAGGAGCCGAAGCAACCTTACAGACATTAGAAATGAACGTGTGAGCATCTTAAATACTCGCAAACCTACAACTGGGTGGGGCGGCGGTGGCCTAGTGTTTAGGGGCTAGGCCTCAGATCAGAAGGGATGGGTTCGAATAGACCGGTAGGTCGCCCTGAGGTACCCTTGAGGAAGGTACCGTCCCCGTCACTGCTCCCCAGGCGCTTTCAATAGCTGCACCCTGCTGCACGGTGTGTATGGGTAAAATGCAGAGGTCTAATTTCATCGTGTCTATATATAGTCGATCTATCTGTATATATATTATCTTTATTCTTTGTTAAATCTGCATGTAAGAACATCCTAAATATATTATAATGTGACCATTTCTCCTCGACTGTCTTGAAAACTATAGTGCAGACTTCATTATACATAACACTACACTGCCTGAAACACCCCTAACTTGCTGGTATTAATGTACATTTTGTATTTGGTAGCTGTTTCCCAAACCAGGCTTCTCAAGCAATCTGGAATTCATTTATAGACCAAAACTATGAAATAGTCCGAGAGTTAGGCCTCTGTTTCAGATCAGTCTTGGCTGGATATTTGCAGGTGGTCGACCTTACGGTGACGCATCTGAAACCCATCACCGCTGCGCCTCATACACTTGTTCACAGCTCCAAACACGCTACCATGCTGTTACCATGTCAGTGTCACTGCTGTGCTGAGAAATGATGCACAGATATCGAGACAACAGTGGTCAGAAGTGACAAATGAAGAAGCGAGCTGACAGACTGCTCAGTAACAGATGCGCTACAGTCTGCTCGCTAATGCAGCGAGTGTGAGTTGAAAATGAAAGTTTTGGAACGGTGCGTGATTTTGGTTCATGGAGAACTCTCTTGCTAGAGAACCTTTTCATTACAGGGAGGTTCTTAACATTCGTGCACAGTCAGACAGAACTGCGCAGGTACCTGCGCAGGTATTTACAGTGTAAATGTACTCTCTTTTTTTTTTTTTTTGCAGAAGCGCTGGATTTTTTTTCTTTCTAAGAACAGGGTGTGAAAAACTGAAAATTTAAGATATTTTACTGGCAGTGAAGTGAAAGTGACTATTCTTGTCATTGTGAAACGCGGCGCAGCACAACAACGCAATTCAACCTCTGCGTTTCACCCTTACACACACGTACAGCGGGGGGGGGCTGTCTAAAGCGCCCGGGGAGCAGTGACGGGGACGATACCTTACTCAAGGGTACTTCAGGGCAACTGAATGATCTGGGAATCGACCCCACAACCTTCTGATCCTGGGGCCAGCTCCCCAACTCCCTGCCCCAGTGAGGCTTACATACCATTTTTTATTTTTTATTTATTTATTTATTTTTTTTACAGTGCATGAATAATGATTTTGAACAAAATCAACTAACAACTAACTAACAAAGAATGAAAAACGTTTCATCTTATTTTTAAAGCAAAGCAGTAAACTGGAAACGCTGGACACGGTGTACGATGGATGATTCAATCCACCTTTAAAAACTGAACTGCAGTGGCTTGTAGTGGAACCGTGTTCCGTGCACCCTTGAACCGAACACCCCAGTGATGTAAGAAGTGACCCAAGTGACACCTCGGTACCTTTATTTTCAGGGAGTATGCAAAAAACGACTCCAGACTTCTTTAGGTGACCAGAGAATGTAGATGAAAGCCAAGTGTTTTACACAAGGACGGAGTGAATGCTGTCATATTGTGCCCAAATTTTTAGCATTTCTTTTTTCATGCCGGCGCAGGCGTCTGTGCAAAAGCAGCAGGCGAGCGCTCTGGTGCTCCTACCCCAATCCACAGGGGACTCCGGGCATCAGAACACTCCAAAAGTATCCCTAATGCTTTTCATCAAGCATCTCACCGAGGCCGACTACACCATGGCTACCAATCGATGCTGCCATTCCCCTACGCTGCAAACCCCAGCCACAGGAATGGCCTTTTCTCCAAGGGGTCCGAGCGCCAGCAGTGCCCACACCTGCGAGAGCCTCATTACCCAACACTAAGTTCATCATGGACTGACAGAAAATCACTACGGCTCGTTTTTTGGCACCGACTCCCATCTCCCGCTCCTCTAAGCGACCGAAAGGCCCTGTCACTGCTTTAACAAAAACGTTCTCCGATCACTTTCCATTACGCTCAACCGACACTCACTCGCACACACACTCTCTCTTCCCCTCGCCATTATACAGCGCTCCCTATCCCTCCCACCATCACTTCTCTCTCCATTTAGAGCTCTCCCAATTATTCCACGCTTTCAGTATATTTAATATTTAATCCTTTTTAGCGGGAGGCTAAATTTTCCTCAAAATTCCAATTAAAAGAGGCTTTTATTCAAATCATTCGCAAGCGTTCGGAAATTAAGACGGGTCATTTGGATCCTGCGTGTTGGAGGGGTTTTTGTGTGTGTGTAATTGCCGAGTGCTCTAATTCACTCTCTGGCCCTCGTTTAATAGGTTCAGAGTGAAGCCCGGCGCAAGACGCATCTGGTCGACATCTTACAGGCTCCACCGAAAGGCCCGTCCGCAGCGAAGGCGCTCCAAGGTGCTTAAAAGCCTTGTCGTAATAGACACTCATATTTCCTTTCAACCTTGTAGGCAGAGATGATGCTGATGGACTTAAAAACTGTACATTACTGTCCGTCTTGCTGTTCAGTGCATGTCAAACCAGTAGAAATGATCCAAAACCTACAGGAAGAAAAGCAGTTTGCACAGAAGGACCTCAAGGCAGTGTATGGGAATCAAACCCATGACCTTCTGATCCCGGGGCTTAGTGACTAGGCCACCGCTGCCTGAATTTAGGGATGCTGCTCTAATGTTATAGCTCTACTAATAGAAAAGAATCCGTCTCCAAGTCTCCAGTATGCAAAGTTCTTAATAATTTAGTCTGATATTAAAAAGAAATGACAAAATCTGACAAACATAATAAATGCTGACACATTATAGATCTTAAGTAGGCTGTAGTTCTACATTTCCATCAAGCTATTGATGCTTTGTGATTGAAATGTAATGCTTAAAGCTCTCTGTCGTCCAAAACATGGGCAGGAATAAACAGTGATAGTGCAGTGAGGAGGGTGTAAAACGGAAAGGAAACGCGGACGTGCAGGACAGTTATTTTATTTGCTAATTTTAACCCATTTTATGGTTTGTGCATAATGAAAATCTAAAGATGTGCTTGAGGTGACTGACTCAGGCTGAAGGGCTTTGCTTGAGAAGGGCTGAGAAGCTTCTGCCACAAGGAATTTCTGCAGGTGGAAGACGTGTGAGAAATGAGTGGGATGCAGATGCAAAAAACCGAAACCAAGTCAATGACTCACATGCTGTTGTTGGAGTACAAGTCAGGCAATCACCTGCGGTTATTTTCCGCCTGTTCAATAGTCGTCACCATCGCTCGGCAGCCCTGCCATCTCTCACCCTCGGCTGAAGGAGCCGGTGAAATAGACTTTACCGTAAGCTTTTCCACACTGATATTTTTCACCTGCCTACAAATGCTTTTCACTCACTGCCCAATGGTGTAATACGATGCAATGTCTCTTTTGCTTTTATTACTTTGGGCTGTCGGAGTTATTCGCTCATTCATGCATCTCTCCAACTATACTGATTTAGGCATATGCACACACACACACTAACATGTATATAAATATATATATATATACTGTATATACATTCTTGCATTGATATGTCTCCTGTTCTGTCTTTCTTTCTGTCTTTCTTTTCTGTATAGGCCTTTTCCAACCCATTCTTCTTATTATAGCTCCCAGAAAGCAAGCCAAGCCTCGTCTCCTCGCAGTCCTACTGACGTTCTAATTAAGCCTCTCTTGCCTTCGCGCTTATGCATCTGCACACCTTCCTATGCCTTCCTTTCTTTCCTCATATACACCCACACACAGAGACACACAGGTCTGAGTGGGATTTCATGTTGCCATGCCAAGTAGTCTCCACTTGTCCTGTCTCACTCTCTCTCTCTCTCTCTCTCTCTCTCTCTCTCTCTCAGAAGTGGCAAAGGCAAGCAGGGCCTGAAAGCTTCACTCACAACTCTAAAGCACGCTGAAAGGAAGCGCCTTCACTGGCCAATTCCTCCCCGCAGACAGCAAAGCGGAGTTTCTTTTTGAGAGGGATGAGCCATTCTTCTAGGGAGATCATTGAGATTCGGAGTGCTGTGGAGAAGACAAGCTAGTATTTATCACCAGCTGCACAGCTCATCCTGATTCAGAGGAGTGGCTGGGATCGTCACACAACACAGCAGCCAGTCGATACTCATACCGCTGGCGTCACACCTTAGTCACTGAACCTGCTGATGCAAAGCCAGGTTATGAAATCCCTTCCATGGCCAGAAGTTCAGGAAAGGGTAATTGGCCTCACTGTCTCTGCCCTCCTTCTCCCCCACATCATGAAACATGATGCCAGCCGATGGGATTCACTATTAGAAGACGTAAAAAAATTGTGTTCATCGAGACGACCATATTATTTTTAACAAATTTTTTATGCAAATGTTTTATATGGATGACTTTATTAAGGTCTATAAGTCCATATATAGTCTATAAGTCCACTATATAGTCTATAAGTCCATATATAGTCTATAAGTCCACTATATGGTCTATAAGTCCATATATAGTCTATAAGTCCACTATATAGTCTATAAGTCCATATATAGTCTATAAGTCCAATATATAGTCTATAAGTCCACTATATGGTCTATAAGTCCATATATAGTCTATAAAAATTCCACTACTTATGATCTATAAGTCTCCATATATAGTCTATAAAATTCACTATATGAATTCTATAAGTCCATATATAGTCTATAAGTCCACTATATAGTCTATAAATCATATATAGTCTATAAGTCCACTATATAGTCTATAAAGTCATATATAGTCTATAAGTCCATATATAGTCTATAAGTCACATATAGTCTATAAGTCCATATATAGTCTATAAGTCCACTATATAGTCTATAAGTCACATATATATAGTCTATAAGTCATATATAGTCTATAAGTCCATATATAGTCTAGGTCACTATATGAGTCTATGGGTCCACTATATAGTCTATAAGTCCATATATAGTCTATAAGTCCACTATATGATCTATAAGTCCATATATAATCTATAAGTCACATATATAGTCATAAGTCCACTATATGAGTCTATAAGTCACTATATAGTCATAGTCCCACTATATAGTCTATAAGTCCATATATAGTCTATAAGTCCACTACTTATATAGTCTATAAGTCACTATATAGTCTATAGGAGTCACTATATGGTCTATAAGTCCATATATAGTCTATAAGTCCACTATATAGTCTATAAGTCCACTATATGGTCTATAAGTCCATATATAGTCTATAAGTCCACTATATAGTCTATAAATCCATATATAGTCTATAAGTCCACTGTATAGTCTATAAGTCCATATATAGTCTATAAGTCCACTATATAGTCTATAAGTCCACTGTATAGTCTATAAGTCCATATATAGTCTATAAGTCCACTGTATAGTCTATAAGTCCATATATAGTCTATAAGTCCACTATATAGTCTATAAGTCCACTGTATAGTCTATAAGTCCATATATGTCTATAAGTCCTATATAGTCTATAAGTCCCACTATGTAGTGTATAAGTCCACTATATAGTGGACTGAAAGGAACCTTTGAACTTATAAGATAATAAAATGGTGTAAGACCAAAAAAATTAACTAATTTTTAATTGAATCGTTTCATATGGATGACTAAAATAGTCCATATAAAGTCCACTATATAGTCTATAAATATACTATATAGCCTATGGGTCCACTATATAGTGGACTGTCAAGTAACCTTTGCACATAAAGGCTGGTGTTTCTAATAAAATTCATCTCTCAAAGGAATTTTTTCATTTTATATATTAGATATATAGTGGATAAGTATTTAGTCCATCAGTCCACTGTAAATGTCCAGTATTGGACTAATTGTATATAAATAAGGCACCTTTGCACACATAGTTGTTTCTACTGAAATAGTAAAATATATATATTTTTTTTATTTAATTATTATTTTTTTAATATACATAAAATTCATGTATTTGTCTCGTGTAGCGGACACGCTGTAACTCTATAAATATGTAGTCTATAAGTCCATTATGTGGTGGTGGTAGAACACCCAATTTTTAAATTTTTGGACACAATTCTATTTATTTGTTTCACATCTGAGTCATCATCTCATGGTTGGTGCTCTTTCCAATATTGTTCAATATCGTTGCTGATTCTGAAGCACTAGACATACTGCTGTGACATAATACTGTGACTCAGCCAAGTGACAGGCATGTCACACAGCGACAGAAAGTGAAGAAGACCTGTCGTCATTTCCCCTTTCAATAAAAATGTGCTGTGCTCTCTGGGAGCCAACTTGGGGTTGTGCTACTTGCGCGCGCCAACAGGCAGCACTTTAAATGATTTCAAGCTGCTAAATACTCACACTTTCCAACAGCAGCTGATCCTATCAGTAAGAACTTTATTTGAGTTAATTTTTCAGCATTTTAATTTTATTGCAATTACTTTAATACATAGTACATTGTGAGGTTTGAAATAACGCATTTTGCTCTGTATTCTATATCAGCAATCATGGCAACCTGTGCTAAGCGTTTTGTATAAATCCCTCTGTTACACACGTGGGACCACTGATTTTAAAAGGGTCCTTATTTGAAACTTTTCATGCATTTTATTCCTCTCCTTCCATTTGTGTGGGTTGATGTGCCAAATGGCTCATTTCACATGAGATATTCAACTTTTATAATAAAACAGGCTGTTTTTACTGCGCATTAAAGGCAGGATTGTGGAGATAAGACAGAGAGAGTCACGGTTGCGTTGGTGTGGGCGTGTCAGAGGAGGACTGGATTATATGGGAGGAGGATGTTGAAGATGGGCTGCCAGGAAGAAAGAAGAGACCGGAGGAGGTTTATGGACGTGGTGAGAGAGGACATGCCGGAAAGAGTTCTGTGGCATTTCTCCTACAAAACTGAATCTGGTAAATGGGTTAAGACTGAACTGGCCCATGTTTGAGTTATTAGTGGTGATGTCTTAGAGTTAAATACTGTTATTTGGGCCTCATGCATAAAAAAAAGGCCTGAGCGAGTCCTTTAATAGCTAGAGAGAGAGAGAGAGGGAGAGAGAGAGAGAGGGAGAGAGAGAGAGGGAGAGAGAGGAGAGAGGAGGAGAGAGAGAGGGGAGAGAGAGAGAGAGAGGCGGGAAGGCGGGAGAGAGGGAGAGAGAGAGAAATGAGAGGGAGAGGGAGGAGAGAGGAGTGAGAGAGAGTGAGTGAGAGAGAGAGAGAGAGAGAGAGAGAGAGAGGGGAGAGAGATTCAGCTTAATGGCCGTCTGTGGCCTGGCCTTTGAATGCCATCAAGTGGCAGCGTTCTCTCCTCCTTTTCCCCCTTCTTGATCTCAGTCCTTCTAAGCTTAATTTGCAAATGTTGCGCATTTGCACTGAGCTTTTGGCCGACAAACACAGCCAATAACGGCAAAAAAAAAAGCATCTGCTTCTTGCACAAGGCAGCCATAAGGGGCCAGGCTGCATTTTAGAGGGAAAATCCCTCTTAATACGACACCAGATTAAAACAGTAACTTGAGCCAGATCGGCGCACTGTGTTTTCAACTGAACAGGGCCTGTCAGATCATTTGCATGGAATCGAGTCAAGAAACCCATTTCAGTTTTTGTTTCACTTTAATTTTGGGAGTTTCCAGCATTTGTCACTTTAGGACACTCATAATGCTTTGCTAGCATAATCATTGCTAAGAGCGTTCTAGCGTGCCCTAAAATGATGCTAGCCACGTCTAGTCGTGACTCGTGGGCAACAGTAACCTCATGGTGTCTTTTTACATCCGTGACGATTCAGGGCCAACCCCCAATACCTGTGACTCACTCTGTCACTAACAAATATTTAGATATTTATATCTGCAGGCGCTTTTTTAGCACCTTCTGAAGTATCTGCGAAATGGAATCGCTTCATTCCCAATTTCAAAGCATCTACAACACAGCCTTAGGGGGTAAAACACTGTAGATAGATGTCGCACTGAGCATTCCAATTACTGCCTAGAACCAAACAAGACATTATTCTTTACTGTAATGAAACCAAAATGCACAAATCACCATAGACACCTGTGCCTGGATTTTGGGAGAGAGAAAGACAGAAGGTGGGGAGTGAAAGAAATCTCAACCATCAAGCAATATGCACCTGAGATGATGCAGAATAATGGAATTGACCTGTCCATGCTCTGTTAGACAAAGCTTTTTATATCACTTTGGCAAGAACAATAACCCGTATCAGTTTAGAGTTGGAGAGTCAATGTTATGCAAACTGAAACAAAGCAAGTGTTAAGGTTATCGGTTTCATCCAGCTGGGCAGCAGTGGCCTAGTGTTTAGGGACTAGGCTTTTAATCAAAGGTTCACGGGTTTGAGTCCCAGACCAGTAGGTTACCCTGAGGTGCCCTTGAGAAAAGTTACCGATCACACAGTGCAGCAGCAGGCAGCCAGGCCATCCTGCACCCGGGGAGCAGTGGTGCTCAAGGGGACCTCAAGGTAACTTACTAGTCCAGGCTTCAGACCTACAACATTTTTCAGCCACTGCCTCTTGCATAAAGTCTGGGCCTCAAACCCACAACCTTACGGTCACTGCTGCCTCTTGCATAAAGTCTGGGCCTCAAACCCACAACCTTATGATCACTGCTTCTTGCATAAAGTCTGGTCCTCAAACCCACAACCTTATAGTCACTGCTGCTTCTTGCATAAAAGTCTGGTCCTCAAACCCACAACATATAGTCACTGCTGCCTCTTACATAAAGTCTGGGCCTCAAACCCACAACCCTATAGTCACTGCTGCCTCTTACATAAAGTCTGGGCCTCAAACCCACAACCTTATGGTCACTGCTGCTTCTTGCATAAAGTCTGGTCCTCAAACCCACAACCTTATAGTCCTGCTGCTTCTTGCATAAGTCTGGTCCTCAAACCCACAACCTTATGGTCACTGCTGCCTCTTTTGAGATCTGGGCCTCAAACCCTCAATATGGTCCTGCTGCCTCTTTACATAAAGTCTGGGCCTCAAACCCACAACCTTATGGTCACTGCTGCTTCTTGCATAAAGTCTGGTCCTCAAACCCACAACCTTATGGTCACTGCTGCCTCTTACATAAAGTCTGGTCCTCAAACCCACAACCTTATGGTCACTGCTGCTTCTTGCATAAAGTCTGGTCCTCAAACCCACAACCTTATGGTCACTGCTGCCTCTTACATAAAGTCTGGGCCTCAAACCCACAACCTTATGGTCACTGCTGCCTCTTGCATAATGTCTGGTCCTCAAACCCACAACCTTATGATCACTGCCTCTTGCATAATGTCTGGTCCTCAAACCCACAACCTTATGGTCACTGCTGCCTCTTACATAAAGTCTGGGCCTCAAACCCACAACCATGAGTACACTGCCTCTTACATAAAGTCTGGGCCTCAAACCCACAACCTTATGGTCACTGCTGCTTCTTGCATAAAGTCTGGTCCTCAAACCCACAACCTTATGGTCACTGCTGCTTCTTGCATAAAGTCTAGTCCTCCAAACCCACAACCTTATAGTCACTCTGCCTCTTACATAAAGTCTGGGCCTCAAACCCACAACCTTATAGTCCTGCTGCTTCTTGCATAAAGTCTGGTCCTCAAACCCACAACCTTGTGGTCACTGCACTGCCCACATAGGGTCTGGTCCTCAAACCCACAACCTTATGGTCACTGCTGCCTCTTGCATAATGTCTGGTCCTCAAACCCACAACCTTATGGTCACTGCTGCCTCTTGCATAATGTCTGGTCCCAAACCCACAACCTTATGGTCACTGCTGCCTCTTACATAAAGTCAATATCATTCAAAATTGGTTGAAATTATGTTTCCATTTTAGAGCCACAGTTTGTCACTACGATTCAGTGAGCAACGAAACCCATTGTGTTCAGTCCTACAGTACTCCACTCTACACACGATAACAATGACAAAGTAATGAAATCAAAATTAAAACAATTTAATTGAATTTGAACAATTTAACTGAATTTGCATTAGTCTTAAGCAGTCAGACCCCCTAACTAAAGGCACCTGTTCATTAAAGGGGAAACAAATAAACCTAGTACACAATAAGCCAAGAGCAATAAGTGAAATAAAGCAGAATAAAGGAATTAAAACCTGCGATCTGATACTAAAACTAAAACTATATTCATATCTGAAGGATTTTCCATGAAGGCCTAATTGATTTCTGGGAAGAATAAAATTGATATATTTATGTTTTTATTTGTAATTTTTATGTGTGTATGTGGATGTCTTCCCTCGGTATGTCACCGGGTGTGCCTCATTAGTCTAAAGGTATACGGGTCTCAGTGAGTAAGTGCTTTGTGTTGCCGTGGCCCTTGTTTGATGGTTTGTGTGAGCACTGTGTTTGGTTCGTCCTGACTCCACATTTCCAACAATCCCACCACATCTCTACAAAACGATCCCTGGCATGAATAGAAAGATACCACACACTTAGGAATCTGGCTCTGCCTTTGCATCACTTCTATCTTTGAGAAATCCATGGTGATGCGTGGCCAGGAATCCAAGAGTGCATTACTCACCCTACATGGCTGTCAGACCATCGGTTCCTTGGTCTTGGTGACTAGCAAGGGGTCTCACACCACTGCCAACCTTAGTCCAAGTGATAATGTCTGTTAGAAGGGGTGGCATGAGACCGCATACTGTGTTAGTGCACTGAAGTCATTGAAGGCTTTTAACTGTACAAAATCCTCTGCTGAGCTATCAGGTCCTCATCCCTACACGCACTAAACAGCTTGAATAACTCAGGAGTAACATTTACATTAAAGTCAGGAATAACATGAGGTCTGGGGGTTTCCAACAAGGTCTCCTCAAAAAAATCCACAAGACGATGACAAATCTGAACTGCCAATGTTCTCTGCCAACCCTGTCAGCTTTCTAATGTTGCGTTAGAACGAGGCTGTGCCTCTGAAGAAGCTCATACTTGCCTTCACCCTCCTAAATCATGCGCTGGTTAAATCCAGCGAGCTCCTTCAATAAAACTGACAAGAAAAACTAGATCCAAAAAAAAAAATACATCCTATAGATGTCACTGGCTGGAGGATGTAGGTGTTAAGAATTGAGGAAGCATCAGTTAGGCGAACAACCCCCCCACAGTTTCTTGATCAGGCTGCCTCGTGATTGGCCCCCATGCACATGTTGGGTTACAGCTGTACCGGCTGCATGGCGATTACAGCTCCAGTTCAGCATCAGAAGTGTTGATTAAAAAAGTGGAAAGTCTTTGAAAAGTCTTCAGGAAGTTTTTTGGCAAAGCTAAATGCATTTCCTTGCACAAAGGAGCCATCGCTGTGGAAACGCTTTTGCTGTTACAGCCTTTCTTCCTCCAACTTGGCCATGTTTTGTCTGTGTCTGAGTTTTATTCGCCGATGTTGAACAGAGAAGAACTTCACCTCTTATCGGTATTTGTGTTGGGAAACCCCTTCTCATTCCAGTGTCCATGCATGCGTACTTGACCCCACACCTGCATAAAACATTGCATTTTATATTGAAGTGCAGAAAAATCCCATTCACCCAAAGGTATTATCATTATTTCTGGTAATTAAAAATCATGGTATCGTTTCATTTGAACTATTTCTAACACATACCTCACTGGAACAGGCAGATTAGCTGGTGGGGGAAAACATTCAGTACAGTGCTTGTAAGCAGAAGATCAGTTGAATTCTAAAGAAGAACTATGCTTTTCATTTTTAGCACTGTCTGCCCTTTAGCACACTTTACCAAGGTTCTTGAAGCAGCAGTGGTCTAATGACCAGGGACTAGGTCTCATGTTTGAAGGGTCATGGGTTTGAATCCCAGACCAGTAGGTAGCCCTGAGGTACCCTTGTGCATGGTACTGTCCCCATGTTTTCACAATGACCAATAGTCACTTTCAATTCACTTCACTTCTGATATATGTGCTGTATCAATACATAGTCATCTGTTCTACTGAGTACACAAAAATGCATTTATAAATCTTGATGAAAACCAGAGTAATTCATTTCCAGCTGTAAGCAGGAAGAGAGTGATGGCATGCTCGTCAGGGATGAGGGTGTTATTTTTACTACATCAGCACTGTTTCGGATATAGGCTATAATTAACTTCAATGGACTGATCAGGCAGCAGCCCCAGAGTCTCCATGTCACATCCTCGAAGATCTACTGGGAGAAGAAATGCTGGGCTTTCTGTGTATAATTAACTACTTACACAACCTTTACTTTTTTGACTTCAAGGAAATAGCGTTCTTTACTGGGTGAGAAGAACCTCGAACATGGTCTTCAGATATACGGCAAAGTGCAAAAGTTTTGAGGCAGCAATAATTTCTTTACATTTTGTAGGAAAATAACAAGCATGTACATACAGCATCCAGTCCTCTTCTCCTTTAGGCTGCTCCCGTTAAGAGGTCGCCACAGCAGATCATCCATTTCCATTTCCTCTTGTCCTCTGCATCTTCCTCCTTCAAATCGACCACCTGCATGTCCTCTCTCACAACGTCAATAAACCTCCTCTTTGGTCTTCCTCTTTTCCTCTTTCCTGGCAGCTCCATCTTCAACATCCTCCTCCCGATATAATCCTCGTCTCTCCTCTGCACATGTCCAAACCAACGCAACCTTGCTTCTCTAACTTTGTCTCCAAACCTGAGCTGTCCCTCTAATATACTCATTTCTAATCCTGTCCATCCTCGTCACACCCAACGAAAATCTCAGTATCTTCAACTCTGACACCTCCAGCTCCGCCTCCTGCCTTTTCATCAGTGCCACCGTCTCCAACCATTACAACATAGCTGGTTTCACTACTGTCCTGTAAACCTTCCCTTTCACTCTAGCTGGCACCCGTCTCACAAATCACTCCAGCCACTCTTCTCCACCCATTCCAACCAGCCTGCACTCTCTTCTTCACCTCTCTTCCACACTCGCCGTTACTCTAAACAATTGATCCCAAGTATTTAAACTCCTCCACCTTTGTTACCTCCACTCCCTGCATCCTAACCACTCCACTTTCCTCCCTTTTTTTCACTCTCATGTATTCTGTCTTTGTCCTACTCACTTTCAATACAAGAGTTTATCATTCTAATTCTAGCCAGCTTCAACATTTTCAGCATCACAGGGACTGCGCTGAAAATGAAAGTGAAAGTGAAAGTGACAACCCTTGTCATTGCGAGGTCACAGCACTGTACATCATGAACCACAACAAAATTGGACCTCTGCTTTTAACCCATGCACACAAACACCGTGCAGCAGTGGGCAGCTATTGAAAGGAGCAGTGACGGGGACGGTACCTTGCTCAGGGGTACCTCAGGGCAACCTACTTTTGAGGGAATCGAACCCACAATCTTCTGATGCGGGGCAACTCTCTAACCACTAGGCCACCGCAGCGAGAGTGGTCAAAAACCTTCGACCTTCAGGAAACCTGGAGAGCTGTTCCTCAACAATTCCCTGAAGTACAAGAAATTCTTTGGAAGCAAGAAGCGAGGAGTGACATGAGATTTTGCATTTGCCCCAATCCAGCTATAGAGGACAACTGTAGACAGCTTACATAATCGCAGACACCTTATATAATCAAGCCATGATGCAACAGGCCCCGTTCAAACCCCAGTTCAAAAGACATCAGTAACAGATTATCCAGGTCACTTTAAATCAGAGACGAGTCCAACTTACAGCATTCTGATATATTTGGTCTGAGCAGCACAAGAGGCAAAGGCTCATGTTGTTGCTTCCTTTAGGGGTCACCACAGCGGCGCAACCTTTTCCATTTCTTCCTGTCCTCTGCATCTTAGTCTTTCACACCGAGCACCTGCATGTCCACTCTCACAACATCCATAAACTTCCTCTTCTCCTCTTGCCAGGCAGCTCCATCCTCAGCATCCTCCTGATATAATCCTCGGCTCTCCTCTGCAACAGTACCTGCTGTTGGTCCGACTATATTAGCAATGGGGAAGCGGAAATGGTGGGTGGTCTCTTTGTAAGATTGCACTGCTCCACAGCTTCTACCATCTACAAAGAACGAGCAGATCTACTCTAACATTCCCCCTTGACTCAGTGGGCTCACTCAAGCTTGTAATAACTCGGAGACAGACAGAGATCTGAACTGGAGCAGAGACTGCATTTCCACTAATGCAATGGTGAAAGCCTCCAGTATGTAATGAATCACAGAAGCAATCTAGCAGAGTAGCCAAAAAGCTAAACAGATCTGTTTACAGCCGTAGGAGAGTAAGTGTAACACCTGAGACTATTTTACATACAATGCATACAATCTGCAAGGTCTTCATTCCTATTGGCCAAGAGATGCTGGTCCGAGGCCAGTCCTCTACACACAAGTAATGCCTAACGTCTTACAAGACTGAGGCTGGTAAATTAAACCAGGTTGAGAGTTAGGTGCAGGGATCCAAGCGCTGCCATCATAACACCGCTGTCTAGTCTAGTTCACACATGGATTTCTTTGCCTCGCCTCTTGCATATAATACCATTCCTCCTAATAGGATTCTACTGAAAGTCATTCAATCCCCAGCTAACTCCTAAATGCGAGCCCAGCCTAGGCTTTCACCCTTCCAATGCAGGACTTTTTAGCACTGAAAAAAGGTATTTTTTATGAGCATGAGCATTTAAAGGTACAAAATGCCATAACGGGTATTTCTTTTAGGAGCCTGCAGCCCTACAACACAGGATCCTATAACTTCCTGTACGATCCTACAGGAAGCTGAAGATTAGACCCATTTTAAATGTTTGAAGAAGAAAAAGGAAAAGTGTATAACCCATACATGCAATACACATAGGTGTACTTCCAGTATGTGCCTAAGCCTAATCGAGAAAAGGAGAGAGAGAGCAAGCGAGAGAGAGAGAGAGAGAGAGAGAGAAAGGTTATCTCCAGATACTCCGATAAGTCCTGCAGCTGTCGGCTACCTGCTCATACAGTCTTTCTTATGAATTCAAGGGTATAAACGAAAGTCTTTGCTGTTCCATTGCTGCACTAACTGCCTCGACTTTAATTGGAAATCTTCGCACTATATGTAGAAACATCGCAATATGAATTTTAGCATCAACGATCATCTCTAAAACCCAATGATGAGGATTTTAACTCACCTCTAGTCAACGCTTTGCACTGGGATCCTTCGGCTCAAGTGCTTTCTATGATGAGCAATTCATTCATTAGATTACCTGGACACATTTGGACATGTGGTGCAGTAGTCTTCAGATAGATGTGAGATCATCCTGCAATATTTCACTGATGTAGTCTCATTCACGCACTCATTTTCTTAGCTGCTTGTCCTAAGTAGGGTCACAGGGGGTTGCTGAAGTCTATCCCAGCTCTTACAGGGTGAAAGGCAAGGACACACCCTGGACACCCAGATAAACACACTCGCACACACACTCACAACTAGGGAACAATTTCGAATCTCCAGTCCACCTGACGTGTATGTTATCGAAGGGTGGCAGGAAACTGGAGCACCCAGAGGAAACACACACAGACAGGGAGGGAACATGTTCCACCCCACACAGAAAGGACCCGGACCGCCCCGTCTGGGAACCGAACCCAGGACCCTGTGAGGGGACAGTGCTACACATCCCAACACTGTGCTTGAAGGATTTTACAAATAGAACCTGACTGTTTGACTAGATCCTAGTCTATTGCTTTTTGCTGGATTTATGATTTTGTGCTACAAATGCAATGAAAAATTCTTTTAACCATGTAAAGTGTTTTGATTAAATGCTACTCTGTAAATTTCTCTTTATAGTGTTTGTGTTTCCAATGAAATGTTTTAGTCCGAATGTCACCCGAGACTAGATTCCCTGCATTCATTCGTACACGTGCATATTTAAGCAGTTAGTATTTAATTGGAAAACCTTTTTTTTTTTTACGTGATTCTGTTTTTCTGATTGTTTTTAACGAAATCACCTGCTTCACTTGTGGTTTTGCGCCATCGGTGTTGCATTAAGAACAAGAACATGAGCAATAATGTGAAAAGACATGTAAATATTATTTAAATAATCCATCTCCAGACTTCTTCTCTCACCTGCTTTAATTTCAGCTCTGCCACAGGGTAAGACACAAGCTCTAATCTCGAATCCAGATGTGTTTCCACAAAAGATTAAGTCCCTGCCGTTTAGCGCGCTTTTATTTTGCAATAAAAATAATACTTCTTAAACTGATCCCCCAGCGCTAAGCTCTGTACAAAAACATTTTCCTCTGCTGAAAATGAGCTCTGAAGCACATGATCTTCAGTCGAACTAATTCATCCATTAACTACCGAATTAACCATTTAATGAACGCTTGATTGGGACAACTGTTCCATCACGAATATAGGATAACTGAGTCCATAATTAGGAATCACACGTGTAATCATGGATTTTGATAAAAGTACTTTAATATTCAGTGCACAGATTCTCAGGTTGGCCCTCCTCGATAACTTTCAGTAATAAGTATGTATTTAAGGTGTCTACAATTATTTCCTTAGATTCTTACATTTTTAGATCCTTTTAAAAGAACAGTTCAGGAAAAATAGTCCATTTATCCAACCCTAAACCTCAACCGTTTCCTAAATGATTCTGTGAATACATCTTTGAAAAAATCGCACTTGGATGGATGGACGGACGGAGGGACGGACAGACAGACAGACAGACAGACAGATATATAGATATTTAGATAGATATATTGAAAGTGATAGATTGATAGACAGACAGACAGATAGATAAATAGAATCTGATAATATAGAGAACATCCACCTCTCTCACTCTGTCTCTCTCTCTCTCTCTCTCTCTCTCTCTCACTCACTCACTCACTCACTCACTCACTCACTCTGTCTCTCTCTCTCACTCACTCACTCTGTCTCTCTCTCACTCACTCACTCTGTCTCTCTCTCTCTCTCTCTCACTCACTCACTCACTCACTCACTCACTCACTCACTCACTCACTCACTCTGTCTCTCTCTCTCTCACTCACTCACTCACTCTGTCTCTCTCTCACTCACTCACTCTCTCTCTCACTCTCACTCACTCACTCTGTCTCTCTCTCACTCTGTCTCTCACTCTCACTCACTCACTCTGTCTCTCTCTCTCTCTCTCTCTCTCACTCACTCTCTCACTCACTCACTCACTCACTCACTCACTCACTCACTCTGTCTCTCTCTCTCTCACTCACTCACTCTGTCTCTCTCTCTCTCACTCACTCACTCTGTCTCTCTCTCTCTCTCTCTCTCACTCTCACTCACTCACTCACTCTGTCTCTCTCTCTCTCTCTCACTCTCTCTCTCTCTCTACATATCTTTGGACTTTGGGAAGAAACTGGAAACTGGACTCCAGTAAACCTTTCTATTGCAAATTTCACAAAAAAGGAACATTTGGGGAGAAAATAAACTCACTATTTAAACTTATTTAAATGATATGAATATTTATAAAATGTATAAATAAGCATTACCAGCCAAGCACTTTATTTCCATCATGACTTTTACAGAGAAACTCAACAACCTAACTTTTAATATAAACCGGACTATTCTGAAGTATTTGGCAGCGTTTCTCTGAGCCTTTTCATTCAACACAATGGAACAAAAATCTTTTTTTTTTTTTTTTTTCCAAATTCAGAAAAAAACATAAAAGATGAAAATGTATTTCCTGGTCAAACAAAAGTATTACTGAATATGTTTTACTATATTTATTCCGTTTAATACTATTAGATGCGCAGTGCAAGTAGATCCTGAAATATAGGATGCAGTTTATTTCCCACATTTCACAAAAGTTAGGTCACATTAAAGGAAAACACTATCGAACGGCTCAGATCAAAGTCGAGTGAAGCGATCACACTGTGTCAGAATGGCAGTTAATGTGTAGTTACATGAAGTCAGATTATGGAGCCAAAGCGGTGGCCTGCCAAATCGCTGTATTCTCTCGCCTGATTACCTCTCTCGCAGGGCCTGTGGGTTTGGATATTGCTTTCGCTGTCTCGCGTCTTTGGCTTCACTGTGACTTTTGGCCTCAGAGCACCACTCTTCGCTATTACGCTCTGACGCTAAAGCACTTTGTTCCGAACCTTTGCACCATAATGTGCTGGAACTTTGCCCTTCCTGCTCCGACTGTGGGCCTGAAGTCAGTGGCACTGTTGAAGAGCTCTTTTAAAAGGATTCGTAACCTCAGTTTCTCACAGGCTGCACCCACCCTGATTACAATCAGTAGAACCTGATCTATAGTTTGCACCCTGAAATCAAAGGTTCCAACAGGGTTCTTGGCTTGCAAACTTGGCTTGGGAAAAGAAGCTTTTAATTACTTGAAATATTTAAAAATCTCAAAGCCTAAAGCTTGTCATTTAACTACATGGACTGTCGACCAGCTGAGACGTTCTCTCGTCAAGTTAAATAGGTTCATCTGTCATTTCAACCATTTACAGACTGAGACAAGCCAATGTTCCTGCAGGACCATGGTGCTACACATAAGAGAGCATTACATGCTGCCAGTTTACAGTATAGCAGTGCAGACGGCAGAGCATACAGTGCCTAAAACATACGGCTCAATAGAGCACATTCATTCAGCACGAAGCAGAGACGAAGGGAATTATAGAACCAATGCGGCTTCCTCCGTGGCAGCTGACGACCAGAGACGGGCACAAATGATTTTCCTGCCCTTGTACATGAGCTAAACCTGGCCATTAAGTTCTATCAGCTGCGTTTTACTAAAATAACTCAACTGTGTTGTCCCTTCAGGGTTCTCCAGCCCCATCGCTTTAAGGAATCCATCACCTTGATTCCCGAAATGAAGAAACTTTGAATGTATTTCAGTTACTGAGACAGTAATTCAGAATATTCGGTGTGCAGAAACCTACAGAAATCTTTAATGAAGCAAATACAATAAAGCATCTTTAATATACCTGTTCAGTGATCATCAATGAAAAGCATTCAAATAAAGAGAAAGTGACTTTTTGTCTTTGTGAATACACACAGTGTGCCGGTAGCCATACATACAGCGCCCGGGGAGCAGTGTTAGGGGTGGAACCTCACTCAAGGGTATCTCAGGGTAACCTTCTGATCCAGGACTCGAACCCATGACCTTCAAGTCAAGGGGCCTAGTCTTTAACTCCTCTAAGCCACTGCTGCCCCATTAAAATGTTTTCCTTAAAATGATTTCGCCTTGCATGTGTTTCTCCACCATATATGTATTCAAAAAAGATATTCTCAAAGCAATTATTAACACATTAATATTGCAGGGCATTCATAACTATTTCATCTCTCTGCGAGGGATTTCAGAGACATTTAACACTTAGGATATCTGGTACCAACATCACTGTGCTTCATTTTCTCGAAAAGATAGAATTTCACACCAAACTAAATCAGAAAGACTCCCGTTACATCTTAACCATTTAATTATGCCGAAAAGCACATTGAGGATGGAGGAGTCTACTGTAAATATGAGCCTGTGATGCATTTATATACGAGCCACCCTGTGAGCCAGAGCGTCAGCTTCAAACGCAGTTCGGGACGCTGTAAGCACGTCTTGAGAAAGGAAGGCATCACATGCCTAGACTGATAAATAGCAGTAATAAAAAAAAGGTTATTGCTCGAGCTGTTTCTGCCTCCTTGTCTTCTGTTATTTCTTCGTTTCCAAACTTCCAAATAAAACATTCCGCAGCTCAGGCGATCCTTAATTCCGAGGGTATCATGACCCGCTGCTATCATTGTTTAATCACCGCTGTGTGTACTATTAATATTTGATGCTTTTCGTTTGCAGCTCAGCCTGGATCGAGCTTTCCTTTCTCTATAATTCTCGCGGATGCTCGTACCCACAGGTGGAAAGGCCACTGTTTCCATTTTGTTTCTGCCTCCTGACTTACTCGCAACTGAAATGGCCAGAGCGGCGGTGAGGAAGATTGATGATGCTTCGTTTGCAGCCCTCAGGCCTGCTGTGAAGGAGCCGGCGCCAGAACGACATAGAAGCCTTGGCTGACAGATGGGGCCCCGGCCGTTTTGACCTTGCAGTGCGTTGATATTTCACGGCAAATCCCATGCCGTCGCTGCCTCCTCTACATCCGCATCTTCATGCACTCGGATCCCACACCTTGTCCAATTTAAGAAGCCATGTCCACGGGTAGCATGGCAGAATTTGACAGGGGGCAATTAGGGCACCAGATTCTGGGGCGCTTGAGTCATGCTGGGCGGTCGAGATGTTCTGTAACTAACAATAACATTGCAATGGTCGTGGGTCGGCTCACGTTCTCTTGGCACGTGTCCTGTTCTAAGAAAAGGCCTATAATAAGTGTTGTTGGCCAGTTATGATGCTCTGCAATTTCTGAAGAACTGCATTCACTGCAGGGGATTCAAAAATTGGGGCATTTAGCTCAGAATAAGTGCTGTAATTGCATTTATTCAGGCAGAAACCAGTCATAAAGTAACAATGAAATACAGCACAGGTACATTAAAAAACATGATTCATCCTCCTGCACTGAAGGTCCTTTGTGGTGTCCTTCATTGCTTCTTTTAGTGAGATATTTAAAACAAAGAAAACTAACAAACCTACTCTCAAACTACTCCAGTCATAACAATATGATCAATGAAAAGATGGAACTGTAGCGAGCCATGAAATAGTGGTGCTTTTAACCAGGCTTATCAGATAATTGTCCATTTGGTTGTGTTTTTGGGGGTTTTTTTGACAAATTTAACTATTGAAGCACAAGTATCTACAGTAGTCCTCCTTTCTTCGTGTATATATATTTTTGCAAAGAGTTTCTTATATTCTTAATGCATCATTGAGGAACAGTTCTCCAGTCTTCAGAAGAACAAAGTTTTTGTCTCTCATTTCCAGCGCAGTCCCAGTATCTGACCAGTTTCAGAGGCAGAAGCAGTGTGAGAATAGAAAAAAGCAGCCAAGGGCCAAAGGAGAGCTTTGGGACGTCCTTCAAGAAGCCTGGAGGACTATTCGTGAAGAAGAGAGTTCAGGCTGTGCTGAAGAATAAGGGTGGTTAAAAGCTGGTTAGAATTCTACTCCTCTGTGTTTTAGACTGGATTTACATGACTGTTTGAACATGTTGCAGAAAGTCACTGTAGCTATTGTCTAATTCTCCCAAAAGATAAAGATATGAGGGATGGCTGAAGACTTTTGCACAGCACTATGTATATTTAGCTTCATCAATTTCTCTCGTACATGAATGCAATTATTGGATAAATAAAATTACAGAAGAGTTCAAGAAGCCAGAATGTATGAAAGCACGGCTTATAATGAAACCTGTTGACTTTAGGAGTGAATTGCAGTTAGTTTTGTGAAAATCATTTGTCTAAAGTCAGTTTGTGCCTTGGAATCAAAATGAAAAGAAAGTTCAGACTGACTACCGATCAAGAGCGTAGGCCACGTTCGCATCTCCTGGATGGATAATGAGATTTGTATTTTTTTTTTTACTTTTTCCTACATCTTGTGCCTTCTGTAAGCAGTAATATGCTCGCCGTCAACCATAAGAAAATGCTTATGTGTCATCGCCATGAAATTCCTCAGCCTCCGGTCCACTTAAGCACAGGAATTTGACAACCACAGCACTCTGCACACAAACAGCAACCTGATGCTTGAAAGCAGGAGTGAGAAAAAAAAAAAAACAAGGGTGGGTGGGCCAGCAGCACCCCTCCGAGAGTAAGGCAGAATATGGTCTGTTACTAAGCAACCTGGTAAATTGGATACAGAGCATGCAATGGAGGACCCTGTCCCTGAAAACACAACAGCCGCACCCCTGCAGATGTGTTGTTGATCTGCTATCTAATAGCAAGGGCCCGGTGCAACATAGGCCTCGGCAGAACCCTGAATCAAATGGCAGGCCTGGTTAAAGCCAATTGCAGATTGCCCAGCTTTACGACAAGGGCATTTTTCATCCCTCAAGACATTAAAAAAAACTTAATCGGGAGTCACGATGAGGCCAGGTCAGATTTTCCTTGTGTAAGAGAGATAGATAGCCCCTGAAGGCTAAGCAGGTTCCCTCCCAATGTGCATCGCCTGGCGAGAAGAGTTCAGTTAATACAAGATGGTGAGCAAAGATGAAATTCCCCATGTGTCCAACACCTGCCACTACCCCTCTAAAGGCCTGCCTGAGTCTCATTAGTGAGACATTCAAGTGTTGAGGAATTCCCCGGACAGCGTTCAGAAAAGGTCTCCTGCGAGTAAGTGGTCATTATAAGGTGTAAGAAGATGCTGATCACATAGGTTGGGGAGCAGCCCAGGGACTTCTTCACTCCGCTCCGGAGGAGGCAGCCCACTCGTCCAGCGGAAGAGCAACACCCTTTTCAAGCAAATGGGCTGCTTTCTGCTGTGAGAACGCTCTTAAATTATTTACCGTTTGGCTTGAGAAAGTGCATCAGCGAGGCAACCAGGGAGCCACAAGCTTGCCTTGAAAGCGTTGGATATCTGTCAAGGGGGAAACAACAAGTTTGCGAAGTGTCATGCAGTGCAGAGCCCAGATAGGCCAAATAGCCCTTTGCAAAAGGCCACATAATCCTTTCAATCGAGCGGGATTACGAAGTAGAGCAGAAAGTGTTTGTGCAAAATGGATCAGTCATGTTACATGTTAAAGGTTTTTTTAAGGAGGTTTTTAAAACTAAATTTATCTGAAATGAAATTGCTTATGTTAAATCTGATGGAACAATTTATATATATATATATATTGAAATAAAATAATAATTTCTGTCTTTTCCCTCTCTTTCTATTTCTTAAATATGTATTTAATTACTTTTTTATATATATATATATATATATATATATATATATATATATATATATATATATATATATATATATATATATATATATATATATATACACACACACAGCGAGCTGTCTAATTAACTAATGTCCCACAAACTCAAATTTTTGGGGGGGTTTTTGTCATTGGCAAGCTCTTACGGTTTGCTAGAGTCGTTCTGTCTAACCCCAGGCCTTGGACGTTTTCCACAAGGCATCTCTAAGTTATTTAACATTTAACAACCCTCATAAGCGTGCTGGAATATCAGGCTACTCTTCAAAATCTCCAAGCCTACTCCGAAAAGCACAGGTCAGTGGATCAGTTACTGACAATGTTATAAATGATGGAGTAGCGACATATTATCAGACTTATTTCATTACCCACATTTTCTAAAAATATACTCAGCAGACACTCTCATACAAAAATCACTTCAAACCAACCCTCAGGTTCTTGCGCTGCTTTTCAATTACACACAGAAGAGTTTCTCATTGGTTTGGCCCCAAAACATCTCTCCAGAATCTTTGATCAGTATCAGCTCAGGTTGGTCTCTGAGATCAGCAGGAGCTGCTCAGCTAGCGGTGCAAAGAGCTGAAACTAAACAGTGTGAAATAGCGTTGACATGTGCGTTGCCTTTAGAAGAGTTCGCTCCCGTGACACGTTTTAAATGGTTAAATATTTTGATATAACATAACATTCAATGCAAACCCTGATTTGTTGCCAACATACATTAAATCAAATCATTTTGACGTTTATAAATATGTCATCTTAAAGCACTAAATGATGGATACCCTCTGCAGAAGTTAGCTCTAGATCAATGTCTGCCTCGGCGGCTGCTTGCGGAGACTGCTCGGTGTTTGATCATGTTATCATGTTTTTTGAGGGGAAAAGAAAACTCATGGTGAGTCACACATCAATACTGTATGTCATGAAAAGAATCATTTGCTCACAGTAGCCGGTCAATCCTCACTAAAGCAGGAGTGAACACTTATAAAAGATTCTCTGTGTGTGTTAAAGAGAAAGCAAAATCTCTTCTTTTGAATTCTGAAAGAGCGGAGCCTTCTGAAAAGATCATGTACATTTTCTTAAATCCTCAACAACGTGCCAGGAGGATTGACAGCGGCGGGGTGTGGGGGTGGCGGGTGGGCGGTTGGGGGTGAGTAAATTCGATTTGAGCAGGTATTATCTGTTAGAAAGATGTATGGCGTTCCAAGGATATTGCCAAGAGGGTAAACAACAAGACGACAAGAAGGCAAGGAAAATAAATAATCCTCAGTGGTCGTTTATGAGAAATGACCCCGTGAGCTTAAATCTGGGGGCTTTGTTTGACCCCATGATGGGAAGAAGATAAAGTATTGAAGGGAAATCCTGATTGGCTGGCCCTTACCTCCATTGTCAAAGATTAGAGCGCACGTTCAAACCAGCGCAGTTTAAGAGTCGATGATTCACCCATATCTAACCGTCTGATCCAATTCTATTACTGGGGTCCGTGGACGTTAGTCAAACTATAACAGGAAGTTCAGCCGTTGTGAGGTGGAGTATAGGAGAGAGGTCAAAGTAAAGCAGGGTTCTTCATAACCCACTGTCGAAAAGCACGCCCACATCTCTGCTCACACACGGGTTGTGGGAACTTTAAAGCCTGGCATCATGGAGGGCAAGTTTGGAAAGATGGAGCGAAAGGGAATAAAAGCGAGAAGGAATTTTCCTCAAAGCGCTGCATAAAAAAATCTGCAGCATGAAGCACCGATGCCGCTCCGGTAAACGAGCACGGTGGCGAAGGTGGTATGAGGCCATAATAAAGGCAATTAAATAAGAATGTAATGTTAGGGCCATAACTGCCGGCTATATTGAAGGAAAGTTATGTTTATTTCATCGCCACAGTTACACACTCCAAAGCCTAATACACACACCTTTTACAGACCTTGAGAGCAAGAAGAGACCCTAAAGCAGGGCCTCAAACTTCAATTACTTGGAGATCCTGGGCAAATGATCTTCTAGCAGGAGGATCCCTTGAAAAAAATATATAAAATGTACATATATATGTCATGTTAATTGCAGGACTATAGAGAACTGTACCTCATTTTTATTATAAATTATTCTGGGACTACAACTCCACCTACTCACTAGCAAAGAGGAAAAAATGATAAATATTAGTATAAGCAGCATTAGAAGTTTAAATGTATAGTGATTAATGCACATGTTTAAAGTTTAATTGAATAAATATATTTACAGAAAATAATTTTAAACGCAGTTGCTTTTAACAAAAAAAGTGAAGGGGAGCGGTGGCCTGTTGGCCATAAAGTCTTTTATTTTTATACTAGGCAGCAGGATTGGAAGGTCGTGGGTTCGAATCCCAGTCCACGAGGTTGCTCTGAGGTACCCTTGAACAAGGAACCGTCCCCATCACTGCTCTCTGGGTGCTGGATATGGCTGCATAGCAGAGGAAGCATTTCATTGTGGCTCACTGTGTGCTGTGTTCACGGTGGCAAGTGGTCACTTTCACCTTCGCTTGCATTTCACTCGGTTCTCATATTCACCTGATGTGCATGTCTTTGAAAGGCCTTGAGTGATTTGCACGCTAATCCATGTAGCTGCTGAATATGAAAGTCTTGATTTGATAAATAGTACTTATCAAGTTACTCCAGTTGATGATTAAAAGAAAAAAGAAAAGTTTGACTAAAAATGCTGCGTCGTGTCTCCATGTTAAGAGGGATCATTCTTCCCATCAAAACATACCCAGAGATGATGTAATAATCTTGCCTCTTCCAATTCATTGCTTTCCCCTCAGTCTGAATGTCCTTAAATGGCCCGGGAATATCAGGACTCCTCCTGGACTCAGATCTAAAAGCCTTTAGTGCTGCTCCATGCAGAAAGGAATGGGGGCAGGAAAGGTTAGTGGGGGCTAAAGGTTCAGCCGTGAGTGCAGGTGTGTTTGTTGACAAGCGGACACTCAAAAGCACAAACCAGCGTCTATGAACCGCAAAGCTGTGATCACCTCTACTTCGGAAAGAGAATGAGAGAGCAGGCTGTGCAAGCACTTTTCAAACTCCTTTGGGGGACAAAAGGTCCACAAGTTGATGGAAAATGTCCATTACAATGTGGGGACTGGAGTTTGGATATATTATTGTTCAAAAAATCTATCCATCCATCCATCCATCCCTCCCTCCCATCCATCCTCTGCCGCTTGTTCCAAACGGGGTCGCGCTGGTGCCCAACCCAGCGCACACAGGGCGAGGACGGGGGACGCACCCCAGACAGGTCACCAGCCCATCGCAGGGAGGAGCGGGACGGGGACGGCACCTTGCTCAAGGGTACCTCAGAGCAACCCACTGGGAAGGGGTTCGAACCACGATCCTCCGATCATGTGGCCGACGCCCAACCACTAGGCCACCACTGCCCCCTGTTCAAAAAATATTTTTGGTAAATACTAAATCGTTCATAATACCAGATCTGGTAGAATTGTTGTTAATATATTTTTATATATATATATACATATATATATATATATATATATATATATATATATTTTTTTTTTTTTTTTTTTTTTTTTTTTTTTTTTTAAATACATATATGTGTATATATGTAGAGAGAGAGAGAGAGAGAGCGAGAGGTAGGAGGAGAAGAGGATGAACTGAGAGGAGAGAGGACATGCAGGCAGAACACGTGTAGAGAGGATATATATCTATATCTATATATATTTGTGAAACAGCACAGCACACAGTGAACCAAACGAAATGCAACCGCTGCTTTTATCCCACACACCCTAGACATATCCAGTGCCCAGGGAGCAGAGATAGGGACAGTACCTTGCTCAAGGGTACCTCGGGGCAACCTACTGCTCTGGGATCCGAACCCTTGACCATCCGGCTGGTCAAGGAGGTATGTTATGAGCATAGCATATAAAAAGTCTGTAAAGTGACATTGTGTGCAGAAGCATAGTGTGTAAAGAACAACAGTGCACTATAAATAGTGCAAAAGTGAATAGTAATAGTAAGCAAATACATTTCCATTTGTACCTTTATATCACTTGGCAGACATTCTTATCCAGAGCGTCCTACATGAGTTCTTCAGAGGTTCTAGCTTCATACTAGAAAGCCTTGAATTTAGAGCCGCCAGCAGCAGCAAACTGTGATTTACACGATGCTAAAACTCAGATTACAGATTACAGATTACACTAAAGATGTAAAGAAAGTGTGCAAAACTGTGTTGCTACACCAGCCAACGACTGGACCAAAAGGAAACTCAAAACAAAGAAACTGCTTTTACAATACAAGTTGTTGTCTCTCCATACCCTGAGGCTGGACACAGGGTCATAACAACATCCACAGTTGGGACCTTTATTAGGTCCCTATTTTACCCTGAGCACAGTGAGAAAATTAGGATCCTCCAAATGTTCCTACAATGTATTTTTATGAAAATAAAAAGCAGATATTTTCTTATTACAGACATTAAGGTAAGAATTTAGCCGCAATATGCAGCATTAAATGAAAAAAACACCAAGATATTAACCCCGTGTGTGTGTGTGTGTGTGTGTGTGTGTGTGTGTGTGTGTGTGTGTGTACGCGCGCCTCTTCAGCAGAAGCTACTCTTTCTAATCTCCATGAACAATTAATATTTCAACAGCAATTCAAGACTAAAGTAAAGATTAAAGTAATCACAGGGCACAAAGCTCCTGTTTCAGACTGGGCTTACATCTGAAAGAGCCAGGCACACTTTAATAAGAAGATGATGAAGGGATATTGTCTTTTTCGTGATGTAGCTCTGCCTCAGTAATGTTTTCATTAGTAATGTGCCATGCGGGGGTTTATCATCTTTTTCAGATACATTGGCTTCATCTATTCTGACGTGATTGTGCTTGATGGACGACACCAAAAAATGAACACGATAACAACGGCACACCCGGCTGACTTTTTAACCTTCCGCACTTCGTGGCATTAGCAACGGAGGCTCTTTTTCCCATCCATCCAGACGCAAGAGTCCTTCAGAGCGGTTTCATGAGAAAAGGGCACACATGCACCCATTATGGGGCAGCGGGGACGTGGTGGTAAGGGAGCCAGGATACAAAGGTCATGGGTTGAATCCCAGAACAGTAGGTTGCCCAGAGATACCCTTGGGCAAGGTACCGTCCCCTTCACTGCTCCCCGGGCACGTTCAATAGCTGCCCCCTGCTGCACGGCGTGTATGGGTGAAAAGCAGAGGTTGCATTTCGCTCTAACTTTCACTTGTATCTCCATTTCAAACTCACTAATATACCTACACGATATCATTTTTTGAAGAAAGTCTGAAAAAGCCTTGTTCGTGGCGTTACAGTTTTAATAAGGAGCTGCCTGTATAGACCTCTCCACCATGAATGACCATGAAAAATACATTTTACACCAAAGCAAGAGTAAATAAACGCACAGAAACACATTAAACTTTGTAATAGTGTTTCCTCTGCTGGGTGAAAGTGAAAGTGACGATTTGTCATCGTGAAACGCAGTACAGCACACACAGCTTCAACCTCTGCCTTTCAACCACACACTGTGCAGCTATTTAAAGCGCTCAGGGAGCAGTGACGGGGACGGTACCTTGCTCAAGGGTACCTCAGGGCAACCCGTTGGTCTGGGATTCGAACCCATGACTTTGCAATCCTGGGGCCGACTCCCTGAACACTAGGCCACCGCTGCCTCTATTCATAATGTAACAGAGTTCTCTGAGAATGTTTTTGAGGCACTGAACGGTCTCAGCCAGGTCTTATTTTAAGGGTTACGCCTTAATAATTGAATAATGCAGGTTTTAGCAGGATCCCCCTTTTACAGTGCACTGCATGATCTGAACAGGCAGCGATGCTTCACTGAAGGTGAGCATTCAAAAAAAACCTACATAAGGCCGCTATGAAGCATTTATGCCAATGGACAAACTTTCAATAACGTTTATAAACGCTTCACTTTCACTTTCAGCTTCACTTGTCATAAAAGCTAAAAAGAAAAGAAAGAGTAACGACAACTGATGCTTCTTTGAATAAGCCTTAAAAAAACTGTCTGTGTAGGTCAGTGTCAAGGATTCTGTAGATTAAAGTGATGCGGGCAATCTAATACACAGCACAAAAGCAGGACCACACATGGATTGTCACCAGAAGAGGCATCAACATAGCAATGGCAGAACAAGGAATCAGGAGGCTGAATATTGAACCCCAGCCTCCCAGAGACGTTTAATGACTGGTGACATTTGGTAGAAGTAAAATGTCATCTTTTACAGCGTTCCAACCGCTCCATCTGAAACTGTGACGCACACTCTTGACGGGACTGCTGCTCAGCTTCTCCTTCTAAAGATCAGTGATTTTGGACGCTGTATACAATTTGAATAATTCGACTTTCGGACCAAGTATTCCTGACACATCAGCCCACATAATCCATTCCCTAATAAGGTTATGCATTCGCAGAAAAACCGCCACCGCATCTCTGCTGGAGCCGCGAGAAGAAGCGGAGGAATTATAATATTTCGCCATTACTGGAGAAAGAATACCTTCGAGTCGGGGTATTAAATCTGCAAACGTATTAGAGCTGGCATGCTGGGGCCACTGGAGTGCCTAATCAATTAGGATGTTTGGTTTCAGGTACAGATTGGGAGTTTGCATAATTTAACGCGCCCCTTGATTATGCCTCTACCCGGTAGCTGGCATTTTTGCTTTAGTGTTTTTTTTTTTCCTGCCCTGCTATTAGTGTCAATGCTGGAGGCCCTTTGAGCTTCATTAGAGGAGCCACAATCATAGTGTTTTTGATTGACGAGTCAACAGTAATGTGTTAGCTCTCGTGGTGCCTGCCACTATTAGCGAGCAACACCTTGGTGCATAATGCGGTGAGAGAAAGAATTAGGGAGGGAAGGAGGGAGAATAGTGTAAATGGGCGAAGAAAGGCTTAACAGATTGCTCCCGACTTGTCGGAGATTTCATGCAAGCAGGGTCACACCACTGCCGTGCACATGCAAGCACACAGACACGAAGATAGATGAAACATAACAAAGGAGGTTGCGCTGCTTCCCTACATCTTCCAGTTAGGTCAGGCCCACCACTAGCTGTCTTTCCTTCCCTTCTTTGTCTCCTTCAGGTCTTTGCCTGCTGTTAACCCTCAAGGTTCAAACTAGAGCTGAATGCCAACCATGTCCTGGCTGATCAAGTGCATTATAATCACTGTGAGCCTCATGTATAATGCAGTTCCCCGGAGCCCTGTAGAAAAGGGAATACCATATTTGTTTGCTTTCCACGTTATGGTTCTACAAGGTCATCCAGAGGTCATTCCCGTCCAGCGCTGACGTTACATCGCACATCCTGAGATGTGTGAGATGAGGGAAGGTGCTGGGAGATTTTTGCCATTTATTTTGACAGCTCCTTCCAAAGAGGTGGCGATTCGTTAAGAAGCATTAGCTCACATTAAGAGCAGACAGTCCCTTCCACGGTAAGGTGGGAGAAGAAACTATCGTGTGGCTTGGTAGAAGGCAATTCATCTTTGCAGAAAAGATGGCCTACGATTCTGTGGGAGAGGACCAGTGAGCGAGTGAGCGAGCAGTGGTTTCTAGGGAGAAGAAGCCTTATATAAAAGTAAGTCCTCCAGCTAATGAGCAACATGAAGGCAAAGGTCCAGGTCTATTTATACTGGCATAAACAGGTAGGGGTGATATTTGTATTCCACTGAAAATCAACAGGAGCAGCCAGCGTTTTATTCTACTGAGAGTGCAATTGCTCAGTCTAGTGATTCCTCAGCCTGTTGTGGTGCTCAAGGGACTCAAGAAAAAGCTTCCTGCCTTTAACAACAGTTCTTAAAGGGCAAAACAGCAGAGGCTGGAAGAAGTTGCCTTTTAGAAGGCAAGCGGCATCTCAAGTGCCTCGCAGTCAAGGAGAGTCACCTTAACGGGAGTAAACATTTTCTCCAGGAGATCAGCCCAGGATGAAAAGCGCTTTGAGCGAGAAGGGTGTTGACACTTTCGTTTCCTTGAGCAAAACATACACTCTGTGTCCTTGCCGTATCGAGATTTCAACCCAAAGTTTACACCGTACTTTTCCGCTACTGAAACACTTTCACATTTATAACATGCTATAATCTGTTAGAGAGCATTCTGTGCAAAAGCTTACGCTTAAAAGCAACTTGTCGATGGGTATTTTTCTTCCTTACCATCAGGCGTTTCTGGGGAAAACAGTATATTTGGAAATATTTGTGGGTGGAACATGATTTTATCCAACATGATTTGATTGGATCAGAGAGGACCTCTGATGATGCATAAAAACCTTGGACGACGTTCTCCCTCGCCCGGACGTGGGTCACCGGGGCCTCCCTCTGGAGCCAGGCCTGGAGGTGGGGCCCGCTGGCGAGCGCCTGGTGGTCGGGCCTTCACCCATGGGGCCCGGCCGGGCTTAGCCCGAAGAGGCAACGTGGGTCCCCCTTCCCATGGGCTCACCACCTGTGGGAGGGGCCAAAGAGGTCGGGTGCATTGTGAGCTGGGCGGTGGCCGAAAACGGGGGCCTTGGCGGTCCGATCCTCGGCTGCAGAAGCTGGCTCTAGGGACGTGGAATGTCACCTCTCTGGTGGGGAAGGAGCCTGAGCTAGTGCGCGAGGTTGAGCAGTTCCAGCTAGATATAGTTGGACTCACCTCGACGCACAGCTTGGACTCTGGAACCAGTCTCCTTGAGAGGGGCTGGACTCTTTTCCACTCTGGAGTTGCCACCGGTGAGAGGCGCCGAGCAGGTGTGGGCATACTTATTGCCCCACGGCTTGGCGCCAGTACATTGGGGTTTACCCCTGTAGATGAGAGGGTGGCGGCCCTCCGCCTTCGGGTCGGGGGACGGGTCCTTAGTGTTGTCTGCGCTTATGCGCCAAACAGCATTCTGGACTACCCACCCTTTCTGGGGTCTCTGGAGGGGGCGCTAGAGAGCGTCCCTCCTGGTGACTCTATCGTTCTGCTGGGGGACTTCAATGCTCACGTGGGTAATGACAGTGACACCTGGAAGGGCGTAATTGGGAGGAATGGCCCCCCCGATCTGAACCAGAGCGGTGTTTGGTTATTGGACTTTTGTGCTCGTCACGGATTGTCCATAACGAACACCATGTTCAGGCATAAGGATGTCCACATGTGCACCTGGCACCAGGACACCCTAGGCCGCAGTTCAATGATCGACTTTGTGGTCGTGTCATCGGACTTGCGGCCCCATGTCTTGGACACTCGGGTAAAGAGAGGGGCGGAGCTGTCAACCGACCATCACCTGGTGGTGAGTTGGCTTCGTTGGTGGGGGAGGATGCCGGTCAGACCTGGTAGGCCAAAACGTATCGTGAGGGTCTGCTGGGAACGTCTGGCAGAGTCCCCTGTCAGGACAAGCTTCAACTCCCACCTCCGTCAAAGCTTTAACCACGTCCCGGGGGAGGTGGGGGATATTGAGTCTGAATGGACCTTGTTCCGCACCTCCATTGTCAAGGCGGCTGACCGGAGCTGTGGCCGGGAGGTGGTCGGTGCCTGTCGCGGTGGCAACCCTAGAACCCGTTGGTGGACACCAGCGGTGAGGGATGCCATCAAGCTGAAGAAGGACTCCTACCGGGCCTTTTTGACCAGTGGGGCTCCGGAGGCAGCTGATAGGTACCGACAGGCCAAGCGGAATGGGGCTCTGGTGGTTGCTGAGGCAAAAACTCGGGCATGGGAGGAGTTTGGAGAGGCCATGGAGAAGGACTTCCAGACGGCTTCGAGGAAATTCTGGTCCACCATCCGGCGTCTCAGGAGGGGAAAGCAGTGCACGGTCAACGCAGTGTATAGTGGGGATGGTGCGCTGCTGACCTCGACTCGGGACGTTGTGGGTCGGTGGGGGGAGTACTTCGAAGACCTCCTTAATTCCACCAACATGCCTTCCGAGGAGGAAGCAGAGCCTGGGGACATCGAGGTGGACTCTTCCATCTCTGGGGTCGAGGTTGCCAAGGTGGTCAAAAAGCTCCTTGGTGGCAGGGCTCCGGGAGTGGATGAGATCCGCCCAGAGTTCCTCAAGGCTCTGGATGTTGTAGGACTGTCATGGCTGACACGCCTCTGCAACATCGCATGGACATCGGGGACGGTGCCTCTGGATTGGCAAACCGGGGTGGTGGTCCCCCTCTTTAAGAAAGGGGACCGGAGGGTGTGTTCCAATTATCAAGGGATCACACTTCTCAGCCTCCCGGGGAAAGTCTATTCAGGGGTCCTGGAAAGGAGGGTCCGTCGGATAGTCGAACCTCAGATCCAGGAGGAGCAATGTGGTTTTCGTCCAGGTCGCGGAACAGTGGACCAGCTCTACACCCTTAGCAGGGTCCTGGAGGGTGCATGGGAGTTTGCCCAACCAGTTTACATGTGCTTTGTGGACTTGGAGAAGGCATTCGACCGTGTCCCTCGGGGGCTCCTGTGGGGGGTACTCCGGGAGTATGGGGTATCGGATTCCCTGTTAAGGGCTGTCCGGTCCCTGTACAACCGGTGTCAGAGCTTGGTCCGCATTGCCGGCAGTAAGTCGGACCTGTTCCCGGTGAGGGTTGGACTCCGCCAGGGCTGCCCTTTGTCACCGATCCTGTTCATAACTTTTATGGACAGGATTTCTAGGCGCAGCCAGGGCGTTGAGGGGGTCCGGTTTGGTGGGCTCAGGATTGGGTCTCTGCTTTTTGCAGATGACGTTGTCCTGTTGGCCTCATCATGCCGTGACCTTCAGCACTCTCTGGATCGGTTCGCAGCCGAGTGTGAAGCGGCTGGGATGAGAATCAGCACCTCTAAATCTGAGGCCATGGTCCTCAGTCGGAAAAGGGTGGAATGCCCTCTCAGGATTGGGAGTGAGACCTTGCCCCAAGTGGAGGAGTTTAAGTATCTTGGGATCTTGTTCACGAGTGAGGGTAAAATGGAGCGGGAGATCGACAGGCGGATCGGGGCAGCTTCTGCAGTAATGCGGGCTCTGCATCGGTCCGTCATGGTGAAGAAGGAGCTGAGCCAGAAGGCAAAGCTCTCAATTTACCAGTCGATCTACGTTCCCACCCTCACCTATGGTCACGAGCTGTGGGTAGTGACCGAAAGAACGAGATCGCGAATACAAGCGGCCGAAATGAGTTTCCTCCGCAGGGTGTCTGGACTCTCCCTTAGAGATAGGGTGAGAAGCTCAGCCATCCGGGAGGGGCTCAAAGTAGAGCCGCTGCTCCTCCGCATCGAGAGGAGTCAGATGAGGTGGCTCGGGCATCTGATTAGGATGCCCCCTGGACGCCTCCCTGGTGAGGTGTTCCGGGCACGTCCCACCGGAAAGAGACCCCGGGGAAGACCCAGGACACGCTGGAGAGACTATGTCTCTCGGCTGGCCTGGGAACGCCTTGGGATCCGCCCGGAGGAGCTGGAAGAAGTGGCCGGAGAGAGGGAAGTCTGGGCATCCCTGCTGGAGCTGCTGCCCCCGCGACCCGACCTCGGATAAGCGGGAGAAAATGGATGGAATGGATTTGATTGGATCATAAAAAGTGTGAAATGAAAAGTGACTCTTCTTGTCATTGTGAGTGCACACAGCACAGCACACCACAACGAAATTGGATCTCTGCCTTTAACCCTTGTACAAACACACACCATGCAGCAGAGGGCAGCTATGAAAGCGCCCGGGGAGCAGTGACGGGGACGGTACCTTGCTCAAGGGTACCTCAAGGCAACCTGCTGGTAAGGGGTTTGAATCCACAATCTTCTGATTCTGTGGCCGACTCCCTAACCACTAGACCGCCGCTGCCCCGGTGATGAAATCATCAGTTTGATAAGCGGTCCACAATAGAAACAATTTATCTTAACAATTAACGATGAACCTTCTATAGCTTACGAAACTTAAAGCTTTTTTCTTCTTTTTAATTTTAATGAATTTTACTGTGAGTGAATAATTTGTTTACTTTCAGAAAAGTAAACAAATTATTGTCTCCTAAAGCACATCATCAAGAGACCAACTTCTTATGTGTTTTCTTTCTTTTATTCTTTCTTATTTTTTGTCCAGTTAGAACAATATCCACAGAATTGCTTGGCTTGCACGTGCACAGCAACAGCAAAAGAAAAAAAATGCCAGGTTTTCTCTCACTCGCTCACTTATTCGTTTTCTGAGCCACTTGTCCTAATTTGGGTCATGGGGTGCTGGAGCCTATCCCAGCTCTCAGAGGGTGAAAGGCGGGGACACACCCTGAACATGTCGCCGGTCCATCACAGAGCAGACACACAGACAAACTTCCTCACACCTATGGGCTATTTAGCATCTTCAATCCACCTGACGTGCAGGTCTTTGGACGATGGGAGGAAACCGGAGCTCCTGGAGGAAACCCACACAGACACGGGGAGAACATGCAAACTCCACACAGAAAGGACCTGGACCGTCCAGCCTGGGGATCGAACCCAGGACCATTTCGCTGTGAGGCAGCAGCGCTGTTTTTTTAGGATACTTTCGCAACGGCAAGAACTAAATAATAGTTTTTCAGTTTAGATGATTTTTTTTTTTTTCCATTAATGTTGCTTACGTCATCTGCAAATTTATGCTTAATAATCTTTTTTTTTTTTTTTTGCAGGTTGCCTGCTGGCTCTGTCCTGCTGTGCTGGAACACTGGATGGATGTTGACTTTGAAGAATCACCTCTTGAATAATACATTTCCCATGGAATCCTCCTCTGGATTAGTGTGTTTAATCAAAATCGTTGAGCAGTTCCGTTCTGACATGTACAGTCCGATTCAAGTTACACCAACGCTGCACCGCTGCTCCGGACTCATAACAAGAGAAATCTGCACTAATGTTATGAGAAGTGCTCTGTAAAGCATTTTGCTATTTTATCTACCATGAATGCTGCAGTATTTGGAGGTTAATGTGACCCAACATCTGCCTTTGATATGTAAAAAAAACCCAGTGGCTTTCAAATGAGCAGATTTTATCATTCAGAAGCTGCTAAATTTTTTAAATGATGGACCATTTCTAAGATATTTTAAATGACTTCTTGTCAGCAGACCCTGCACACCCTAACCTACATATTTCAAAGGCGTTTCTAGCACCTTTTTCCAGATTCCTCGGACCCCCGCATCCCTGGCCCTCGTCTCACAATAGCGGTCTAATACAGAGTGACGCAAGTTGAGCCTACACCCTTTAAGTACAGGCTTGGACTCCTGTCAGCAACTCCCTCAGATCCTGCTCGTTTTAAAAGTGGCGTTATTGATCTGTTCCTGCCAAGCTGCTTCCCCCCGTGGGTTGAGTCATCAAGTGGGCGGCCCGCCAGTGGGCACAGGAAGGCCAGAGGGAAAGACCGTCTGTCTGCTTTGACCTCTGTGGCTGTAAACCACACGAGGTTTTCTTCCCCCACGTTCACGCTGTTGTCAAGAGGCAACAGAGAAAGAAAGAAAAAAAAGCAATCTGTTACTAGCCTTACCTGGTCTTTTTTGTTTGCTTGTTTGCTTTTTTCAGGTCACTCACCCACTCGCTTCTTTTTGACGAGGAAAGGTTGCAGAGGCCTCCTCAAACACACAAATGGGGCTGAGACAAACCAGCGCTGGTGCTAAATGTCAGGCATTCTGGTCTGCGAAGGAATAAGCAGAGGGTGTTGTGCTAGAGCCTATCGCGGATACCCTTGTCCGAAGAAAAGAAGCGGAATTACGGAGCACAGCCTCCCGTGCTGCACAAGCCAATGCGTTTTCCTCTGGAGGCAAATCGATTCCTATTCAAATGCTGATATTACCCAAGACCAAGGGTTCAAAGTGGTGGGCAAAATCATTGAAAGGTACAACAGATATAGAGTCGGAACGGTTAGACAACAAGGTACAACAGAAACAGCTCTGCGTGCTCCGAAACAACATGCTTCTTCTGTGAAAAGATCTCACCTGGGAGCAACACCTTGTTGCGATTTTGCAGCAGTTCTTCTGGTCAGCATGAGGCCAAACAGCAACATGTGGCGCAATCGCTCAAACAAACGGCCTTCAATTGCTTCAGTTATGCTAAGCTGACCCTGCAACAATCAATCAGTGGACGAGGTTGTTTATGGCCACCATCTTATGTTTATGGATTTATGATGCGTTTGGGGATTTGAGAAATCTTGCAAATGCCCACACTTGGTTACAGCAAAACATTTCAGTGGCAAAGTAATGTCGCCGTTGATCCCTACTACAGTTTCACCCCTGTGCAGTTGCAAATTGGCGCCATTCTGAAAACATGATGGTGTAATCCATCCCCCTCCTTCAGTCTTTGGGCAGATGAAATGAAACGTGTATGCGGGCCACAATCAGTGGACTGTCCCATGCTTAGTGCTCTCCACTGCAGGGTAAGACAGAGGAGCACCTGGGGCCCACAGTAACTCCAACAAATATCACCCTGCCGGATCGGCCACCAGTGAGTGATATATTCCTGCAAGACCTTGGATCTGTATTTCCAGCAGTCACCATTTCATCACAACCAAGATTTGTTTGGTTTCATCTCTGGCAGACAGATGATGCTGCAATATTCTCAGCCTGCTGCTTTCGTGCACCAACTGAACCATTAAGATGCAGGATATGAGGCATATTAGCATATAGGCTTACAGGGATTTGTATCATTTCACCCTGGGCAGCCCCATGATGTGGTAATTCTTCGGTTTGCTCCAGGACTCCAAGACAGACCTGGGATTAGAACAGCCTCCCACATGAAAGGCGCTCTGTGGAACTGGGGTGAAAAATGTATAGCGCTCATCAGCCCTAATTGTTGATTACCATTCCATTAGGCTCACATTATCTTCCTCGTTATTTACATTTTTACTCAATAAGCTCGTTTAGGCTGGCGAGGCTGCATTGGGAAAAAGGTCATGGCTAATTAGATTTCAGGACTTATCTCTTTCTGGCCTCAAATCAATTAGGGGAATAATAAGCAAATGAGCAGAGCTATCAGCATCTGTGACAATAAAGTAATAAGCAGACGTGTGGGGACAGCTCCATGTTGGTCTACAAGCTGTTCCTAAACTGTCAGGAATAACCCCTGATCTGTGAATGGACATCCTCTTTCCTTTCTTTAATCCTAGCTAATTGATCCGTCAAACAAAATCAATTTCTTGGAGCCCAAACTGTAGCCAGTAGAATAAATAAAGATCAAAAGTCTTCATATCAGCATCTGTAGCGTGTTGAAAACAGCATAGTGCCACATTACTGCTACAGGTCTGCCAAATTTCATTACACTTTTTGCCCCTAACAATTAACTTTACCCCCATTTTACACATACAGGTATCCCGGTTGTTGGGATAGAAGGGTAGTGCCAAGTATTAAGGCCACATGGCCCTCCCAACTGAGAATTTTTTTGATGCTCATTCCAAACTGAGTGTTGTGAGAACAAGAAAGGATGTCTCGGTAACCAAATATCTAAGGTTACATCATGATTGCTAATTAGTGCATTTCTCCCTCTCTCTTTCACTCACTCTTTTTTATAGCTGTTTGTCCTAATTAGGGTAAAGGTGGGCTCCCTTACCCCCAGTTCTCACAGGGCAAAAGGTGGGGGAACACCCTGGACAGGTCACAGTCCATCGCAGGGCAGACACACAGACAAGCACGCTCACACCTACGGCACATTAAGCATCTCCAGACGTGCACCTGACGTGCATGTCTTTGGACCGTGGGAGGAAACCAGATCTCCCAGAGGAAACTCATGCAGACATGGGCAGAACGCCACACAGAAAGGACCTGGACCATCCTGCCTGGGAATCAAATCCAGGACCTTCTCGCTGTGAGGTGACATCGCTACCCACTGCATCACCGTGCCGCCCCCACTGAAAACTATTTAGGATTGTTCAGGTTCTTAAAGGGTTCTCCCGTTTCATAGGGAAAGATTTCAGCCATGGCCCCTTTTCACTCAATTCTAAGCGGCGATGGACACTCCTACTAAAGCGTGGGGTATAAAAAAGAACTGTGAGTGAACTTAAATCTGATGCTATTTAAGCTTCTAAACAGCCTTACTTGGTTGGATTCTGGGTTGGATAGACAAGCCCACTGATCCCACAGTATTTGTAGGCTATCAAGACCATCATAAAATGATGTTAAGAAGATAACTGCTTACCTTTCAACTATTAAAGGAAGCCTGACAGCCTATGGTTGTTGAGACCTTTTTAACCTGTTTTTGGTTAAGAGGCTCAGTCCAAACCAACTGATGTTTTTCTTGCTTGGCTGGGTTTGAACCCACTTCTCCTCTTTAAAGAGAAGCTAGAGGAAGGTTCAGGTGCTTCTGTTCCTTTGTCATCCTCTCGTCTACGAACAGCTCAAGCTGGAGATGAAATCACAATGTCTGAGGAAGAAGCATGAGCGGAGAACGCGTGGAGCTGTTGGACCGCAAGCACAATAAGACTTTCGTTTCACTATTGTCGCTCACCTCAGGGGTTAAGAGGAGACGAGGAGGCCCAGGCCAAGAAAGTGATGGAAAACAAAGGAAGACTCCTTATAGTATAAGCAAATAGAAGCAATGAAAAGTATCAGCGCCTTGCTTGTCAGACAGATTGGTGTAAGCAAATACGAAATCAATCTGACTTAATTCCTGCACAGAATGGAGGGATTCTTATTAGAGCAGTTAGCCAGGGATTACACACCACTGAGGACCAAAAATGCTTACCACCCGTTATTGATCAGGCGCGGTGCTTATGTATAGAGAAATCAATCTGCCAGGCCAGGAAGGTGTGCATGATTAGGTCAAAGAGCTCCTGCTGTCTAAAACGGTGAAGAAACCTGGACATATCTGACTCGAAATGATGATTTCTGATGCTTGTTCTCAAAAAAAGCCCAATTCCTTCCTCAAGATTCCCTGTTTTCTCTTTTAAGGTCATTCACTTCATGACTTGAGTCGATTTCCCCTCAATTTACTCATCATGTCAATTCCTGAACTGTTTAAAAACATCCTGAAATCCTAAATGTGCTATGTCACATCACCTCGTAGGTGAACACAACCATGTAACCTTGGCAATTTTTGCCCTGATTGCTTTCAGTCTTTCGAACTCTTTGTCTTACGTGGTGAAATGGACCGAAAGAGTTCGCATTAGCTGGACCTGAGACTGGGAGTGAGTTATTATGAGGTGAGTATTTTCTCCCAGCACCCAACTGCTTTTTGAAAGGCCGGTAACCATGGCTGCCATGCTCTTTAGGTCCATTTGCTGCGCTGTAAAAGCATTAAAGCAGAGTGAGGACAGCAGCGAGACTGAGCTGCCTATAGAGCATCATGGTCATTCAGGCCTTCAGAAGGTCTTAATGGCACAGAAGACGGTTTCTTTTTGCCACTACCAGGGTCTCGGGAGTGAGATACCCTCATCCAGCTTGCTCATCATCTCCTCAATGGGCAGATAGGGTCACACTGTCACACTTGAGTGGGTGCCAGTATGTATAATTCATTATGATGCGGTCACACTGTGCTGAAGCTCTTTGTCAAAGTTACTGCTTCTCATCTTAATGACTCAGCCAGTTAAACAAACATGAAATTTTTCCACCGCCTTCAGTAAAATGGCAAGTGTTAATCTGTAATTAGCACCGCATTTCCAGATCTGTGTTGTCATGCTTACCCACCGACTTCTAAGGGCTTCCACAATGCCACTCATAAAGCACATTCATTCTAGGGTTGCTGTTTGTTAGACATAATGCCTTTAGGGATGTCACAAAAAAACGGCACACACGAAGCGGAATTCCACTTCATTCATCCTGTTGAAACTAATCTGCCAGGTTGCGCAATATGCATATTTTCAGCATGTTAATTCTTTTTCTTTTATGATCACAAAAAAGCCATGAGGGCTTTGAGGGAAGGGTAGCCACGGTTGCGCGGTAACTATTGGTTAAAATTAGCGTGCCTCGTCGCTTTCGTTCCTTGGTGGTGAAACAAATAACAGCTGTCAAACTCTGACTGGTATGAAATGTGGTTTTCTACCATCCACACATAGTGAAGTGGTTTCCAGAACAATATCCCGCAAGTGATATTTATCAGCACAGTCAGAATGCATTTCGGAGGATGAAGAACGGATTGTTTCTGAAACGCCAGTCCAGGTCGACTGAAGCTGTTCTTTCTTCTGTGTTGCTTGAATTGATTGTTTTATGCCTTGGGTTGTTCAACCAGGAATGGGACTCTGGACAAGTGTAAATGTGTTTCTGTGACTAACCGAAGGGTGTCATTCATTGTGTTCACAATACCCGGCCATGCAGGGCAGGCCTGGCTTAACTTCGGTCAAAATGTCATTGAAGTCTTATTTCAGTCGCCATTATAAGAGCAAAAGAGTAATCTACTGTGAGTGATAGGCAATTGAAGAAGTCCATTTTTTTTTTGAAAGACGTTATCATCTTTCTTTTTCTAATCTGAAATCCTTTACTCAGAGGATGGGCGTTCTGCACCATCCACTGGATTACGAGTTTTGTGAGCGAGTGTGAGTGAGAGTGGCTCGGTTGACAGAACAAATGATTGGAGATATTTAAGAAAAGATTTAAAGACAAATTAAAGTCTAGACAACCTTAATGCAAAGTCTGATCCCTTGATGCTCTCATTCTTAGGCCTATCTTGATTTTTTTTTCCACGTCATATTCAGAAATCGCCACCCAGGCATTAATGCAAAGGCAAATTAAACTATTTTTAAGGCTGTGTTTAAACAGAAGGCTATAATACTTGATTAGATTGGCTTTTTTTCACCTTTTGCAGGATTTTCTGCTCATGCAATCATTTGCTGCACACAGCTGTGTCAATATATGGTCTTGGTCCAAGTAAACCATCAAGCTCTGTCATTTCTGGTGACAGGATGAGAGATAGGATGCTATTTGCTTTCAGAAGGCTGCAGCACTCCACACATTTGCAGTCGTGCAAACCAAAAATGGTAAAAAGAGAAATCATGTTACTCTACTTCTCATTCAGACTCACTGAGGCTTCAAGGTTACCTAAGTTCCTTGATTGTCTCCTAGAAGGTTTCCTCCAACTCTGAAAAGAGAAAAGTCTTAATGGCTGCTCCAGAAAGGCTCCTGTCCTCTTAAATCTAATTTAATGAAGTTCAACCGTTATTTAAACACTAAATTATGCACCGGGTTAGGATGATTAAAATTAACATTAGAGTTTTAACAGCAAACAGTAAAAGTAGACTCAACAGGACAGAAGCAAAGGAGGAAATTCTAATTTGTTAATTGAAAATAATTTAAAATATATGTAATGTCAACACAGTTTGGTAGATATGATTCTGGAGCATTCACAACGCAAAGGCCAAAGAAAGGCCTAAACAAGTCACTCTATCACAGGGCAGACACACACACACACACACACACACACACACCATCAAACCTATGGGGTCATTAAGCATCTCCAATCCACCTGACGTGCATGTTGTTGGATGCTGGGAGGAAACCAAGGCTACTGGAGGAAACGCACACAAACATGGGAGGAACATGCAAACTTCACACAGAAAGGACTCGGATCGTCCCGCCTGGGAATCAGATCAAACCCAGGATCTTTCTGCTGTGAGGTGCCAATGCAACACACTCTGTTTTCAACACTCTGTTTGCAACACACCTACCAACTATCAACACCAACATGTGGGTGATGGTGGTCTAGTGGTGATACTTGCCTATGGACCTGTGGCTCAAGAGGTCCCAGGTTTGAATCCTACCTCTAGCACTGCCCCCTCTGGGTCCCTGAGCAAGACCCTTAACCCTGAGTGTCTCCAGGGGGGGACTGTCCCTGTAATTAGGACATGGAAGTCACTCTGGATAACAGCCTCTGCTAAATGCCATAAAAGCAAATTTAAATCAAAGATTTGTATTAACAATAAAAACAATAAAAAATGACAACCTGATAACAATCATATCATTTTCTTCATTCTTCCGATCGACCATGAAACGGGTTTCTCCAGCTTGAATTTTAAGATGGTCGTCCTCGTTTGTGTGTTTACAGAGCCGGCGTCTAATTCCTTACTTTGCTGATTTTAAGCTAACAAATACCGAGAGCTGGAACCGTCTCATTCAGTACAGTGCATTTCGTCTGGCTCATGAGCGAAAGATTAAAGGCAAGCAGCCGCTTTCACTCGCAGTTACTTTGAGAGGCTCACACGGGGAGAAGGCAGGAGGAAAGCGCTTGGCACAAAGTCTCAGTTTTGTATCATGTTTTCTCTAAATGATGACACCTAGGACTTCGCAGCAAAAGAGGCTGAAGTCTTCTGAAGAGAAGACTCATCAGAGGATAAGAACTTTACATTTCTGAAGCTCTTTTGTTGTCGTTTTTAAAGTAGGACAAATGTGGAAAAAAGTAGCAAAATGTGAAATATACCGATAAATAATAAATATAGTGAATATAGAGTGGCCGTTCTCATCTGTGTAATTACTCACTGCATGATACACACTATGACTTACGTTTTTGACCAGCGCTCTAATCACATAATCAATTCACAAAATACCCCCCTGCTATGTTTGGCAGGTCTATAATTAAATGTGTAGCATTATCCAGCCGTTTCAGAGAGAGTTCGGATAAAAGCTGACAATTCACAGGCACCACCTGCCAATTAGCTTCAACGGACCCCCTCTGAAAAACGTCTGAAAAGACTGACATATTAAGAGAAGCCGTCAGGGTCAAAGAGGGGTCGGCATCTGCAAACCGATTCGATGAATAATACTAGTGGCCACCGAGCTTCGTGTAATTACAGCCCACGCCTTAATCATGGAACCCAGGGATGCAAATGATCCTCGCCTTTGGCGTGTTGTTTGAATAACGCCGCCTGATCCGAGGCTGTGATTGGAAGATTGATGGCTCTGCCCGTCAGCTGGTAATCATTTCTTCCCTTGCTGGTGTAAAGGAAAGAATCGCTGGAAGGCTCTGGACCATATCTGCTGTAAATACCTTCCTGCTAGCTTTCCTCCATTTTTCATCGAAGGCCTTTGGGTGACAGAACAGCGCTGGCAATTCACCTTCTTGAACTTTTTCCAAACATTCAAGCTTGCTCCATTCCGCCACTTCAAACAAAGCAATGAGCCTTGTCTTAAAATGATTTTATGATTTTACTGTGGTTAAAAGGGGTTATCGGGCAAAACGCAAAAAACCAAACGGTAATATGATGAAGTGAAAGTGACTGTTTGTCATTGTGAACACGCGGCACAACAAAACATTTCCGCTGCATTTCACCCATCACAAGGTGTAGCAGAGAGCCATAGTGTTAGTGTTAAAGGGACTAGACCCCCAGATCGGAAGGTCGTGGGTTTGAATCCCAGTAGGTTGCCCTGACGTACCCTTGAGCAAGGTACTGTCCCTTTCATAGCTCCCTGGGTGCTTTAAATAGTTTAATAGTTTAATCATTAAACTAAATCATCAGGCAGTGAGTACCATATGTTTATGAGGCTCGTAGGTTTACATCCACGACTATTAGGCGATCCAGAGATCACCTTGAGCAAAATACCGTCCCCATCACTGCTCCCTGGGCGCTGGATATGGCTGCCCTCTGCTACCCTTAGTGTGTGTAGATTAAATGAGGAGGAAGTTTTCCACTGTGGGCTGTGCTGAGCTCACGAAATTGGACCTCTGCATTTAACCCATGCAAACACCGTGCAGGAGTGGGCAGCTATTGAAAGCGCCCGGGGAGCAGTGATGGGGACAGTACCTTGCTCAAGGGTACCTCAGGGCAACCTACTGGTGGGGAATCAAACCCACAATCTTCTGATGCGGGCCCAACTTAAGTTGGCTCCTGAGCAGAACCTCTCCACTGGAAAGTTGATCGCAACCCATCCAAACTGACTAAGACCAGCGCTACACTTGATCTTAGCCAAAAGGCCGAGAAGCGAGCCGAGAACTTTCACTTTTTAAAACTGAACCTGTTTTTATCATTTCATGAAAAAACGAACTGGTTTCAACCCACTAAAACATGTTTTAGTGTTTACAGGTCAGAGAACGTGACAGCGTAGTGGTGCCGGACAAACAAGAGGGCGCTTCTCTGCTTCTTACGCTTCTTGTGTTTATAACCAATGAATGAACTGCATAATTAGCCTCTATCTATTCTATACAGATCTCTCTACCGGGTGAAATAAAGCATTTATCATTATGGATATTAAAAAAGCATTTCAATACATTATCACAAAATGTAAAAAATGCATTTTTGTTAACTTATTAGTCTACTGGGTTTTATGTCATTTCATTATTAGGTCAGGTTTCATTCTTCAGCATTTGGGTAAGAAATGGCTGAGAGTAATGTTTCATTTGTGGATTAGTCAACAGGATTGTACAGATTTCATAGTCTTCATAATTCTGTTGGTAGTCAGCTGCTGCAAAACAATTATCCATCCATCCATGGCCTCCTTCCTTTTTTGCTTTTACAAATGAGGTCTGTCTGCTATCTCCATCTTTTAATAGTTCAAATCCAAACACTTTAAAAAGTTTGGCTCCAGTTTTGGCCACAGTTCGAAGTGTTGGGAAGTTTTCTGACAGTGTTTTGGAAACATCAGGATCAAACTCATGCAGAACGTCCCTGACTGACCAACACCAAGACAAGTCTGAACGTCCAAGATGAGAGCTTTTTACATCTCTAAATTCAAAATCTAAATCTTTAGAGCCATTTGGTCAATTGGCTAATATGGAAGACTTACCAGCTCCTAATGACCAACGTCATCACCTTGGTAGCAGCAAAGTCACTCCATCGACTGAAGCTGATCCTTTCACATTGTTGTCACTTTCATCAGAGTGTTCTCAGGAGGATGAGCCAATCACCCCTCGCAGAAAAGAAAATGGCCTTAAGGGTGTACTTGGTATCTATTGGCTAGAGCCAATGCAGGAGAAGATCTCCAGGTATTCCCTAACGGCTTAAATATCTCATCCTCATCCGGGGAGGATTAACGCTAGGCAGGTGATAGCATCCCAAGGTTCTTCAGGCCCAAATCGGTGCCTCCAGTCAGCTGAGCATTGATTGCAGAGTCAGCAGAAAGACAGCGCCAGGAGGGCGGCAAGTTTGATTGTCCCTAATCAAGTCCAATCATCTCCCCTCAGACCGGGGAGAGATGAGTCCAGCTGAGCGGAACCTGACTAGCCTGATAAGCCTTATCTCATCCGTAAAGTCTAGTATTTCTGTGAAATCCATTTCTCAGAGTTATTGGTAATAGTGATTGATCTGCCTGGTGAGGATGAGGTGGAGCTATAACGTGGAGATTATCGTCCCCTGCTGAAAGACACCCTTGGTTTCTCTTTAAAAATTTGGTAACACTTAACTGTAGGGTGCTGTTGATAAAGTTGCATGACATCTACATAAGCTATGAATCAAGTGAAAGTGACCATTTGACCAAATGACTTCTGCTTTTAACCCCCACACACCTCCAGCAGGAGGCAGCTGTGTCCAGCACCTTGTGAGCAGTGATGGGGACAGTACCTTGCTCGAGGGTACCTCAGAGAAACCTGCCATTCCCGTCACTGCTCCCCGGGCGCTTTCAATAGCTGCCCACTGTAGGGGCAGTGGTGGCCTAGTGGTTAGGGAGTTCCCCCCGCATCGGAAGATTGTGGTTCGATTCCCTCACCAGTAGGTTGCCCTGAGGTACCCTTGAGCAAGGTACCGTCCCCATCACTGCTCCCCGGGCACTTTCAATAGCTGCCCACTGCTGCGTGAGGTTAAAAGCAGAGGTCCAATTTCATTGTGGTTCGCTGTGCTGTGACCTCGCAATGACAAGGGTTGTCACTTTCATTTTGTGAGCTTTTTTTTCGCCTGCTTTATAATGTTTTATATTTTGCTCTCCGTGCTTGAGGTGCCAAATCATGAAACGATAAGTAAATAAAAAGCATTTTCTAAACAAAATGTTAATACTGATGTCATTTAATCCATAAATTGAATCAGGATTTGAAAGCAAGCGCTCTTTGTTTTATAGGGCTTTCAGGTTGATATGCATTTTGTTGCTTTTTCTTTTCTTTATCTCCACGGAGCAGATTGGCGTAAATAAGTTTATTTGTCGATTCTTCTTTTGTATGTTTGTTTTCTTTCAATAATTGCATTTTTTCCTTTCTTTTTTTTTTTTTTTTTTTTGTTCCAAAGAAAAAACAAGATAACCTTTAGCATTATCTCTTGTGGTTTTGGAACTAATTAAAGGTGCAGTGTCCACTGTTATCAGTGTGGGAGGAAGCGTTAAACCTCTGCTCTAATGAACACTAAACAATGTGTACTTGCGGTGCTTAGCTGCTATTAATTAAGTATTTTTTGGCTTTTTAGGCTTTTTTTGTTTGTTTTTTTAAAGAAACAAAATGTTGGAACTGTTTTATTAACATGGGTATTTGCATTTTATTGCTTTTTTTAAAGAATAATGTGTGTATATCTCTGTAATCAAAGCTAAATATATCTACTTCATGGTTATTCTTCCCAAATATTACTAGACATTCTCGATTACAAAGTCTTTGGCTTTGCACTAATTTTACAGAAAACGTCTAGAGAAGCTTACCAAGTTGGAATTATTCACAGCAGTGCTGAAAGGAACCAGATATCGGAAGAGTTTAAAGCTCCCTCCTTTAAGAAACTTAAGTTCCTTTGGCATATTTTGCGACCATCGTTGTCATAAAGAAGATTTACAGAACATGGGTCCGAGCCCCAAGTGGGCCAGCTGAAGGTGAAAGAGGCAAAACTTCTTCAAACTGGAGGAACAAATCTTAGGAAGAACCACGACTCAGAAGGAGAAACCCGTCCTCTGGTCTTCACCCTTCACTCTGGTCTTCAAACTCCACACAGAGAGGACCTGGACCTTCCCATCTGGAAATCAAACCCATGACCTTCTCGCTGTGAGGGCCACTGCCACAGTGCCAACCTCCAGAGTAAACAGATTTAAGTCTGTGGTCTGGAGAAATGAGGTCAATTAAAGTCTATAAACTGGAGTACATTAAAAGGTTTTATCCTGATAGTAGCAGCTCTGTTGGAATGGACGTCAATGAAGCTTTGATCAGTGGGCAGCAGTGCATGCAGGAGATCCAGGATGGAGTAGCTGGTGGACATTGTTTGACCATGATTTTGAAAATAATTTGGCCTTAAACATTTTATCTAAAACCATTCATTACAAATAGGCTCATGCAGGGCGATACCAAAAATACATTCATCTTAATCTTGCGATCACAATTACATTGGAAAACTTAAGGCACGTCTAGGCTCACTGGTCATTATGAATAGTGGACAAAATGAATATATTTGCATTGTATGGCCCTAGCTCATATTACACTGTAAAAAATATCCCCTAATGGGTTTTTGCAATGAATTATTTCACATCAAACCAGATGGAAGGTCTTCAGTTTACATTTTAATGGTCATGTTAGGCAGAAATTTGCGGGAAAAAACATTAAATTTGCCTTTTTGAAATGCAAACATTGCTGTCAACTGGAATACTCCATGCAAACAAGCAAAACTGGCCAAATTTAGTGGTTATAACTCTGGCAGTAGCATTTTCCAGTGTGAGTAGCTGGTGTTCTTTTATGTAGAGAAGGTGCTGCTTTGGGTTTTTGGCAGTGGAGGGTAGAAACAGGGCACATACACAAACCACAAGCAGTATCAGCTTTAAATATTATTTTTAAAAAGCTGACACCTTTAATGCTGGTATGCTGCCAAGGTCAAAATTGTGACTTCAGAGGCCTATGGACACCAGTTCCCAGAATTCCCAAGAAAATGTAGCTGTTGCTTATAGTTTGGCCCAAGTATGATAAATAATAGGGAACACGTTCACGTCCCTGTTCTCATTCATCTAAACACTGGACGTTTTCTATTTCAGGAAAACTGAAGCAGACTAGTCAATAATGGCTATCAGATGAAGGAGTGTCCACCATCCACACTGACTCGTCTTCCCAAAGTCGGGAAGCTAAGACATCTGAAGAGACAAGCATCTTTTCTGTGAAATTCTGCACCGTGTAGCATTCTAATTCATCATGTAACGGCACATTAGCTTTCTCAATAAGCTTCAATGTTCCAATATCTACACTGTCAGCCAGCAGATGGCTTTGGCTGTGAATATCCAATTATTGGCACCGAAGCGGTTAAAGGCAAGAGCCACTTAAAGGCAAGAAATACTGCTGTTGCCCGCAAGACAATAATTGTATTTCTTTTCTCCCCGTAAATAGCCAGGTACATAAAATCAATGCGAGAGAACCCAATAACAATCCATCTCTCCTCCTCCGGCCTGATCGCTGGGCCTCCCCACCCCCGGGGCCTTTATTACCGTGGATCCGTGTTAGAAATCCACTCTACCGTCTGGCTGACCAGATCGATCTGGCATCTATTTGTTGCATTTAAGTGATTCTTCCCAGCTTGCACAAAGGCAGAGAGGGAAATGCAACTTGCTGCTGAGAGCCTTGATGAGACCAGCCAAGGAAGGCCTGCTCTTCCATGAAAAGTCCCTGGAGTTCCTTATGATTTTTTTTTATTTTTGGTAAAAATTCTGTGTCAATTTCATCCATCTATTCATCCAGTCTCTTAGCTGATAAGAATCCTGACTGTCTTGTCTGGGAATCAAACCCAGGACCTTCTGGCTGTGAGGTGCACCAATCTGCTTCTCAAGTTTCAATGAAATAACAGTTTAATGCTGCTGAAGATTAAATGAAGATTATAAAAAATCCAGCTCTATACCTGGACCTCAAAAACAAGGTTTGACCATATAAAAGCAGATAAGATATCTTTAAAACTCTTTTCACTCGCATTTGTTTTTAATTATTTCATAATCTCACCACAGATCTAGTAATGATTCTTTAGGAAAACCTTAAGACCTCAAAACATTCCACATATTCTCACAATTCCTGGATTTGGTTGGAACTGATCTGGTATTCGGGTACAACTTAGATTTTTGTAAATCTTGATTAAATACATGAATGTTAAACTAATGTTTTAAATGACTCCAGTGCCCGTTTCTCTGGATGAGTCATCTTGATACACTTTTGCAGGAATATAAACAGTAGGTTTGGAATCCTGTCTGGGGCCTCTGCTCTCCAGGGTCCAGGCACTCTGCGCTGTTAAGCATTCAGTGCATCGTGCCACTCTCAGAATGTTCTTTTTTTCATACTTTGTTCCTCCAGTGGAGCCATTGATCTGTGGGGAGCAGCCTGTATGCTCGCATCAACAGCAGGCCAGCTGAGGGTGAGGTCGGTAAGGTAAACGCCAGAGGACAACTGGCCACCCTATAAATAAATAAGCATGCCCTATTTTCTTAAAGTTGCTCATAAAACTTTAAAAGTGTGGGGCATGTCTTGCAAATTTAGGTGGACCCTCGATCTGTGAGGAACAATGAGCTGAGATTAGTTTTGGAGGGATGGCAGAAATAAAGCAGAGATACTTCAGGTCAGAGACGACCGCTTAGTGGAAGAACGATTGAGCTGGGTCGTGAACTTTCAGCAAGAAAGCTGAGGTCATGAAGTTGAGGCCAAGCCATGGAACCCCCACAAACCAAGTCACAGCCGTGGTCTAGTGGTCCAGCATCCGGGACTGGAAGGTTGTGGGTTCAAATCCCCAATCAGTAGGTTGCCCTGAGGTACCCTTGAGCAAGATACTGTCCCCATCAATGCACCCCCGGCGCTTTCAATAGCTGCACCCTGTTGCACGATGTGTATGGGTGAAATGGAGAGGTTGAATTTATTTCACTTAACAGTAAACACAACTACAATTGTTTTTTAGTCTTGTCCCTAAGGTACCCTTGAGCAAGGTACCGTCCCCACCACTGCTCCCCGGTGCCGGATATGGCCGGGCACTTGAATGAGCTTGCAGAACTGGCCTAAAACTAAGTGGCAGTTGTTTTGCTTCGTCTCTTTTATGGCAAAGAACTAATGATATTAAATATTTAGTCATTAAACGCTAGTTCTGCTCTCTTTATCTTGTTTGCCTTTAAAGATATTATTTGCAATTTTACTGCTAAAAATAACCTTTTAAAAGGTCACCTTTGGATTAGTCGATGTGATAAACGTGTGGTTTCCAACAATAGTTTTCTTACATTTACTAAAAGGTGATTCATTTCCTTTTTCATGACATTAAGAGCCAGTTTGATGGAATGACTAGCAGCATGACTCTCTGGGAAAAAATGATCCCATGAGGATCGCTGGGGTGAAGTTAATTTTAGTGAATGACATTTAATCTGCATTGTCTGTGCAGTGTTACATTTATTGACAGTTAGCAAACCCACCTTAAGGCCAGCCGAGAAGAAAGTTTCCATTTGGATCTGTATTGGGCTGAATTGTTCAGTGCTGACCAGCTAGTTCTAACAGTGGTTTTATCCCACTGATGTGTGTTGCATTCTGGGATGCAGCACACAATGAGAGCAGTATCAGAACAGAAGAAAATACATTGTTGGATACTGTATACTGGTTTCAGACTGGCTATATTCAATCTGGATAAGAATTAGAGCAAATCATGAAGAAGAAAAGGCAAGTTTACTCACTTACTCATTATTTTAACCACTTATCCCGTGTAGGGTCACGGGTGGTGCTTTCTCAGCCTATCTCAGCCCATTGAGGGTGAAAGGCAGAGCCTGAACAGGGTGGGCTGCACAAACTGGACCGTAAGATAATAAAGTAGCAAATTAGCTGAATCTTACAATGATTATGTCACTATAAGGCAAAGATTTTACAGTGGCTAACAAGCTGCACCACATTGATTTTGTAACATTAAACGCTTAATAGACACCAACAGTCACTAAAGAGCCAATGAAGCAGCACAGTGTAATCTGGATCTCAAAAGGTGACCATTTACTTTGCCAGTTAAAAGAGTGTAAGCTGATTACAGATTTTGAAAAATGAGGGATGTACTAATAGGATTTACATTTAAACCACTCTTGCTCACCAGGAGATTGTTTTGGATGGCAGAAATGTAACATTTATTTGCCCAGTATTTAATATTTACACATTTTCCACATAGTGCTGGCACCTGAAGTGCAGAAACTGGGCTATGGATTTGTGAGGTTTATGCAAAAGCACCAGAAAGTGCCAAGTTCCAGTTGAAAATTCCAGAATGAGAGGATGGAAATCTCTATGGTGTTTAGAGATATCGATCACTGATATTCAGCTTTTAGATGTATTCAACATGAGAAAATAATCTATAACTGCTGACGAAAAAAAGTCTTAAAACTATTACTATTGTGCCGCACGTTCGAATCCCACTATCACCACTGGGTTCCTGAGTAAGACCCTTAACCCTGCAGGGAGTCCCTGAAAGATGGAGGTCTCTCTGGATTAGAGCATCTGCTAGATGCCATAAATGTAAATGTAAATTTAATTAGACGACCTCAACTAAATATAGCAATACGTTTGAAAAAAGAACCGGTTACATTTTATACATGCTAGACATTTTTAAAGCTGTCCTCCCACCAGCGCCTGGACTGGCTGAGTTTTTTTGTAGGACGGAAAACGGTCCATGTTTTGAGGATAACAGACGCAGCCCCTCTGTCTGGCAAAATTGTGTTTGTTGCAAACAAGCTTGCAGCGACTGCATCAACCTGCTTGTTGCCACGCAAACGCACCTGGTTAAACAGCACCTGGACGAGCTTCCATATTGGATATAATTAAAGGCGCCTGAAGTTTCCTGCAGACGCTCTTTGATCCTCCTAAGGACGGCGGCTGCTGAGCTCACAAGCACCTGTTCAGCTTCTGATTCATCTGTTCCTTCAGCGAGGTGCTGTGGAGGAAGCTGAGCGCAGTGGAAACAAAAAGGAAGCACCAGAAACGCTGACTGGTACAAATGCAAAATAACATAAAAAAAAGAATGTTACATTTTATTTTTAATAAAACTCAGTGGTCAGTTTCTGCTCTTGAGAGAGAGTGAGAGAGAGAGAGAGAGAGAGAGAGAGAGAGAGACAGCGAGAGATAGAGAGAGAGAGACAGCGAGAGAGAGAGAGAGAGAGAGAGAGAGAGAGAGAGACAGCGAGAGAGAGAGAGAGAGAGAGAGAGAGAGAGTGAGAGAGAGAGAAAGAGAGAGTAAGAGAGAGAGAGAGAGAGAGAACGAGGGGGAGAGAGACAGTGAGAGAGAGAGAAAGAGAGAGTAAGAGAGAGTGAGAGAGAGAGAGACAATGAGAGAGAGAGAGAGACAGCGAGAGTGAGAGAGAGAGAGACAGGAAGAGTGAGGGAGACAGAGCAGAGAGACACAGAGCAGCTTTTGTTGAGACACAGTTGTATCTTTTTGAGTTTAGGAATGGAAGGATGGAGTGAAAGCAAACAAAATAAAAGCATAAAGTCTTTCATTCTACTTCTGCTCTTTTCTGATTCTGGCTACATCCAGGCTTGAATCTTACAGTTTAACATTCTCCTCTGTTTTTGACGTGATTTATCCAAGCTGACTGTTTGCTTCTTTCCTGCGTCTGCAGAGGTGCCTGAAGAATGTTGACTAAGTGCCTCCAAACTGTCTTCACAGTATGGAAGCACATATTAAATTATGGATTTGGTGCGAAATGCTTCTTTAACTCATAATGGAATAAAAACAACAAGGCACCGCAAATGGTTTCCATCCTTGTTCCTCATTCAGCGCGGCACCTCTCCGCTCGCTGATAGAATTGGTGAAACAGTGAGCCATAACCTATTGTTATTAAACTACCATCCAATAATCTTTATACCATTACACTGTGCTGCTTTCAGGGAAGAGTCAATATCGGTGATAGAACATGATGGCTGATTCAGAAATGTGCAGTCATTAGGGCTTGGGAGAATGAAATGGAGCTGAAAGCGTTCAGCTATGCATTTTCAGCACAGAGATGAAAGAGTGATGAAGTGTTTTGCCAGATAAGAGTCGCATGTTGTCAAAAGCCTGCTCCCATGAAATAACAGAGTATTGGGTTCCTCTTTGGCTGCTTCTTAGCATGTAAGTGTGATTTATTCATGCATTGATATTGATTAGACAGTGTGTGTGTGTGAGTGTTTGTGTGTGTGTGTGTGTTTGTGGGCTGATTAGAATATCATAATCCCATCATGATTGGTTCTTCTCGAGGGACAGCTCTGCAGTTCTCACTCATGTCGTCAGATGCGGGAGCTCAGGCTGTTGTTTACGTTTCCTGTAGTGAAGTGAAAGTGACTATTTGTCTTTTGAAACACAGCACAACACACAGTGAACCCCAACGAAATGCAGCCTCTGCATTTAACACATACAGACCATGCAGCAGGGGGCAGCTATTAAAAGTGTCCATGTAGCAGTGATGGGGTCGGTACTTTGCTCAAGGGGACCTCAGGGCAACCTACTGGTCTGGGATTTGAACCCACTACCTTCTGATCCTGGGGCCTAGTCCCTAAACCTTAGGACACTTCTGCCCTATTCAGTGTCTGGAATTCTCTCCTTCTAATCTATAGTTAGGTTATGTGTTTGTGGTCTCACCTCACGGCAAGAAGGTCCCAGGTTCACTTCCCAGGATAGGACAGCCTAGGTCTTCCCAAACATCAAGCGAACCGGAGTCTCCTAGTGTTAATGTGGTCATCTGCATTTCCGCATATCTCCAAGAGTGAACAATATACTAGATACAACAGAAGTGCTCTGTTAAGCCTAACGCTAATCCACAGACGCCTCACTGGCACACTGGATGTTGGTGCTGTCGTCCCACCACTCTCGCGCGATCACTCAGGTTTGTTGATGGTGGTGTGGGGGGATGCCAGTATCTCAAGGTGTCTCGTGTTCGTAAAACCCTCGACTCTGTCCTTTCTAGTCAGGCTGTAATGGCGAGTTTTGTCGGAGTCACAGTACCGCATGCTATAAATTCATGAGTGAGTTCAAAACAGGACTAATTTCTCTCTCTGGTTGAGATGGACGACTGTCCACTTCTTGTACAGTGGACAGTTTATGGGTTTTCTGAAAAGAAAACCTTCCCAGCCAAGTCCATCAATTACCGTGAGGGTTTGCTGAACTCCAGACCAGCTAGTCCACCATGTCTGTGTATGTATATATATATATATGGTGTGGCAGTGCTGACCTAGTGGTTGGCCCAGGATCAGAAGGTCAAGGATTTGTATCCCAGACCAGGAGGTTGTCCTGAGGTACCATTGAGCAAGGTGCCGTCCCTGTCACTGCTCCCTGGGCAAGAATAGTCACTTTTTTTAAGAGCAGCGGTGGCCTAGTGGTTGGGGAGTTGGCCCTGCACCTGGCCCTGCATTGGAAGATTGTGGGTTCGATTCCCTCAGCAGTAGGTTGCCCTGAGGTACTCTCAAGCAAGGTACCGTCCCCGTCACTTCTCCCCGGGCACTTTCAGTAGCTGCCCACTGTAGGGGCAACAGTGGCCTAGTGGTTAGGGAGTTGCCCCGCATCGGAAGATTGTGGGTTTGATTCCCTCATGAGTAGGTTGCCCTGAGGTACCCTTGAGCAAGGTACCGTCCCTGTCACTGCTCCCCGGGTGCTTTCAATAGCTGCCCACTGCTGCACGGTGTTTGTGTGCATGGCTTAAACGCAGAGGTCCAATTTCGTTGTGGTTCACTGTGTGCTGTGCTGTGACCTCCAAATGACAAGGGTTGTCACTTTCACTTCACTTTCATATATATATTTCCTCTTTATTATGCCTTAGCTATATATTAATGTGTAGGTATATAAAAAGTTCTGCAGAATCTACAGAGTTTGAAATACAAAGAAGAATTACAATGTACTTTAAATGTTCCCAAAAAACATTTCTGGGCCCTCTGGTTTCCTCTGATACATATCCACAAAGAACCCTCTAATATAAACAATATAAAGACAAAACCCTGCAACAGTTACTCCACGGGCTTTGAACTTTCCATCTGCATTGGATTCATAATCATATTTCATTTTTAAATGTTGGTTCAGTCTTGATTTGCAGGGTGAAATCTATCTATTTTGCCATCTTCTCATCGATTCTTCCCATTGGAAGAAAGCGCTGACTCAGCTTAATCACTGTCGAATATCAAGTTAAAGGATATTCTTTGCATAACTGAACACTTCAGTACCGAACACGATGATCCTCCTGATGAAATTTCACAAATGGCCTTCAGGTAAACAGCAATGAAAATACTAAAGCAGCTTTGATTTGCCACCACAGCTCACCAGTTCTAGCGCTCCAAAATAAATGCCCCCTTCCTCCAAATTTTATATGTTTCCTCTTTATACTGCTTTTGTGATTTACCTAATTTACACAAATGATTTTCACAGCTAAACAATGATGCGGGCCTCGACAGGGCAAAGCATTTGTACATGCTGGTGAAATACGTTTCTAATCAGCCTAAAGAACGCAATACAATTACCAGATAAAAATCAAAGTTAATGAGATTATTTGTCAGAATGTCAGGACTGTCCTGTGAAGCAGGATTAAAAACAACCGCCGCAGCACACGTCGCACTCGTCATGTTGTCACACGTTTTGTCGATCCTATTTTTCCCTCTCGGGGAGGTTTTAATTAATAAAGGAGACGCTTCCAGCTGTAATCAGCTGAAATAGAGAGGCCTGCTGGTTCGCGAGGGTAATTTCTTTCTCAGATCTCAGAGACTCAGATCTTTTGGCAATTATCAGGAGAATATCTCAGACTGATCTGATACAATCTTCACTTCCAGCCTGCCTGACGGGAAGGAAAATGATGCAGTCAGGTAAACACAGTGTGGACTTGTGTGTGAAAGCTGGTCTGTGTGTATGGAACTGCAGCAAGGTTAATTATGTAAGAGTTTCCTGTAGGCAGTGAGAACAGGACCCGCTTACATTACATAACGCAGTGGTAAACATGTGACGTCAGCTTTACCTTACAAACAGAACGAATCATCAAAATTAACAGAGCGATCATGCTCGCTGTAGTTTACTTGTCTGAGTAGTTTTGGATCTTCTTTCTTCTTCTTCTTCTTCTTCTTTCAGCAGCTCCCGTTTACGGGTCGCCGCAGCGGATGATCCGTCTCCATTTCTTCCGGTCATCTGCATCTTCCTCTTTCAAACCCAGTATTTTTGGACACCAACTAGAAACCAGAGATGGAAATCACAGATACTGTTGCTGAAGCGTTTTAGTTGAAATTTCAAGGGACCATTGACCATTTGGATGATTTAAACTGTTAAGTGAAAGTGACTATTCTTGCACTGCACAACAAACAGTGAGACACAATGAAATTACACTTCTGCATTTTACCCATATACACACGTGCAGCAGGGGGCAGCTATTTAACGCAACCAGGGAGCAGCGATGGGGACGGTACCTTGCTCAAAGGTACCTCAGGGCAACCTACTGGTCCAGGATTCGAACCCATGACCTTAACTGAACTATCTGGACTTTCTACTCCTTACATTTTCAAAACAGACTCCTTACTGAAGTTTTATGTATATATATATATATATATATATATATATATATATATATATATATATATATATATATACACTACATATCTGTGTTTGTGCATACATCAGTACACCAACGCACACTTACACACACACATATACTTTTGTGTGTGTCTGTACCCAAACTTCTTTTAATACTCTTTCTTTTCTTATCAGATCATTTTCTACAAATAACCATCTGATGAAAATCCAAAGTGTAGAGAAACTCACTGCAGACACTCTAGAGCTTGACTGGGTAAGAAGATTCAGAGGAACCATCCCACATCTAATAAAAATAACGGATGGAGGCAATCAAATCCTCACAGCAATGCTCCAACATCGAGCGGTCTTCCCAGAAGAGTAGAAGCTGTTACTGAAACAGGAAGTGAGATTTTGTCATTATTCCTTAATAAACTTGGCAAAGTGGAGAATGTGTCTACAAAGTGGAGAATGTAACTTTTCACCTAAATGAAATCCTAAGGAAATGTGACAGCATTGATCAAAGCTGCACTGGGCCTGAGAGAGGTAAGGATGCAGAGAAAGCATATGTGTGTTTGTGCATGTGTATGTGCCGGACTGCACCATGGTGAATTATGTAAGAGTGTTTGTGCCACAGCGTGTCAGAAAGCGGGACTGAAGCCAGTCATGTGAACAGCGTGTTTGTGGGGGTGCTGCCGTCTCCGGAAGCTGTCTGTCTGGGTTGAACGAGTTTTCCCTCTTTACCTCGGGCCGTGCGATGAAGCCAAATATGTCACGTGTTGGCGTGGGGCTGAGAGCGGAGCATCCCGTGGTGATCGGGGTGGTGGTCCAGCCAGCGTCTTCCGCCTGCTGACCCCATTCACATCTGTCACTCCATAGAGATGTCAGCTCACTACACTCAGCCATCCATCATTCTCAGAGGCCACTCCGAAGCATCTCAGGACACACACTCCAGTCTCGACAATTATGGGGCCTGTACACGGAGACAAGAGCGTCCTGAGAAAACAGACAGAAACAGCATTGTGCCTTCGTGTTACCGCAGCGAAGAATTGCATTACTGTCTGGGTAACTCAGTAAAAAGAATAGCTATCTGTTCTTTTCCGGTCTGGGGAGGATCTCTATGGGGGTATATGAGGAGCTGAGCTGAGGAGCCTTAGTGAAAAGTTTGTTTTTGCTTATTCCAGTAACCCCATATCAGTAAAATTTCTACAATATATTTAAAGATATAAAATATCAGAAAAAGTAAAAAAAAAAATATATATATATTTTTTTTTTTATGTTCCATAAATAGTATTTAAAAAAAATAGAGCACAGAGCAGTACATCTCCACAGAACTGAAGGTTGTGATTTGCTTCCCAGCTTAAACACGATCATAAAAAATGAAAATGAAGGATTTATTTGTTCTTAACACTTTCCTAATTAATAATATACAATATAAAAATATGCTGGTAGGAAGTATTTTACAGTGTCCTGTAAAATGTGTCTTATTTGAACAAAAGTCAAATAAAAGAGCAAATATTTTATGGGAAATGTTGAAATATGGCATTTTTCTGTAGATTTAAGTTTAAAAATGATTTTCTTTCATTTAAAAAAGAACACATGCCATAACCTTTCCACTGGCCACATGTTTTCTCCAGTATGCTAATTTTAGCAGGTTAACAGTAATTGTGCTTTGCTAGTTGTACAGCAAATTATAGCAGTTAATATATGTAAATCATCTCTTTTCTGATTGGCTGTCCTGCATTGACAATCACTCCAAAATAGGTTAAGGCTGAAATGTAGACCAAACTGTCAAGTTCATCCTGAAATCCTCAAAGATGCTGGGAAGAAAATAAACTTCAATGAACCAATTCAAGATGATTCACTTCAAACGATCTACAAAACAACAGTTGTGGGTGAATGGAAAGTCGTTAGTGATGTCACAACCATGAGCAATTTAACCAACCAGGCCTGCAGATGCAGAAGTAAGTCTTTCCATGATATTCACTGCACGCTTGCCTGAATCTCCAACCACCTGTAGTTTACAGTGTATTCGGTCCCGGGGCTTAAATGTCAGAGCTGATCCAGGAGCGACTCCTCTGAACAAATCCACACCTGTCGGCCATCAGCCTGACTCAATCAGCATTAACTACACTCATAGGTTTCCACAATCACCCCTACTGACAGTTCTATTTCTGACCTGTGTCCTCGATCTGCACAGAATAGACTTATATAAGTGTCTTAGTTGCTACAATTCCTCGCTGAACTTTTTATGCATTTGAGACATGATGCAATTGGGCAGCTTTCCGCTTAGATGACAACATTGAAAATGAAGGCTACTGGTTCTTTCTATCCCTCCATTCTCCAGAACTATGGAAAATGCATTATCTCCCAAATGGAAGGAGAGTCGGGCCAAAGAGCCGAAAGCGATTTCTCTTCTGCTGATACAATATCCTGGGGTTTCCCTCCAAGCCCAACTCGCACACATGCACCTCAGTCTCAGACGCTCAGACACACTATATATTAGCAAGTGGCACAACCTTGAACCTCCACAGTAGCTCATTCTCATCTTATCAGAAGTCTGCTGTCTCAGGATCATCCTGCGTGTACTTAATTTGCTGAAGGAGAACCGAAATGTACCTTCAGAACCAAGGTCACACAGCCTTGAACGTGACAGAGACAGAGCACCAGGCCGAACCTTCCCAGATTAAGGAGAACAGAAAATCTGAAGGCGAAGATAAAGATGTCATGATTATTTAGTCAAACTGATTACTTATCATTCTATTCATTTCTCCGTTTAAGAAAAGAGGGATTGAGGCATTTAGTCAATACACAGTCACAACGGACAGAGCTTCACACCTAAAGTCAGCCTGAAACTGAAAACCTCTTTCTTGGTTCATGTCCATGGTCAAATTAAGCATGATTCAGTTTCATTCTCATCTTATATCATTCAAGTTAATGATCTAATTTCAACATGTGCAAACATACATGCATAACGCATTTAGTAGATTAAAGTGGGAGCAAATGTTTCCAAGCTGTAAAGTGGTCATCTGGTCATCTGGAATCATCTGCACCTCTTTCTCCACTGCTTCGTGTCTTAGGTTAAATTATGTTCTGCTTGAAGGTTCAGACGTAGATCACTGTGTGGATTAACCAACACGAAACTATCAAACTGCTCAGGTACAGAGACTGGACTGAACATGAGAGACAACAACACTGTCCTTCAGGAAGATCTGGAGAACTGCTCCTCAGCAATGTAGAAAAATACATTGAAAGTCTGTTGATTTATTTGCAGAATATGAAAAAATGAGGGTTGGCAAGACTTTGGCACAGTACTGTACATGTACCCAGCGCTCTTGATAATCCATTCCATCCAAAGTGCACACACACTTCAAAACAAATACAATTCAGCCAATCGGTTAGAGGACGCCAGCGTTCCACACATGCTCAGCTTTAATCTGTAAGGTCTACAAACTGATGCTGTACAATACAGAACTGCAATCCGTCTTCATGTGTTTCATTTGTCTTGTTATAGTTATCTCACATTGCCATCTTTGATCATCGTGTGGGTTTCTGCAACTGTGTGTATATATTGTTTTGGGGTTTTTGTTTTTTTTTACATAAACCATTCCTAACTGTCCGTAATTCATCTAAATTAAACAGGCTGTTTTTAACTGTACTTAAGACTGACACATATAAATTACCTCTGCACTGCCCTGCATTGAGCCTTATCTTAAAAGCTGTCCAGGCACTCTTGGAGTAACTGGTTCATTGTGACACTTTAGCAATGTTAATCAACTCTTATTTAAGGTTTTTTGTATTATTATTATTATTACTTTATTTAATGATATAAGCCCATTAAAGCAGGCATCCCTCTCTTCACATTTGAATTGAAAATGCTCAGCTGGTTCAGAAACTCTACCTAATGCCACACTTTAAGTGGAAAGACATCACGACTTGACTAGAAAATGCATTATTTTGACTCTGATTTGCGCCGACTCTGATTTACATTGATAAGATCGGTTTGCTTTATGCATCGTCCAGACGTTTATATTTACTTTCGTCGTCAATCTATTCAAGAACCTTTTCAAAGCAACAGTTATATTTCCAAGGGATGGGCTCAGAATCAGCTATCCTGCACAGAGCATATTTCACAAATTCTACCCTTGCTGCACTGTCAATGTCAGTAGGTAGACCTCTGTCCATCCACCCATCCATCATCTGATCCATTTACTCTAATCAGGATGGCAGGGGGCACTCATAGGGCAAACTGCGGAGAAGTGCCCAGGACAGGTCGGCAGTTCGTCACAGGACAGAGGCAAAGACAAACACACCAAGTGACACCTCGGGGGCAATTCAGAATCGCCTGTCCACCTGTTGACCATGTCTTGTAGGGGGAATCCCCAAGCATCTGGAGGAAACCCATGCAAGACATGGGGAGAACATCTACACACCGTTTTGGCATGATTCAGGATACCCAGGCTGGGAATCAAATCCAGAACCAGAGTCCAGAATCACTGCACCATCCTGTCATCCTACATGTAGACCAATATTCACAATATGCAGTGTGCTTCACTTTTATTACCAAAACCTATCCATGTCACTCTCTTTGAACATCCCGTTGATGGAGATGTGCACAGTCTTTGTTTCCTATTTGTGGCACCTTCAAATGACAGCAGGCTTTAATGTATGGAAGGGAAAGTGCTCTCTTCTGTGCACTGAAGCTTCCTGCAGAAATGCCACCCACACAAAGCGAGCATTTCCATGCTGCGGACACAAACAGAGTCTCATTGGAAAGGCCTTAAAGGAGCCGCTGCCCTTCTCTCTGCCCCTGTCTGCTTTGAAGAAGCCGAGCTATTTCTACAAGACGAATTCGATCTGGGAAGTGGAGCTGATTGAATCCGCTTGAATTGGCAGTAATATTCACATTTGCAAGAGCAGGTTGGCCCTCATAGGTAGTTTTCTCCCTCAGTGAAGCACAACAGCCCCATCTGCAGGCCGCTACCCCTGGCTGGACAGGGGAAAGGGAGACATTTTCCGATGCAGTGATTTCATTATGCTGCAAGTAGGTGCTCAAAACAGTCAGCAAGGATGTAAAAGTTCTGCATGTGCATGCATTTGCTGTTTGATCTTAAACAGTCTTGAGTTACTGACGCGTTCATTTCTTTCGTTTCTCATTTCACTACTTATCTATGCTTTTTTTAGATTTACTGGGTTGTGAAATGAATTGCACTTACATGTGATTTACTGACTTTACTGACATGCTTAGGTCTGCTATCCCCAACCCCATCCACTCCCCCAGCTCAACAAAACACAGTCACGCAAATAGCCTATCAAAAATAATCACCAAACCTTCTCTTAACCTACTTGAACAACATTTAGACCTTCATTTAGGTCTCATAAACACGTAGTTCTTGGTGAGCAGCAGTCCTGCTGTTGTTGGCCTGTAGTGGTTCATTTTTATAGCTGACTGATTACACTGTCTGAAAGTGAAAGTGACTTTTGTCTGTGTCAAAGACAGCACACAGTGAACCACAACGAAATACATCCTCTGCTTTTAACCCACACGCATCGTGCAGCAGTGGGCAGCCATATCCAGCACCCGGAGAGCAGTGATGGGGATAGTACATTTACATTTACGGAATTTAGCAGACACTCTTATCCAGAGCAAGGTTAAGGGTCTTGCTCAGGGACCCAGTGGTGGTAGTGCCATAGTGTAGTTATTATTTGAACCTGGGACCTCTTGAGCCATAGGTCCATAGGCAAGTACCCTACCACTAGACCACCATCACCCCCTTGTTCAAGGGTCCCTCAGAGCAAGCTACTGGTTGGGGATTCAAACACATGACCTACTGATACTAAACACTAGGCCAGCTCTGCCCCTGTGTGTTAATCCATGTCCATGAGCCTGCAACACCATACTGAAGGATGATGTCATTTGAGTTTGATTTACAGAAAAAGATTTGACTATTTTCCTTTTTTTATGCAGTGGTAGTCCTGGCAATCTGTCTCCCAGCCATGTAACAGGAAAGTTAAAGAATTATAAACTATCCAGCGGCAGTCCTGTTGATTTCCACAGGCAGTATTTAAGGTCTGGCGACTAAGGTATTCCTCTGCCGTCCAAATATTTATGCCAATAACATTCTCCATTGTGTAATTCACCTAGCAGTGGCTCAAAAGCATGCAACTTGCTTATTATGAAGTTCCTTGGTAAAAACCGGGACTATGAAGGTTGCTTCAGAGGGCAGGAATATTTAACACCTCGTAAATCCCAATTCTATCTCTGTACAGAGAGGAAACAACAGCCAGAGCTCCAGGCCACTGTCAGCTGCTCGGTGTGATAGCGCCAACAAAAGACCCTCACCCAAACTGGCCACACACACATACACACGGACAAGCGCCGAGGCCACAGCAGGGTCAGTCAGAGAGCTCCTGCAGCGCTTCCTTTCTCTGCCTCCCACCAGAGGCTTTTTCCCACATCTGTTCAGGGAGCATGAAGCCCACACATCAGTCGTATCCATTACTTTTCATGGAGCTAAAAGCGGCCATTTGCCATCACTGATGCAGCACATTTCGCCAAGGCTTAGGGCGGACTGCCTGAACCACAAGCTGGAACTGCAGAACGGAGGCCGTGACAGGCCGGTGATTACACAGACAGTTTGGCTGGGAAGGAGCACAAAATGTGGGAACAGTAAACTGAATCTTACACACCATGCAGGCCTGGGAGCTGAAAATATTCCAGGTGAGCTAACCTAAGTTCATAAAGCTAAGTGAAAAATAACAGTTTTATTGTCCGTATTTTTACAGCCATGTCGTTCAAGACAAATAATAGAAATCTATAAATAATGAAATTAACCTGCACCTCGTTGTGTGGCAGAATATGCATTTAATGATGCTACATATTATGCACTGTTCATTCAATCATTTTTAGATGCTTTAATGAATTCAACATGGGCGCCTTTGGAACACACATTATAAACTCTGCAGAAAATCACTGACTGGTCGCTCTATAGCCTAAAGTCACCGTTGAGTTGAATGAATGTCCTTGACTTCAGAATAAATGCTTTATAAATGAACAACTGCCTATTAATTACAGAGTGAGTTGTGAATATATTATTATATCCTTTATTATAAAGGGAATTAACAATGCAACATTATGATCACTGGGTATTTTAATTGGATGAACACCAATCTAAACATGTCACACATAACATCCTTGTGTCTCTTTAGAGCGATTGGTAGATAAGGCAACAAGTGGATAAGGCCTTATTTACAATATTGAAATTTTAACTGTGAACCAGTATTCTGGAGTGAGTGTATAGTTCTTTTATACCCCTAATAATTTTATAATCTTGATCAACACTAATTTCTCAGCTAGTGGATATGGCCTTAATTGCCCAATCTAACTGTCCCAGCTGTAGACCCTGCATCCTGAGAACTTCTGCAATGCCCCCTTATGGGCTGGATGTATTATAAACCTATGGACTTACTCCTAAGTCACATGAAGTGTATATTTCTGCAAGTCTGATTTAGAAATGCATTGAATCCAGAGTGTAAAAGGATGAAAATCCATCCATCCGCTCCATAAGGAAGTGAATTTGAGAACCCTGCTCTAGCGTCTACACATTAGCACACCTGTACAGAGACAAATGGCCCTGTTACTCCACCTCATATGGCTGCTCCAACACAAGGCTTGCTGTGTGACTTTATCAGAAGTCATTGTTGGAGTTTGGTGGTTCTTATTGGTTCGTCATCAGCCAAACCTAGGTTAACGCAAGGGTGCCTGGTTTAAAAAAATGGTTGAAATGCCAGACTGATGAAGTTATAGTACATTTGTTACACAGTTACAGTAAACTTGTGCAGAATCAGCATGCAAATTTATTTAATTATTCCCTTATTTCCATTTTGGCATGACTTCAGAGACATTAATGATTAAATCCTCATCAAGCTTCAGAAGACATTCCATATAGATTAGCATACTTGGCTGTTTCTGGCTGTGTCATCTCTTCTATCTCTTTAATGCTCAGGTCTTTCCCAAAGGCATAAGGCAACACTGAACACTGGTTAGTGTAGTGATCAGGCTCTGTAAGGTCAGATGCAAACCTTGACGTAAAAAATCAAATGGTTCTTAGTGGTTCATTGTCAGCCAAGCCTCATTTAACACATTGTTGAATAGTTTGAACAAATGATGGAGATGCCAGATTGATAAAGATCTAGATTTTTGTACACGTGTGCAATATATATGCACACAAATTTATCTTTATTATTTTGTTACATCCAGTCCAACTGAGACAGACAGTCATGTGAAAAGATTTGAAAGCCAATGAAAGTGTGTTTTTGTAACATTCGTGGACATATGGATATTTAATCTCAATGTTAACAATACTGGGAGATTCAAGTAAAATAACTAAACAATTAAAACTGAAGAAAAGACTTTTCAAAATCTTCTGTAAAATGTAATTCTACAAAAATTCGAATTCTGGCGAGGAATAAATTAGGACACCCTCACCTTTATTCCCAATTTGTCACGGTCTCTGCCCTGACTGAGCACACCTGGGCTTGTTAGATACAGGTGTGCTTCATAGGGGCTGCTATTTAAGCCCCGGTGTGTCAGGACAGAGCGCGGTTCATTATCGAGGCTACGCCTCACAGTTAATGGTGGCACTTTTGGTTTATATTGTTCCTTTATGTTAATAAAGTTACGTTTCGGAACCACTGGCTCTGCATTGGCGTCCTCCCTACACCCCGCCATCGTTACACAATTAAAATGGCTCAAATCACACACAGGTGTAGCACATTAGGTGCACATGGTTAGATCATCGTTACTCGTTGTTTTGAAGGAGGTTTGCCCTTTTAAACCTCAGACATTTAGCTTGATGCTCCTGGCTGTTGAGGTGAGAGTAAACATCATGGTGAGATCTGCCTGAAGCTGTCAGAAAGAAGACTGTGGCAGATTATAAGTCTGGTAAGGGATTTAAAAAGATCTCAAAAGTATTTGCAATCAGTCATTCTGCTGTCTGGAAAATAGTCTACAAGTGGAGGACTTCCAAAACAGCTGCCAATATGCCCAGGTCTGAACTCTCCAAAAGCCCTAAAATGTCATCACGGGACTTACAGCAGGCTCTTGCTAATATTGATGAGAAAGTGAAAGTGACTATTCTTATCATTACGAGGTCACAGCACAGCATACAGTGAACCACAATGAAATTAAACCTCTGAATTTAACCCATGCACTCAAACACCATGCAGCAGGGGGCTATGAAAGCTCCCGGGGAGCAGTGACGGGGTCGCTACCTTGCTCAAGGGTACCTCAGGGCAACCTACTGGTAAGGTAGGTGGAGTCGATCCTGTGGTCGATCCTGTGAGGTGGAAGTGTCATGGTGCGAAGATGCTTTACAGCAGCAGGACCTGACCAGCTCACCACCAAGAAACATCTCACTGTGGTTTTTTCAGCCAGAGGTGGGAACACTAGCTATTAGGAGTAGGGTGTCCTAACTTTTTCCTCAGTTAGAATACACATTTTTGTTGATATCTTGTTTAATTAATAAATCAGGGTTCATTTTAGTTGTTTCCCCGCAATTAAATCGCTTTCTTCTCCAGAGATGAGAAAAACAAGATTAGACATCAATATGTGAACATTTCTTAATAAAGAACTGAATATTGAATCCTATTTTTTCACATGACGGTAAATGAGGAAAATCTCTAGTTGTATTATCTCTGGTACGCCTTCAGCGTTCTGTGCTCAGATCTTTCCCAAAGGCAGACGTTAGTTTGCGTGGTGAACTGGCTCTGTTAACTCAGATTCAGAAAAAGGGTCCTGATGCCATTGCTCAGCCCTGACACTCTGCTGAGTTTGAAAAACAGGTCTGCTTTTGAGGGCAGTTCTCCTTAACAACAAACCGCCGCGGATCATGGCATGATATCACAGCCTGCTGTATCTTATCATGCTTTAACCTCAAGGCCCTCCTGGACTTGCACAGGTTATTCCATTAACACTGCAATTAGCCTCTGCACCGCTTGCAGCCGCAACAACTCAGCACGACCAATTTAGTATACGTCAAGCCCAGCAGGCAAAATTGACCCAACTGCCTACACACTACACAGCTTACAATTTCACTGTAACGGACCAGGATCAATGGCACAACTTAACGTTATTAAATCATCATGTGTCAGGTGTGTGGCAGCAGTCTAGAAGCGATCCATAAAAGAGCTCTAATATTGGCAGCCCCAAGCAGGTTTCCCCTGCAAATCTATAATAGACACAGGACAAACACATAGAAGGGCTACCGTGTCCTTCTGTGTCCTATGCTTCTTGTCCTGTGTCTTTTACAGTAACCTGCTGCGGGCTGCTAGGATTAGAGCTCTTACGGATCACTTCTAGACTGCTGCCACACACCTGACACATGATTAGCTAAGTCATGGTATTTTCTCTGAATGTAATAGATCTAGTTCATAGAAAAAGGTCAGAAATACTCAAAAAAACATGTTTAGCTTGATATAATTTTAAAAAATCACTATTTAATCAATCCCTGCGATTGGCTGGCGACCTGTCCAGAGTGTGTCCCCCGTCCTTCGCGCTGTGTGCTGTGTGCGCTGGGTTGGACTCCAGCACTCCCCCGCGACCCCGTTTGGGACAAAGCGGCAGACAATGACATGACATGACTATTTAATCAAAGATGCATTTTACGTCTATGCCAACAGTAGCCCAGTTTCCACCAGCCCCCTGCAGGCTAACAGCACTGGTGGCAGTCGTTGTTAACCTGGGCCTCGACCGGGCCGGAATGGAAATCTATTTCGTTGTCTGCGATATTGATTTGGTAAAAGTTTTACACCGGATCACCCTCCCCATTTATCCGGGCTTGGGACCGGCACGAAGAAATACACTGGCTTGTACATCCATAGAGGCTGGATTATGCATTTTACATCTATGCATCACATACATATACATATACAGTACTTATGCTAACCAGGAAGCAACTTAAAGGGAATTACTGAATTTGACGCTTTCCTAAGTACAGCATGTTGAGGAAGTTTCTCATAAAAAAGTTATACATTTACATTTAAGGCATTCAGAGTAACTTCCATTCCTAATGACAAGGACAGAATCACGGAGCAACCGATGGTTGAAGGTCTTGCTCAGGAACCCTCAGGATTTGAACTTGTGACCTCTTGTTATGTTTCATTTCTTTGGAAATGTTTTGGGATTTCATTACTTACTATGTCATCTCACAGCTCACTACTCCAGACAGCCCACTGATAGCAACATTCACAAACTATTTGTAAGATCTACTCACTACCCCTGCCTTTCAACAGGAAACAGCCAGTTCCAGAGCTGTTTCTGACGGAAAATCCACCCTGGTTCCATATGACTGAGCTTCTCTCTTCTTTAGTGCTGTTATCTTTATCCACCAGAACGATCAGGAATGCTGTGATAGCCAAGAGCTTACCTACAATTTCCACGTAGCCCCTTTTTTTCAATATTTTCTCCCAAAGGAATATCATGCATCTTGTCTGAATCCCACTTATATCAAAAGGATAAATAAATACTGCCGAGTGTTATCACAGGAGAACCCAGGAGACCACATGGACCATAACAAGTACCACGCAACATCCTAGTAACCAGCCGGGACACCATTTGAATGAATGAATTAAAAAATGTAATGCTGAAGGTCAAAAAATGGGTCAAATTATATACTTTTTTTTACAAATACTTGGTTAAGATAACGAAAGACAACATTTTGTGGTCCGTGTGGTCCCTAGTTTTATTAACAAAAGCCCTCTAACAAATATAGTGTGTGGATGTTGGACCACTTTATCAGGCTAGTAATGGATGCTTAGTAACATCAAGCCACAGCTGAATAATATCTTTTAATTGCACGGAGGACTGTGAGCAAATCAGACATGATGTTATGATGTGTTGTAGCTCATCAGTATTTATTACATGAAGTATAGTGAGGTTCAGCCGACAAGCAGATGCTTTTTTAATCACCAGGCATCCCGTCTGTAGGTTTGGTCATGTGATCTAGGAGACTTTCGATTAAGATGGATATCATGATAAACCTGGTTTAGTACAGAGGAAAAACAAGTGTATTGACATCAGTAAAAGATGTACAAAAGGAATAAATAAACAGAAACCGTGCCTTATGCATAGTAATAAGTTGTGTGCTAATCAAAGTCAGCAATGTATGGGGGTGATGAAACATCTGCCTATGACCGTGGTCCCTAACCACTGGACCACCACTGTATCCTAGTGGTAGGATACTTGCAACTGGATCAAGAGGTCGTAGGTCCGAATCCCACAACAGCACTACCACCATAGGGTTCCTGAGCTCCAGGGGGACTGTCCTAGTAACCAGGAATTGGAAGTCACTCTGGACAAGAGCATCAGCTTAATGCCGTGAACGTAAACTATTTACAACTGAAGCTTTTCCAGCAACCCTGCGATGGGCTGGCGACCTGTCCAGGGTGTGTCCCCCGTCCTTCGCCCTGTGTGAGCTGGGATGGACTCCAGCCCCCCCCCCCCGCGACCCCGCATGGGACAAGCGGCAGAAAATGAATTACTGACTGACTGGCTGGCTTTTCCAGCAACTTATTTTAAGAGAAAGTCTGCAAACCACTGGGAAATCTCCTGCAGCTTTGACAGCTTTCATACACTGATGAGTAAGAGCGACTAAAGAAGTTTTATGGAATGTGACGTTGTTGGTTAAATGGCGCTTCCATGAGAATCAAAGATTGTGTAAAGTCGCGCAGCCGAAACACAGCAGAATAAACGTTTGCGCAGCAATTCTCCTCCTGAAGCCAAATTCCAGCAAGTCAAGCGAGAATGTGATTTACTATCTCATCAGACTCATCATTTATTTCTTCTCTGGAATAGTGCCTGGCTTTTGTACACTGAGAAGCAATAAAACCTTTGAAATTAGCTTTAATGTCTTCCCATTAAAACGGTAACAAGTGTTAAATGATGAAAAGAAGTGCAGGTCAGAAAGTGATGTAAAGTAATATGTGATGTTTTATATTTTTGCTGCACTGACAAACCCCATCCATTCTTCCCATTACTTTAGGTTTTCTCATGACCAGTCAAGCCATGACTGGATATTTGCTTCCGAATATCACAGCACTGAAAACATATTACCAGTTATTATGAATATTGTTCAGTTCAGTGGTCATTTATATTAAGGAATATTTTGCCCAGTGAATTTCCTTTCTTTCATTGCTGTTCTTTTATACCTTGGCCAGCCCTCTTTCATTGCCACAGGCTACATAGTTTTAAACCAGGGGTGGGCAGTTCCGGTCCTGGAGGGCCGGTGTCCTGCAGAATCCTGCTTAAACACACTCACTAAACTTGCCAATGATCAGGTGAGCTGTACCAGGTGTGTTCAAGCAGGGAATTCACTAAACTCTGGAGCACACCGGCCCTCCAGGACCGGAATTGCCCACCCCTGATTTAAACCATCAATGCTTCATCTCTGTCTGTCCTCTCCAGGGCTATGAAGGGGTACTGGAGCCTATTCCCTGTCCTGAAGAGGATGTCAGGGCACAAACTCACATGCAGTCAAGCCTAGGCAGCAATTAGCATCTCCAATCCAAGTAATTGTCCAAAAGTTTGTAGACACCAAGGTTAGTGATTGAGGAGTTTATCCCTCATTAGATTTGCATTCCTTCAAAAGATCATTAGTGAGGTCAGGTACTGATAATGGACATTTATTGATTGTATGTGGTCCAGTTGGTCCATAGCCTAGTGCTGAGGTGACTTTCACTCCAAGAGTCATGTACTGATGTTCCAGAGCATCAAGAGCGTTGCACATGTCAGCAAAGGTTCTTGGCTGGGATGGTTTATAGAAAAATCGTACAGGACTTTGTTAACCTTTAAAACAGTCTTCGTACTTGCACATCTCATTTAGCAAAACATGCTTTAAATAGGGAATTAAAAGGTTCTTTGGTGCACCAAAAAAATCATTAAAATATTTCATGGCAGTTATATCAAAGGAACACAGGTGTATGATTTAAGGCCAGTATGAGATGGATATTCTCGATTGGGGCAGCTGTCTGCACATTTGCCCTGTAATCAGGAGAACATAAGCTTGATCCCAAGAAAGGCTGCAACCTTCCATGACCAGTCATCCTAGAGTGCACAGCTGGCTTTGCTCTGGGTGAGTAGGATACATCTCCCACTCCCACATCTATCAGTTTGATCCCAACAATTGGGGTTGTCTGAGAGCTGACATATCAGAATTGGTGGATAGTATTCTCCTAAAAGCATGTTGAGCTTTGACACTGCATTAGCAGTAAATTGAGCAGATGCTTGAGAGGAGCTTCACATGGAGAAAGCAGGTGCTAATCTTATGGTAATATCAATCAAGGGCTTGAGTCCTGACTGTTGGATGAAATTGGGCACAACCTAATTGGGGAGAAAATGGGAGAAAATGAGTTTGCCATCTAATGTTTTGCATTAGTTCATATCAATCATTTTTCATTTTGTTGTCATCATTTCATTTCCAATCCACTTCTGTGGAGTGCTCAGACTGTGTCACTGCTCAGATACTTACAGGCTGCACTGCACCCGCTGCATGAAAGACCTACTTTCAAAGAAGCATGAAAGTAGTCTGTGACCTTAAGCCATGTCACCATCACTGAGAACTCTCTTGTAAGTGACAGCTCAACACTGGCAGCTCTTAACGGAGTAAATATCTGCCCTTCACCTACTTAAGACCATGTGAGACATGTTATTAAAGAGGCCCAACACTGAGCTGCCTCTGAAGCTCCACAGTACATGATAATCACTCATCTTCGTCTGCCTGATGTTCCTCTGGGCAACCCACTCATTATCGATTGTTAGAACACTGTTCTCACTCGTGCTTTGACTGACAGACTGAATGTCCCCGTTACACAAACAGCTGATAGACTTCACTGTGTAGAAGACATACAGTGCACACATTCATAATTCAAACGTGTTATTACCCAACCTGTCCATGGTGTTTCTCTGCCTCTCTGTTAGTGCTTGGATAGGCTGCAGCACCCCCTGCAATCCTGGTTAAGACAACCACATAAGATGAAGGATGGAAGATTGGATGGACAGATGGATGGATGGATGGATGGATGGATGGGAGACCAAGACACGTCCAAACCAATATATTCCCGCTTCTCTGACTCTCATCCAACCTGCCCTTTCTCTCATATACTCGTTCCTAAAGCTTTCTGTCCTCTTCAACCCCGATGCAAATCTCAGCATCTTTAACTCTGCCACCTCCGGCTCCGCCACCTGTCTTTTCATCAGTGCCACCGTCTCCAACCCGTAAAACATAACTGTTACAATGCTGTGTGCATATTGATGTGGTGATAGCTTTACACTCCATTCCCTTCCGGACTTAACCCTCCTCATTTCTCCAGACTTGGGACTGGCACAAAGGAATACACTGGCTTGTGCATCCCTAGTGGCTGGGTTACTGAATTTTATGCATTTCCTTCCCCAAAAACAAGAGGAATGGTTGAGCGTTACTATCACACACAGTGGCAGACTGTATCACCTAGAATGCAAGGTATGAGGCTACATTAGCTCTCTAAGTCTGGTGAACACATTAGGTTCTGCATGGAAAACAGACATACCAGGCTCGAAAGCTTTCCAGAGAGACCCTATTGCCAAGGTAGGAAGCATTTCCTGTCACATGATAATGCTGTAGCACACCACAGCAGTAGCACCCCAGACTGTGATTTCACCCCCACCCAGTAGCTGCAGTGTGTATTAGATTTCCCCATTAGAATTTCTAATGCCCCATATTTATATTGAGGGAGCCGTCGTTTCTCCCACACCCATCTTGCATCATACCGATCTTCCTTATATGTGAATCAAAATGGGATCAGTTACAACCGAACTGGGAGAATCAGAATGGGTACAAGCTGCATCCCACACCTCACTATCTGACAACTTGGCAGATAATTATTTAAGACCGTAAATTAAGACAAATGCAAGAAGGGGCAAAATTACACTCCTAAAGTGGATTCAATTATCCCATAATCTGGGCTAGAAATAAGATGTGCTTGACTGATGAGACTATGCAACTAAATGCCTATTTGTGACTACACAAGTGTGAGTGAACAACATTTTACAATGACATCGCGTTCTTCTCAAAGAAAAGGCCGTCAGGAAGCCAGATCAGCGAATGCAGGAATGCACTGTGCGTGGAGTGAACAAAAAAAGAACGATTAATTCATTAATCACAACTATTTATGTGCCAATTAATTCATGATCTCGACAGGCCTAATATCCCTAATCATATACACCTTATGATAAAGTCATTTCTGAGATTAATGAGATGTGGGCGGACTCATTCGTTTGATTAAGATAACACCATAAAACCTGTTGAGCCTCAAGCTGAACTTCCCCTTTTCTTTGGCAGACACATCCTCTGATGTGGTAATTTGCACTCGCAACCTCCGAGAGTTCTTTGTTATTTCAAATGTCAGTGTACCCCACGAGTGCAATCTACCCCCTGGAAATTCCAATCAGACGTGAAACATTCGCTTTGTCTTTACCCGCCTCGGAGGAGCCATTTAGAAACTGAGGAAGACAGCTTTGGCAAAAAAAAAAAAAAAAAAAAAAAAACCCACAACCACAATACCACTTTTTTTTCCTTTTTCTTTCTTTCTGGCTGACGTGAAAAGGGCAGCTCCGAACTTAATCATTCCCCCTCTGCGAGAGCGGTGTCGACTCTTCTTTAGCATGAAAGAATGCAGACCTAAAGTCGACGCTCAGTCACAAACAGCGGTGGATTCTATTGAACGCACTTTAAAACAGGACTATCAACCTCAGTCCTTTTCTTCATCTCCCCCGTCAAAAATTCCTCCGAAGGTTTCTATTCCTCGGATTCACAGAAGTAGAAAGGAAGGCTCGGATTTAATGGTTGAAAAGTCTCAAATGGGCCCGTCGTGTTATAAAGACATCCGAGATCCACGGCAGTTTCAGCACAGCCACGAGAGAAGAGTCGTGCAGGAGTCTGATGAACTCCACCCTGTCGAGCAGCAAAGGCCAAATCTTGCGCCGGGGATGAAACATGTCCCGATCCGATATCAGCCAAACGACGAAAAATGAAATGTGAACTAAACGGACAGCAGCTCCTGAACCTTCATCGCTGAGTCTAGCTTTATGCAAAACAATATGTTTTAGAAACAATACAAGCAAATCATCAAAAAACCTTGCATCTCCATCTCTTTCTTTGGTTTCATTGTGAAATATTTATTGAGGACATTGCACTTTACTTTTCAAATCATTTGGTAATAAATGCATCAGTGACAATAGTCTGAATTTACATTAAAAACGTTATATTACTAGGTTAAATTATATTCAGCATATTCTCCTTTTGTTGTTCTATTTGACATCCGGAGAAATGATGAGAAATCAAGGTTATGGAAAAGTTCTATCAACGAATTCTCGAATTCGAAAGACTGAGTGAAATCTTCCTTTGTGTTACCTCATATTTACACCCCATTTGAACAAATCTCCACGGAGATAAACCGTACACATGGAAACATGCTTCAATTCAGAAACCTTTAAAGAGAGAGCAACAAAACGTATGATGCTTTTTATTTTCTTAGATTTAATTGGTTGGATGTAAGGTTTTTCTCCTATTTTTAGCGAGAGACTGAGCTAATTAGCCACTCCAAGACATCTTTCATGACCTTTTCTTGCTCATCTTTTACAAGAGAGTCCAAAATTTCAGAACTGCTTAACTATCTAGCTTATTAACCACATGCTGAAAACAGATTCTGCCCAGGAAGTGAACACCCATTAGCAAAACCAAGACATGTCCTTAGTTTCTCACTTCTGAGTTATAGTGTCCGTGCTTTTAAGAGTAAAAAATATTAGAGCTACAGGCACGCAGAATTCAGCTGTGGATCTGGACTTAAACACCTCCCAGCAGCAGGAGATCAGGCAGCCTGCTCAGAGCAGAGTTAGGGTCATGGTCTCCATAGAGGCCCACCAGTTACCTTGGTGATCTCTCCAACATCTTCTCAGTCATCTCACACACTTATGTCAAAGCTCTCATCTCACACACATCTGAAAGGCTGTGGAAAGCTCAGTAGGCCCACAAAGTGACAAACAGCCCACACGGTGCCATTTGGACACTGCTGTTCTCAGTCCGTCAGGAAGTAGCTGTTGAAACCTCGTATACCCTTTCTGTCTAGAAGGAATATTTCAAGGGTGTTTTCTTAGGCTGTATATCAGCAGTAAACGAATCACCTGATCATCTGGAATCATCTGCTGCTGTTTCTTCACTGCTTCATGTCTTAAGTTAGATTCTTTGTTCTGCTTGAAGGTTCAGACGTAGATCACTGTGTGGATTAACCTAACCAAAAAAAACAAAACAATCATCTGAAACTGGTCAGAAACATAGACTGTACTGAAGAAGAGAAACACAAACTGTTCTTCAGGAAGCCTGGAGAACTGTTTCTCAATAATATATTAAAATAAATACTCTGTCTCTGTCTCTCGTTTCCATGGCCACTTATGGTCACTGGGTGCTGGAGTCTATCCCAGCTCTCACAGGCCGAAAGACAGGGAAACACCCTGGAGAGGTCACCAGTCCATCGCAAGGGCAAACACACAAACACACACACACACTCACACCTACAGGCAATTTAGCATCTCCAATCCACCTGATGTCCAGGTTGGATGGTGGGAAGAAACTTGGAGCTCCTGGAGGAAACCCACAGGGAGAACATGCTTCACACAGAAAGGACCCGGACCGTCCCACCTGGGAATCGAACCAAGGACCTTCTCACTTTGAGGTGACAGCAATATATATATATATATACACACATATACATACACACACACAGAGTACTGTGCACAAGTTTTAGGCAGGTGTGAAAAAATACTGTAAACAAAGAATGCTTTCAGAAATATCAATAATGATTGTTTATTTTGATCAATTTACAAAATGCAAAGTGAGCGAACAAAAGAAAAATCTAAATCAGATCAGTATTTGGTGTTTCTGCCTTTTGCCTTCAAACCAGCATCAGTTCTTCTGGCCCCACAGAGCCCTGATCTCAACATCATCCAGTGTGTCTGGACCACATGAAGAGACAGAAGGATGTGAGGAAGCTACATCCACAGAAGATCTGTGCTCAGTTCTCCAAGATGTTTGGAACAACCTACCAGCCGAGTTCCTTCAGAAACTGTCACGAGTGTACCTAGAAGAAATGATGCTGTTTTGAAGGCAAAGGGTGGTCACATCAAATATTGATTTGATTTAGATTTCTCTTTTGTTCATTCACTGCATTTTGTTGATTGATGAAAATAAATGATGAACACTTCCATTTCTGAAAGCGTTCTTTGTTTACAGCATTTTTCCACACCTGCCTAAAACTTTTGCACAGTACTGTGTATATATATATATATATATACACACACACACACACACACACACACACACACACATATATATATATATTTTTTTTGTCATTGTGAAACACATCTTCATCTTCTTTTCACACACCATGCAGTAGGGGGCAGCTATTTAAAGCACCCAGGGAGCAGTGATGGGGACGATACCTTGCTCAAGGCTACTTCATGACAACCTACTGGCCTGGGATTTGAACCCACAACCTTCCAATCCTGAGGACTAGTCCCTAAACACTAGGCCACTGCTGCCCCTTGTCTGCTTATCTGCTGATTTTCAACCTCTTTGCATCACATATAATAAAACAAGCTCATCCTCTTAAGACTGATGACGATCTTCACTCTTAAGACTGATGAATGAAAATGACCTCTGCTCTGACAGCCCAGCCGGAAAATACTTTATTTTGCTATCTCTAGACTGGGTTTCAGCTTGATTTAAACGGAGCTAGAACCCCGCAGATCTAGCATTTCAAGATGAGAACGATCAAACGATGTTTGCATCAAGGCCACACTTAGGCTGCCTTCATCAGTCTACATATGAGAGGTTCAGAACACAAACACAACCTTGTACTGATGCAATGCTTCCCTCCGCATCCTCTGTCTCCATCTAGAGGCTCAAGAGCTGCTAGCTGTTGCAGTTTATTCTAACGCTTAATCCAGATCCTGTTAGCCACTAGATGGTGGACTCACATCAGTCTTTACATTTTCTAAATTGAGCCCATTTTTGATGCAAAAACTTCTGAAAGCACGTGAGGGCAGCATCACTTAAGCAGCAGGCTTAGAGTTGATGATTCTTTAAAGACTAAATAATCAATTCATCACGGAGGAAAATTTGAATTCAATCTGCAGAACGCATTCAGAAGAAACGTGACCTCCGTCACACAGTGAACAACCCACAAGGCCAGACGTGCTAGACTCCCTTCAGGTTCCAGGATCAAATCAGTGAAGGTGCACCCAAAGAAATGGGGATACACAAAGGGAAGTGCTGTTGCTCACTTATGAACTGAACTGAAACGGAAACAAGTGCGGAAGGCTGCTAAAATATTACAATCAGCCCGTCTTCGCTCAGCTGCTCTGGACTTCTGCTGGGAAAAGGTCAGAGGACACAACTGACCTTAATGCAGACCAGGTTCAGCCCTTCATGGCAGTGACGTTCACTAATGACACTTTCAGCAGGAGGATGTTCCCCACACTGTTCAGGAGAAGAACTACCTGTTCCCAGAGCTCACTCTGAATGATCTGTGGGATGAGGTCCCCAGCTGACAGCTTACAGAACTCAAAGGATCTGCTGCTTACATCTGGGTGCCAGAAACCAGACCTTCACTGATCTTGTGGACTTACACAATGTTTGACAGGTTGTTTTTATGTTGTGGCTGGTCAATGCATATCCCTGTAATATCACACGATATGTTTTTTTAAGCTACATGGACACAGTCAGCAATCTCCACCCCACCGCCTGCGAGGTTCACTCCTGATCCAATTTAGACGAACACACAGCTCTCTGGCCTATTGATCACTGCAGCTCACAGAGCATCTCCTGCTGAGCTCATACAGCAAATTCACCAAAGCCTGGATACATGCTTCTGCTATTTGAGAGCTACACGCACTTTCCCTGATATCTAAGTGCACCCATCAATCAAACACCAATCAGGATTAAAAGAAAAAATCAACCTGAAACTATGGATCTCATAAATTTCTCTCTTTAGTCTGTTCCTTCACTAAGGTCTTGGTGTTCATTTGTGTGAACGTTTGCAGGGATGCTGATACAAAATAATATTTTTAGCAAAAACTTCTTTTGACTTAATTAGTTAATTCCTTTTATCATTAGTTAATAATACAAATTTGTTCAACGGAAGTTCCCAACAAAATTTTGATTATATTTGCTGCAGCAAAATGAAAAAGTATTTCTCTGACAGTTACTATGAAACCTATAGAAGTCGTGTTGTTCTCAACAATTAAGGCACAAACTAAAATCTGCTCCTCAGTCAGGGGATCAGCTCTGCCACCGCCATGTTTTTCCAATGTGGTGTGCTGTTTGTATGCTTCAGGGGAGGCAAATTTCCTGGCACGACAGTAAATTGAGGTGGAACTACATGATTCGGCACGAGAACATGTTTTTCCGCAGTTTGTTTCAAGATGAGCTGGAATAAAATTTGTGACACCTTCCTCATGAAACAAAATCAGCCAAAACCTGTGTAAATTTCACATCGAATTTGGTGACCTAGTGGTCTGGGACTAAGTCCCAGGACTGGAAGATCATGGGTTTGAATCCCAGATGAGTAGGTTGCCCTGAGGTACCCTTGAGCAAGGTACCGTTCCCATCACTGCTCCCCAGGCGATTGATATGGCTGTTAAGTGCTATACGGTGCGTGTGGGTGAAAAGCAGAGGTTGCACTTGTGTTTCGCTGTGTGCTGTGTTTCACCATGACAAATAGTCACTTTCACTTTCAATGCGAATATTGTCAAATTCCCTGCACCTCACCCTGACTCCATTACGGAATTCCTGTTTAGCGCATCCCGGGGTTTATTGATCCAGGTTGCGGGTCTGGCTCTTGTTTAGCTATAAATACCCGCAGCCCCTGCTATCATTAGCCACCTGTGATGGGTGAAGGGGGGTTCACTTATTTCTACCTTCTCCTCCTGTGTCCCTCTCACCTTTCGCTCGCTGTGGCTATTTCTGCAAGCAATCCATACGGCTCCCGGCATTCCGCCTGGGGTTCAGTTTCTATGCAGCTGATCAATGAAGCTGAGGAGATCAAGGCCAGGTCGGGGTCTGGCTCCACTGCAGCAATGGGGATGTGAGGGGAGGATGAGAGACACGAGCGATGGCCGTATAGATGGATGAATGGATGGATAAGCAGTGCCTTCAACACATACTTGCTGCTTTACTCTATTTGTCACAACGTTTTGTATGAAGTCCTCATCCAAAATTTATCACACGACAAGGAGAACATGAGGAAAATCCTTTTTGCACAGTTTCTTTAATTCAGTCACACTGTAGAGTATTCAAAAATGAACTGGTTAATGAAGCTCCTGCCACAGCGGGCAAGACTTTGACCTTAATTTTATTTTTTATTTTTAGAGTTGGACTTGGGCTTTTCTTCTGCCTGATTTTTTGGAAGAATCCCCACCATAAACACTACCGCCGCCATGTCTGACTGTTGGTTTGTTCATTATTGCTTTATTGCCAAAGGTATGGAGGTCATCAACGTGATGCCCATGTGTGATGACCTTTAATATTTCTTTAGGTGAGGAATGGTTTTCACCTTGCATTTCTCCCCTTTTTGGGAGAGAAAAATTCTCAATTTTTTTCCAGTTTCTTTCTCACGGAGGAATTATGAATGGTTATAAACATACTTCTCCTTAGATGTCTCCTTAGAAATCTGGGTTCCTTTATTAGAGGGCTTTGATAGGCTTTCACCATGGTTCAGCACCTTAGAAATGACTTTCTAACCATCTCCGAGAAGATAAACCTCAACTTTCTCATAGCTTCTGGATTTCCTTGTAAAAACTGAAAGACAGCGTAAGAACAAGCTTATTAATGTATGTTCTCCTAGAAGGATCAGAATAATCTTGATCTTCTTGGGGACCTGACATTTTTCAGGGCTCTCTTGAAAATGTGCTGGGTAGAGACCTCAAATGTGTGTCAGATCATTATTAACACAAGAAGAAAAAACACAAAAGGCATAAAAGCAACTAAAAGAAAGTAACTAAGCTCTGCATTAGTGAAAAAGCACTTTGCATTGGTGGAACAGGAGGAGAAAAATAAGGCTTTGAGTGCAAGACTCCGGCTTTTCAGCTTCCATTTGTCTCCCATTGGAGCCCATTACCCAGACCAACTTTCTGCTAAAGCATGTCAGCGGCAGCGAGAGTAGTGTTTGAGACACAGCTTCTGTCCGCATAATTATGTCACAAATAAGGAATGCAAGGAATCAGAGAAAAAAGGGGGTCGAGGGAGGCGGCCTGAGGATGAAAGGGGAGTTCTGAGAGCAAGCATGGCCTCGGCAGGGTACACAAACCATCACCGATTCAGAGCAGCTGCTCACTATCTAACCTGGTGAGGAACTGAAGATGTCCTTGGTGGTTCCATGGTCTAGAGCTTCAAAACATCGAACTCCTACTCCTGCTCACTTTGCCATTAAGAAGTGCACACCCTCATACAAAAAGACGTTTTACACCATATTGTGGAAATGCAATTGTGGAATTCTATGGTACTGACCGGGTTACGCTGAATAGAAACAAGGTTTCAAAGAAATAAAAAGAAAAATGCATTTTTAGCACACGCTCTCATCTAGAGTGACTTCCATTTCCTCATTACAGGGACCATCTCCCTGGAAAAGCTTGGGGTTAAAGGTCTTACTCAGGAACCCAGCCGTGATAGTGCTTGAGGCAGGATTTGAAATCGTGAGCTCCTGGTCTACGGGTGAGTACCCTACCTCTAGACCCACCACCAAACATTATAGTCCTATCCCTCCATCCATTACCTGAGCCATTTACCCCAACCAGGCTCGCAGGGAAGGCCTATCCCACACTCATAAGGTGAAGAGGAGAGGAAGGACAGACACCAAAACACACTTACATGCATAGAAATATTTTAAATTTCTTAGTGGGTCATTTTTTGCCCACAATAAAAGTAACGACTCTGTTCCTCCTCTGCACCTCCATATTTTAAGTACTGTGAGAATTACTCCAGTAAGTCGAATAAATAAATATATCTCAACTATTGATAACGTATATTTGATGGTACCCACACAGACATTAAAAGCACCTGCGTCATTGTGCAGGTCCCCCTTATGCTATAAAAACAGCTCAAAGCATGGACTCCTGGAGTTCTGCTGCTGTTTCTGCTCTAAGTAGTAAGCAGCGGCGAGGAGGCGCCTCCATGAATCAAATACGTTTGTCTGATACATTCCACAGACATTTGATTAGGTGCAGATCTGGGAAACTTAAAGGACAACACAACACTTTGACATTCCAGAGGAGTTTTGGCAGCAGGACATCATCCCGCTGAAAGAGGACACCGCTCTTTAGGAAATACTGTCGCAGACCAAGGATATTCCATCATGGCAACAATGTTTAGGTAGGTTGTGTCAAAGTAACCTCCCTCAAGACCAAGTCCATATTCACGATTTCCCAGCAGCACACTGGCCAGAGCGTCATCCTGCCTCCACCAGCTTGCTGTCTTCCTGTTGGGATACTGAATGATTGGTTATAGTTACTGGCCATTTCGTTCCAATACCTTTTGTTCCGCTTGTAATGTTTATAAGACATCATTAATGATGATTTTACAGAAGAAATGCCTACAGAACGAGAATTTTATTGAGTTTGGCCTGATTTTTAACACCCTCAGTTGTGGGTTAAGCCTAGTAGAGGTTTCAGCCTACTAGCAGCGGTGGCCTAGTGGTGAGGGAGTTGCCACCGCATCGGAAAATTGTGGGTTCAATTCCCTCACCAGTAGGTTGCCCTGAGGTACCCTTGAGCAAGGTACCGTCCCCGTCACTGCTCCCCGGGTGCTTTCAACAGCTGCATGGGTTAAATGCAGAGGTCCAATTTCGTTGTGGTTCACTGTGTGCTGTGCTGTGACCTCGCAATGACAGGGGTTGTCACCTTTAAGGTTGAAAAACCTAATTCAGAAGTGCAAATCCAGAAGTGAACACTTGCTCAATCATTTAAAAATGTGTGTCAGGCAGGAAACCTGTATTTACTTACGGACTGCTGCTGTAGCCCAAAGGTTACATGCTGTAAACGGTTATCTGAGAACATGTCCCAGCTGAAAGCGTATCAGCATCTTTTTCCAATTTCATATTCAGTGCTCAGACACTGTGCTTGTTCGTTTCAGGACTGGTAGCTTGTTTGAGCACTGGGCAGAGTCTGCCAGACACGCTCTCGTGATGTAACAGCACACTGTGGTTCATTACCCTCTGGGCTGTGGATAAAGCTAATGAATGTCATCCTTCTCCATACATTTCTTTTCTTCTACACTCCCAACTCTGCCAGTCCTCCGGCCATGTTCTTCCAAACATGACGAGTTTCAGCAAGGCAATCACAGGAGCCCGTTTCTTTGGATAAATAATTTAATGTTGTTACACCATCAATGTTTATGTGCACTCTCACTCACAAAGGAGAAATAAAAATGGACAAAGCCCATTGGTTCCCCCTTTCCAAACGACAAAATAAAAACATCAACAGTCCATTAAATATTGCTTATACAACCTAAAACTCCCTTGGCTGACTGAAGCTGAAGCCTGAGAGTGGGAACCCTTTTACTGTAAAGTTAGATCCCTCAACACACACACACACACACACACACACTGCACACACCCATGCTCACACACACTTTAAGTAATATATATGAGGTTCCCTAATTCATATCATGCACCCCCAACTTTTAAAAGGTTACTATAATCATACTGTGAGAAATACTTCAACAGTCCAAATGTCAATAAAGCAGTTGTCAAAACACACCTTGGTTGAAAAGTCATAGAAATGTATGAATTGATTCAGGAATTAACGCCGGATGAGTTTGGAAAGCGAGTGCTTGGGTTTGCGTTCACTGCGCTCCAAATCCACGAGACACAAGAACCGGGTCACGACATGATGACTTTGGGAGACGCACCAAAGCAAACGGTTCAATCGAAGTATATTTTAACAACAGCGCTTGGACAGAGTTTAAAAATGAAACTTTCAAATGAAACTACACACACTTACACCCAAGTGCAACTCATTCTTTCACCTCCACTTTCTGCAAGTTCCCGCACTTGGTGTGTGACTGCATGAAGGACAAGTATACACGCGTTTGCTGTTTTTCTTCAGTGCAGTGCCCGATTCCACTTTAAAGGGACCTGTGCCAAGGCGATGCATGTCAACATGCTTGATTTGACAGCAAGCAGTAGCTGCAGTAGGTGGCCATTATCAAAATATGGGGTGTTAAATGCATATTGCCACTAAGCTAGGTCCACCTACCTTGTACCACATCTCGCTTTATAGGCTTTACTGTTGCCCGGAACAATTCAGCAGCCCCAAAAGAGACTCCCATGGGACTGATCATACGCAGAAAATGTGGTTCAACGTGGTTTACATTTACCAGCCAATTCATTAGACACCCAATCGACCGACAGTTTCAACAATTCCATCCCCTAAGATGATCAGCGGTGGTCATTGGGGATCCCTGTTGTTGTGGATTGCGGGCAAATTCTGCTAGTCACTGTCAATCTACATGGCAGAATGGTGGGCGGTATATCAGTTCATCCTAAGGCATGACTTTATTGATTACCATCGACTTCCCAGCGTGCATGGACGCAGCCACTCGTGACAGTTGGGTTCAACACAGGCGAGGTCATCAACCAGTGAGTAGTAACAAGAAGGGAGCTTCTAATCAACCTAGGAGCAGTTTAGCAGAGGCTGGGTTGTCTTTAAATAAGAGTTTTGCACTTGTTTCCTCCAGTTTGATTTGAAGGATTAAAGGCCTTCGGGATGAAACTGCACTTTTAGCAATGACTCGTGTAAGTAAAGACAGGTTTGTCTATTTATTGTTAATTAACTAAAAATAAAAATGAGTCAAAAGGTCAAAAAAAGTCAATATGACAAACACAGACTTCCTCTTTTCGACAGGGTTCAGTTGGGTAGTGACCCTTCACTTTCCTGCGATATACACCCAAACCATGATGGATGTTATTTATATGAAATGATGCCGCCCACTACTGCCATGTGATGCCAATGAGTGCAGCTACAAGGAAGGTGTGCCTAATTTACTGGCAAATGAGTTTAAAGCCTTGAAGAACAGCTGAAAACTACATGTGAGCTGTGGTATAGGCACTCCTAACATACATGGCAGGGAAACTCAACAACAGCAGCCCTAATGCAGGAGGAGACACTGTGGACGTCATTCTCGGTAGAAAAGCACCACATCTGTCCAGAGGACGTAGAAGACATGAGGCTTGGACAAAGCCTGACATTTTAACTTTGAATAAAAATGAGTGAACAAAGGGGCCACAGAGGGATACGTCAAGACACAGGGATACACTACGGAGAGAGAGCTGGGGGAGGGGAGAAGATAAATGCTGTGTAGATCAGCCAGTCCTCCTGGATTAAAGGAGGTATGACCTGTAAAAGCACTGTCAATCCCAACGACGCTACTTATCATCATCATCATTATTATTATTATTATTATTATATATAAAGCAGTAAAACCTGAACTTGCTCCTCTGGCACCCGATACAGATCGGACTGCACAAGTTTAACTGTTCTGCCGAAGATGCAGCCTATAGTCGTTTATCACAAATAATTCCAGAAACTCAGAAGCAGTCTTTGAGTAGATGCTGAAAACCTTCTCTCCAGAGAATATGTGGTAATACTTTGTGAGTCTAGTGAAGCGGGTGTGGTTTGCACAAGCTTTGTCTAAGCACACATGGTTGCCAGCAAAGATTTGACAAATTTAAAGGAACCATATAAAAATTATATATATATATATATATATTGATCATGTATATTTCTAATTAAGGTAAAAGGTTGCAATGAAAAAGTTCATGCTTATGATGAATATGAATATCTGATGAAGCTGAGAGGTGACTGATCAGTGATCTGAAAGGTCGGAGCTTTCGCAGCAAAGAATAAGGATTATTAGGCTTTTTTAAAAGGTGTTCATGCTTAATAATGGCTTAAGGTGTCCTAATCATTCAACGATAGAAGGAGTTTAAGAACCAGGGTACAAGTAGCAAATAAGGCTACGCGTATTTGAATAATTAAGTCTAATTTCTGTATAATTGCAGCTTGAACATAGTTTGAAATGTACCCAGCAATGCATTCATGCAAATGTAGGCTGAAACCCTTAGGAGGCCTTAGGAGGAGCTGAGACTGTAGCTTCTCATGCTGATGTAGCTTTTTGACAACAAACTAGACCTGATTCATCTATCAGGGGTTTTTTTTGGAAGAGGAGCTCAGTTTTATCTTCAGACAGCTCATTGGAGGAACAGGCTCGTGTGAATGTGAATGTGAGCAGAACTTCTATGGAAAGAATGACAGAAGCTTCTACCACTCTCTGTGCTCACTATTACAAACGGCTCGGGGACTCCGAGTCTCAGAATTCACGGTTTTAGCATCCCCCTCACCGGTAAGTGACTGACTGAGCTGGGTTTCTGTACAGATGGATAAATTCTTTGTGATAATCAACTGTAAGCTGCTGATGCGACAGGCGGCATTTCGAAGACAAAACACCAGATGATTCCTTTCAATTGGATTAAAGCTGTAATGAATTGTTAAGATGATGTAAATAAGTGTCAAAAACTTAATATAGCTGCACTTCAAAGCGTTTGAATTTTTATAAGCATTTTTTGAAGCACTCCTTTAATAACCTTCTAGATTTCCTGCATTACTTATTCCTAATCCTAAGTAAAAGGAAATGTCTTAGGATTAAGAGAATTATTCCTACTAGATATTGCCACTTCAAATATGGCTGTCAGCTTCTGAATATAAAAATGTTATCAAGTACAGTTAGTGAGTGTTAAAAGTGACAGGTTTCAAGACATGCCGGCAAAAAGCTTTGGGCACCTGCCTTCCTGATTAATATCTGTGGCCTATGGGTGCAGGTGTAGTGTGGTAGCCAATGGTGACCAGTGTCCAGGGAGACGGAGGGGGGAGAAAAAGATGAGAAAGTCCATCTGACTGCGCAGTGAGAACGGATCATGGCATCTGTCCCTGGCTGCAGCCCCCCACATCATACTGGAGGGCCAGACCTCCGCCACCTGGCACTTGCTGAAGCGCTGCCATACTTCCTGCCATGCGGTGACTCAGCCATCATTCCTCAAACTAGAATCTGCATGGCCTTTCAAGTCCAGTGTTGAAGAAGCATGTTCAGATGTGTGCAAAAGAGGTGCCATTACTTTTACATGAGAATGATAGTGCACGAGGTACCGAGAGGTGCTTCTGAAGCGTTTGCTGGTTCTTGTGGAATGAATGGGTCCAGCATGTGTGTCTCTGTGCATCTGTAGCAGTGCCTATGTGGTACATGAAGTCTTTGGAGATATGGGTGACACTGTTGGCTTGCAGTGTGTGTGTGTGTGTGTGTGTGTGTGTGTGTGTGTGATCGTATTTGCACATCTGATGAAGGGCATGCTAAGAGGCAGCAGGCTTGCTGTAATCTTCTACTCCAGTGATGGTGGCCTTGCAGAAGAAGCAGTCCTTGTTATTCATCAAATGCTGATTGATGCAGGCTCTGAAACAAGAGACGGAGAGGACGAGAGACACAGATAGAGAGAAAGAGAGAGAACGAGCAACTCGTCAGTGATATCCATTCATTCCGACTTTGCTGAGTCATGCACCAGACGGCTTTTACGAGGCACACCTTGTGAGGATGACGAAGTGGACCGTCGCTACGGTCATACAAATATAATAAGCTGTCAGGCGAATTGATGAGAGGTCGAAATGATTTAATCCGGTTTTATCACGCCGCTGCCCGAGTCGTGCGATTAAAAATGAGATATTACAGCAGAGCGCTCGGTTCACTTCATGGGCCTCTGGAGAGCACAAGCTGTAGCAAAATTACACATCAGTCGATGTAATGGAACGGAGTAGTGGAATCTGTTTGCGGCGCAATGTGTTCGGGTTTTGGATCCAAAAGTTTGCAATAGCTTGCGACCAGAGAACGGGTGGAGTTTTGAATGACTAAATGTTTCTGTATTGACCAGGCTGAAACAGAGGAACGATCAATCTGAAGATCACGTTAGCATCCATGAGGATGTTTAGCTTTAATTTCTCATCAAATCTTTTTCAAGCTCTTAAAGCTTGATCAAAGAACTTGTGTTCACACATTCACCAAACAAAAGCACAAAAGAATCAATCCCTTCTTGCCTCCACTTTAAGGCCGCACACTATATCTTCTGCAAATCTTTACTGCAATATTGGTTCTGCCATACTGCCCTCTCAGAAGGCTGTGAAATTTAAATGAGCCTCAAACCCATCACGGGGTGACCAATCACAGCTCCAGGTGAATGTCAGGCGTGCCCCGTAGTCTGACAAAGGTAAGTGACCTCTTTTCTGATTGCTTGCTTTATATTGCAGCGCATTTAAAAGCACAAAGCTGAAACGCACCTCCAGCAGCTCGGTGAGGAGAGTGAAACTAGCAGATTGTTACCTGCTAATCTTTTTTAAATCCAGAGAAGGTCGCAGACAGGGGTCTTTTAATAAACCGAAAGCCTTTGTCAATATCTAGCAGTATAATCGCAATGCTGCACCGTATCGTGCAGCCCTGCTTCTCTTACATGTTGGATTGTTTAATACTCTCCAGCTACGATCGTTTGGCCAAATTTGATTAAAAAATAAATAAATAAGCGCACATCCTCCACAGAAAACACTGAATTTTCTAGAAAAAAATATCATGAAAATGTGGCCTGCGGATGATTTAGTTTTATTTTGTTTCTGTTAAACTCATATCAGTGTTTCCTAAAGAGAACGTGGACTCATTCAACTTCTGAACGGAGTGGGAGAAGATTAAACTCCCCACGACACCGAGGCTTAAGAATGATACTTAAGAGTGCCTTCCATACAAGATTAAGTATTTACGATTCATCATGTAAAGCTATAGCAAAAGTGGAAGTTAGCCGCTTAGTATTAATCACTTAAAGGGATGCCGATAAGCCCGGATCAATCCGAAAGAAGACGACGGTGATGTGAAAGACTGGACTCATCGATGTGCAGTTGGCAGCTGGCAATAACTCACTTGCAGGACTTGTGGGAGCAGGGCTTAAAGATGGCCGATATGGAGTGTGCATAGCAGATGGGACACAGGTCATCTTCGCTGGTAGGCTGCAGAGGAAGAGAAAAGGATGAGATGGAGGAAATGCACGCTTTGATACAACCTTAAACACATTTTTACTACTTGACTAGTCACTAAGAAAAACGCACAGACGAAAAATAGCGTTCAGAGAAAATGATTTTGTTAGTAACTTTCCAAAAGCGGCTCCCTACAGTTGATGTGATGATGGGGTGGTGGTGGTCTAGTGGTAGGGTACCTGCCTATGGACCTATGAGCGATAAGAGCATCTGCTAAATGCCATAAATGTAAATGTAAACATAATGAAACTGACATCTCAGGGGTGGCGGTGGTCTAGTGGTGGGTACTTGGCTCAAGAGGTCCCAGGTTCAAATCCCACTTCCAGCACTACCATCACTGGGACCCTTAACCCTGTCCCTGTAATTAGGACATGGAAGTCGCTCTGGATAAGAGCATCTGCTAAATGCCGTGAATGTTCATGGTTTAGATGTGCTGTAAAACTTGTTCATTGCTTAGTTACTAACTCAGCCTCAGCATCTAAACTCTCTCACGGAATTTTACATGCCAGGGTATTTCCCAAAGCAGGATTTCTCAGTTCGATTGGAAAACTTTAGTTCAGAATCAAGCCTGTCCGATATGAAATCAGCTACGGCACGATCCTATCTGACAATAGTTATCCGGTAATGAAACGTTCTCTAAGCTGCTTTTTGTCACACCTTCCTCTGATTGGTGGTTTTGTCAAATGGGCCATTCGTGCCAAAGCAGAAACACCAAGTGACCAAAAATCTGATCTCAGAAAAGTTTTTTTCTTTGAGTTTTACATCCAGCATGACAAAGCGTCTAATTTAAGACGTGAAGCAGCGAAGAAACGGAGGCAGATGATTCCAGATGATCAGGGGATTAGTTTGCTGCTGATGCTGAGCACTGAGTGGTTGGATCCTGTTTATCTAGAACCTTGTATTTTTCCGCACTTTGCAGCAATAAAACATGAATCCGTTTGACAGACGTAGAAGAGAGGATTCCCTGGCAAAATAATAAAGAAATAAAGAAATTCCAAGACCTATGGATGTTTCCTTATGTGGTCTTGACAGCGACGTATGCTGTTGTAATTGGTCTGTCCAAACTGAAGACCACAAGGTACGTTCCAATTCAATATGCTAATCCTGCTAACAATGGAAGTTAGCAAGGGCCACTTAGTATTATGCAAATGTGATTATGGTAATTGCTCCCCCTGGGTTTCATTCACTGTTAAGCACATTAGCATTTTTGGGTGAAGTGTTGCTCTGGGCTTAATGCTCTGAACTCAGAACGCAGAACATACTCCAGCGTGCTTTCCCACGACCGAGTCCTGCAAACCACGTAGATGACCTTCGCTATGCCTCTCGTTTGACCTAATCGGGCCGTTCTAGCTCGCTGCAGGGACCATGACCCCCCACCATTAGAGAGAGATGGCCTGAAGTACTCAGAGACCTTTCTTTTTAATCAAGGCCCACTAAGCCAGAGGCGTCCCATTAACACCGTAGCCTCTCTATATCAAACATCATCATTATGTATGCATTAACAACCTCGTCTAACGGCATGAGGTCATTTCTCCTCTTTTTATTTTAAGTGTCCGTTCACTTGTTCGACCGAAGCTAGGTTATCATCTCACAGTCTGGAGAAAAAAAGAAGAATTGTGGCCATCATACACATACACAATTTATGCTTAAAACACTTTTAAAAAAGGAAGACCGTGCCTCCGATGCAAATTCAGACCCCCGGGGGTGAGAAAACGAGGCTCGGCCTATAACAATTCTGAGGCCGCAGAAGGATAATGGTATGCAAAAAATGCCACTGGATCCTCAGCATCCATCCCAAGATCCTCAGGGCAAACAAACATTAACATGTTTGTGCTCACAGTGTCGAGGACGATTTACAGCTTCCGACTGCTTTTCTGTCCGTCTGGCCGTGTAACTGAGGTGGAATATCTGGGGGATGAATGGTGAAATGCTGGATGATGCAGCGAAAGAACAGAGGGTTTGGACAGTTACTGTCACCTCCAGCATGTGAACGTGCTCTCATTTTCTGGGGCAGATTTGATCTAAGGCTTGAATCGAGGGTGAAACGAGGTACTTACTCTCTTTCAGCAGTTGCTGTATTTTTTATGGGGTTCTTTGTAGAATATCAAGCTCGAGGAGGAGGATGGTACTGTAAGCTAATTCTCATGAAAACTGCACCAAGAAAAAGTTCAAAAAATAAAAGCACCTCCGCAGGAGCTGGGCTAATAAACACGCCTTAAATTAGCCCGATGAACGGTCAGGGACGGCAGCGGAGTCATTACACGGCACTGTTTAAGGCTGAGACCTT
>CM029393.1:6970637-6995637 GCA_017165825.1 Hepsetus odoe | reverse complement strand
TCAAAATACGATAGCGCAGACAGTTTGACAGACATGAAATGGTATTTTTACACCAACAAGGTGATTCCAGAAATGAGGCTCAAGACTTTAGTGCAGTTTATTTTTGTGTATGTAGGTTCCAGTACCCTGACGATAACAGAGGGGTAATTATACTGTTGAAGCCAAAGTAAACAAAGATCTAAAGAGCAATAGCATGAAGGAGAAGAAAACTGTTGAAAGGGGGCTCCACATCAATGCACATGCTTTTGAAAAGGGATGTCCACGAAGCTCACACAGGTGTGATAGTCAGTGTGTCCACTGACTTTTGGCCATAGAGTGTCGATTTAATTACCTTCAAATTAAACTGAAAATTCCTCAAAGGTTTATACTGTGTTAATGCTGCACACATATTATGTCTGGCTCAGCAAAGTGGAAAAAAGCTCTTTTAAATGGAACTATGTGCTGAGATATGATTCAGAGGGATTAGGGTGCAGTGAAATAGTGACCCTGGACCCTGATGGAGGTGATGTAGTCCTCTAAACTGTGCTGAGAAGACATGACAAAGCAAAGGACTGAAGGTAGAAGGTCTAGAAAGTCATTGTTTTACCTTTATTTATTTATTTATTTTTTGGGGTGGTTGGGGGGTTGGCCCCGGGATCGGAAGGCCATGGGTGCGAATCCCAGACCTGTAGGCTTCCCTGAGGTACCCGTGAGCAAGGTACTGTCCCCGTCACTGCTCCCCGGGTGCTTTAAACAGCTGGCCCCTGCTGCTCCGTGTGTGTGGGTACAAAGCAGAGACTGAATGTCGGTTCGGCTCACTGTGTGCTGTTTCACCAAGACAAAAATAGTCACTTTCACTTTTTCCCCCCATAAAACTCTCTTGAGGCCAGAATTGGATGCAAAGGGAATTATTGGATTTAAACCCACATTGTTTTAATGGAGTTAAGAACAGGGCTTATTGGTTAACAGGGTTCTTCATCCAAAGTCCAGTCCAGACGCTGGGCTTCCGGTGGGGCTTCCGGTGGGGCTCCCCCCCCCACACGAAAATCATCTTCTACAAGGGCTGAGAAATGTCATTTTTGTCGATCTAGGGCTTAATTACTAAGTTATAAAACCACCAGCGTTGTTGGCTTGATAAATGTCAATGGCTCACCTTTTTACACCCTGTTTGGCAAACACTGTGAATAAGCATAAGTACAGAGCTCTACATTTCGACCGGCGGTAATTTCTAAGATTTAATTCAACATTTTTCATATAAAAATCAATGTTTATAAAACAACCTCATGTGATGAATTATTCCTCATCTCATGAGCCATTTGTTAAGGGGCAGCAGTGGCCTAGTGGTTAGGGAGGTGGCTCCAGGATCAGGTGGTGGGTTTGAATCCCAAACCAGCAGGTTGCCCTGAAGTACCCTTGAGCAAGGTATCGTTCCCATCACTGCTCCCTGGGCACTTTTAAAAGCTGCCCCCTGCTGCGCGGTGAGGCTGCATTTCGCTGTGGTTCACTGTGTGCTGTGCTGCGTTTCACAATGACAAAAATAGTCACTTTCACTTGTCAGCAAACATGCTTCCCATGTGTCAGAAAGAACCAGGCAACACGGCTGCGTGTTTCTTAAGCGGGCTTGCTTTGTTTATGGGCTTCCTTCACTTTTACCGCAAAAGCAAATGGCTGGGAACTGGAGCTGTGCTAAATGCTGCCAAGTGCACTAACCAGCCATTTTTCTAAAGACAGCAAAGCCCTTCTGCTTTTATAGCCATTTTGAAATCTGAGAGAGATAATAGCAATGCCTGACCATGATCTCTAGCTTCACAAACGTACGTACATGATATGATTTTACAGGGTTCTTCTGCACCTATCCGTCCTGTATCATTACCAAAGCTCCCTTTTCTGCATTTTATTCGTCCGTCAACTGCCCCCATCTCAGATCGCTGCCATGAGTTAAGTTGTCTCTGAGACCAGTTTAATTCATCTGCCTGTCCAGACCTATTATTCCAGATGTGATCTTGGCTACAAAGCTGGTTCAGCAAGACGTATGCCGTTTCAATTTTGAAGCGCAGCTGGCAGGCGGGGTCACACTGCTGCTCTGGGCTTTCTCGCAGTAGGAAGAAAACCAGCTCTCAGATCACAGCAGAGCCTCTGACGAGTGACCTTTCCTATGATGGGCACCAACTGACGAGGCCACGACGGTATTTTAGCATAAGCTGGAGGTTGTCATAGCTCTAGGCATGAGTTCTGAGGGCACAGGCAGAGGATGCAGGTCAGTTCTGCAGACAGGATATGGAAGGAAATACCAATGCTTGTATTGCATTGAATGTATTGGTATGTGCAGGGTATCTGTATCCTCTATACCAGTCAGCCACTACATTAAAACCAAGGAGAGGTTTCAATGAACCTGTTTAGGAGAAGGGGTCACTAAGCAGCTATTACGACGTTCTTAAAGTAGATGCGTAGCAGGAAAATAGGCAAGAGCGAGGATCAAGGGTGAGCTACCAGACTGGGATGGCTAACTGACAGACGTCTGAGCACCTCCAGAACCTCAGGTCTTGTCTTCCACGTATGCAATGCTTAATACTCACCAACAGGAAGGACAGCTGGTGAGTTTATAGATGCTGTCAATGAGGTCAAACTCTTCTGGTCTGATGGTAAAGAAGAGCTAGCGTAAGCTGAAAAATGTAATGCCGACCATGGCTGACGTGGCGTCTTGCTGCACACCTGACCAATGGACCTGGCCAAAATGGAAGACGGTGGCCTGATGATCTGATCAAGCATACGTCAGATGTGCTAAACATATCATCCTACAAGTCTTTCAAATGAACACAAACACTCGAATATGAATTATTTAGACAACAGTTTGCGAACTAAACGGTAAATCAGTAAGATCACAATATTGCACTAAAAGTAAAAGATGGCTGCATGAGCCAGGTACTAAAATTAAAATTGCTTAACAAAAAGCAGAATAATTAATCCTGAATAAAATAAAACTCAAGACCACGCAAGACATACGGGTTTTCTAGAGTAGCTTAAAAGTCTGCCCAGCCACTTGCAAGCTTCCATCCTCTCCGACCAAAAACTACGGCATTTCTGGGGTCACTTAGCAGAGAAATGTCAGTCTTGAGTCTCTTTACAGTCTCTTGAAGCGGAATGGGACGGAGCACTTTTGTTGTGGAGGAGATAATTGCAGCTGTCCTTTAGGCAAGAAGCACTGCGAACAAAAGGCCAGGTGACCGTGCCAGGCTGTCCAGTAGAGCAACAGTTCAAAGCACTTCTCTATAATGTTGCTTCTTAATCTAAAGCTATCAGATCCTCAGCGTCCTCAGAGTTCACATGACTTTTAGCTGAAGATCAGAGATAATCTTCACTTTTGGTCTAAATGTAGAACAAGGGCAGGGCTCAAAATTAAAAACGGATGCAGTTTTAATATCAACACTTTAACTAGTTTTGTTGGGGTTTTTTCCACCTTATTTATATGTTGATTACTCTTTTTAATCCCGGTATTGGATTCTAATTGCAATGATATTTCACTTCCTTTGTAAAGAACTACTTTTGTGCAACAAAAGCTTCAGTACACCAAGTATACTGTGCAACAAACGGTCTTTCGGCAGCTCATGGTAATCCATTTCTACTGTAATTCATCATCAGCTGTCAAACCGTCAGTTTCCAAGCATCTAAACATTCAAGCAGTTTGACGTGTCACAGCAGTGTTCATCCATCAAAAGGACAAAGTCTAACAACAGCTGGATTTCCAAATCCCCCCAGTCCCCCAGAAACAGTCGTTAAGAGCGTTCTACGTTCAACTTGCTCACCTGCTTCAGATTATTTGGGAGAATATGCAGCAATGGATGTTCAGAAACTCGGCTCATACACAGAACGAACCTGAGCTGAGTTAAAGTGGCAGTTTGCAGTTTCAGTATCTCTAGCATCTCCAGGTTCCAAAACCAAACCTCTTTTGATTACATCACCACCAACACAGCATTTCACTTCAGAGCTCACGGCTGCTCCTGTAGTTTGTCTTTCGTTACTGCCTTCGCGGCTCGGCGCTCCGAAATGAATCAGACACAGCGCTGCGGCAGAGACTCCGAGTCTGAACCTATTTTTTTAATTACCAATGACATGACCTTCTCAGTGCAGTAGAAATGTCACCTGCAGTTGTGATTGGTAATCTACTTGGTGTCCCTTACGGCAACTAATCATCGAACTAAAACTAAGAATAAAAATGTAGCATCTCTGGGTTTCAGATCAAAACAAAAAAAGCACGCATGCAAAAAAGGAGAGAAGTCTGTTTCATTTATCAGCTTCAGCGTTATCAACGCTCGTCAATAAACCAATAACTCGTAACTGTAGGATGTAGGTTTGTTTCTAGGCTTGATGAAAAATTTGCATCAACTCTGAAACGACCGGCAATAAATCTGCAGTGCCGCAGGAGGACTGCGCTTGAAGCACAATAAGGTCTTCACAGCTGCATCATGGGAAAGGCTGAGCAAACGCGTCAGTCGATACATATCCTTTCAGGGTCTGAGCGTTAAATATAGAAACGCTCCAAAGATAAAACACCGTTTAGAGTCTTCTTCATTGCGTCTATACTGGCAGTACATTTTAAAATTGACAACAAAGCAGCTCTACCTGTAAACCAAAAGATACATTTGTGACAATAAAACATAGTGAAGCACCACTGAACCAACGTCAGTTTATCACCTCGTTCTTCTTCTTCTGGCTGCTCCTGTTTAGGGGTCGCCACAGCTTATCATCTGTTTCCACTTCTTCCGGTCCTCTGCATCTTCCTGCTTCAAACCGGCCACCTGCATGTCCTCTCTCACCACGTCCATGAAACCCCTCTTTGGTCTTCCTCTTCTCCTCTCTCCTGGCAGCTCCATCTTCAACATCCTCCTCCCAATATAGTCCTCGTCTCTCCTCTGGACATGTCCAAACCAACGCAACCTTGCTTCTCTGACTTTGTCTCCAAAACATCCAACCTGAGCTGTTCCTCTAATATACTAATGTCTAATCCTGTCCATCCTCGTCACACCCAACGAAAATCTCAGCATCTTGACCTTTTCAGCTCAGTCTTTTCGACAGCCCCACCGTCTCCACCCCGTACAAACGTTATCACCAGTGAAGGTAATTCGACGCAGTTGGTTCCGGATCTTAGAATAATAACTTCTGAATGCTGAATAAATGGTTTGGTTTTACTGAACTGTGGCACTGAGAAATGAGTAAAAAGGTAAAGAAAGCTGAAACTGCAAAGGTTAATGTATTCCACTGTCTAGATTTCAGTGCTGCATAAACACATTACATTAGTGTATTCAGTGTTTTATTTTTAAGTAATCCATATTCAAATCTGGTCTGAGATTTCACGACGCACTGAACGATTATCTGCAGGAGGTCAGAGGCTTAGAGCCGGTACAGGATGTGTGTAATATTTTGGTTCCTTGCGCTAAAGGACAAAAACATCAGGGCTGTAAATAGAGCTGGGACACGCAGCGATAAAAGCCCTGCTGGTTTTGTGAGGATGAATATAGAGGTTGTCATGGGCGGAACGATTACGGGTAATCAGACACCACTCCAGTTCTTCCCTCGACTCCGGAGAGAAGCCCAGCCTCAACCACCTCTCACTCCCAACAGAGTGCCTTCCCTCCCAGGAACTAAAACACAAACACTCAGAAGACTTTGTGCTCAAGATCACCGAATGGTTCATTCATGCACCATCAAAATTTCACAAAACAGCAAAATTTCACAAAACAGCAAAATTTCACAAAACAGCAGCTTTTGTGTTCAAATAAAGAGATATAAATAACGTAAAATCTTCCGATGCTTTCCAGACAGCGATGAACTTCTCTAAAAAACCCTTTACTCGTATTTTTGTTCCCTAAAGAACGGCGTTATGAAATGTGAGTGTAAAAAAAAGAGGATTAAAAGAGCCCCCACGTGATGAAAATAATCATTAATAATCTTGGATCTTTTGACATGATGTAGATGTTCTTCAAACACTTTCACTGTTCTTCATTAAATAAAAGGTTCCCTAAAGAGTGATACATTAAAGGCTGTTTAAAGATACACTTTTCACCCACACACACCGTGCAGCAGGGGGTAGCTTTTAAAAGCACCCAGGGAGCAGTGATAGGGATGATACCTTGCTCAAGGGTACCTCAGGGCAACCTAATGGTCTGGGATTCGAACTCATGACCTAGTCCCTAATCACTAGGCCACCGCTGCACTAGACACAGCCTGAAATCTCTTAGGCGAGCTTTCTTGTCATTTCTTTAAGTCATGCTCAAGAAAGGTTCCCCAGGCTTCTTGAAGGACTTCCCGTAGCTCTTTTTTGAATGTTGGCTGCCTTTTGTTTATTGTCAAGATGATCCTAAGCTGCTTCTGCCTCTGAATCTCCTCAGGTATATGGACTGTCCTTCAGGAAGCCTGGAGAACCATTTCTCAACAACACATTAGAAATACAAGTCTGGCTTTCAGGAAGCAAGCGATAAAGACGTCTGTGCAGAACTAAATCTGTAATATGCAAGCGTCTAGATGTTCAGAAACCCTAGCCCCAGAGTGGTAAGCAGCAGAGTGGTTTCATAGCCCTTTAACAATAATGAAAAGATCCTTGTGGTGGCACACAGTGAGCTGTGAACTGCATCCAAACACACTGGTAGTGAACACACACACACCAGAAGCAGGACTGCAATGCCTGCGTCCAGGCGCAGCGTTGGTGGTGGTAACCTCACGGTAACCTACTGGTCCAAGACTTGAACCCAGGACCGTCACAATAACTGACCATTTAAAGAAGCCCTGTTTTTGTCTGGGTTTCCAAGAGAGCTGAAAATGTAGAAACGTGAAAGGCGACAGCACAGAAGACACGCAGCCCGGTTGGTTGCCTGGACATCAGAAGCTTGTTGTTCTTGGCAGAGGCGTGTAAACAAATGTCAGCGAGTGTGGAAAAGCACACAAGCGCAGCTTCCACACACACGCACACACACTGCTAACAAGATGTTGAGCTCCTGGCCAGGCGGACAGGTTTTCAAACACGGTAATGATTTAATAAACAGGTTAGAAGAGCAGGGCATCCATTAGCTGCTGCCTGTCTGCTCCAAGGGTACAAAGCTTTAAAGACTTTCTCCCTCTTCTAACTCACTGGGCCTAATGCGAACGGCAGCACGCTGGACAGACCGGCCCGGGACAATTAGCTTCAAATATTAGCAGAGGCGAACTGACATCTGATATCCAGTACTAATGTCCCAGAACAAAGCGCTGTGATGGACAATGGAGAGAAAATAGGACCACTGTTTACTTTATCCAAACAGGATTTATTTCCAGCTTTACGTCACCCAGAGAGCCTTTATTTTTCATTAGGAACGATTCTAGGACAACGGGAATGGGTTAGAATATGATTATTAGTGGTAGTTTTTCTAAATGAATTAGTTAAAATAGTCTTGTTTATTAAATAATATATTCATATATTAAATTTGAACTTGAAACGAGTCATCGCGAGTAGTGCCCTGATTGCAGAACTACAACTTCTGTTTTTTTTTATCATTCTTTGTGTCTAACAGTAGATCTGTCCATTTCTCTGTGCAGTAGTAACAAAAGCAGTTTCCCCTGGAATTGATAAAGTTTTTCTGATACAAATTTCTGTTGCTTGTTTTTTTTTTTTTAAAGCAAATTAAAGTGTAATTTAATAAAAGCGCGGTTTTCCATCAACCCTATTTTTGGCTCCTTTTGGAAATCCCAGTTTCCCAAATTTAACACCTCACAGTTAATCGAGCCTAATTGGATGAAGCAGCCGTAGCGGATTATGGTTGGAGCTAAAGACCTGGAGGCCATAATACAGTTTAATATATTCTTTACATGCATCAAGTGAAAGCATCATAGGAGATTGAAAAATGACCCTTTTTTGTTAGACTGGTTAAACTAATTTTCCCCTCCTCGCACCTTTCAAAGGATTACAAACGCAGAGCCAGATTTTTTTTTCCGAAAAGAATTAAATCATAAAAGACAAACTGGTCAGACGTGTAGAGATGAGATGAGACGAGATGTCATCGGGGCTTTGTGACAATATCAGGAGAAAATGATGCTGTCGGTTCCACTTTATTAATGATGAGGCACACAGCTGGGAATCGGGCTTGAAAAGCAAGGGCAAGACTCACGCACTTTAAACGAGACCCGAATCGCATCTGACATTATGGATTAAGCAGAACTGAAGGTGAATTCAATTTAAACAAAGATGCTGCTGGGGGATCTTTACATTTCACTGACCTTCGGTTAGCTTAAAGACGTGCGCCGAATAAAATCAACATTTACCAAGTGCTCCCACTTGTGTTCCAGGTTTTCTTCCAGGCCATATGTAGCTGTGTGACATTTTAGCATTGAAGTAAAGATTATTTAGGATTATGATAAGCTTAAGAAAATAAGAAAAAGATAAAAATCTGAAATTTACAGGTTCAAATTAGGGCTCATGATAGTTAAAGCTGGAAAATCGATTCGAAATGAATCAATTAATTTAGGCTGCTTCAGTCGGGCTACAAACAAGGTCATTATAAAGTCATGGCCAGCAGTCAGAAGATTGGAGCTATTGACACACACATTTCTGCCACGAGCAGTACTGAAATAGAGCAAACCCACACTAGCAGGATCTCATAGATGCACACATTTGAATAGGATTTTAAAGAGTATATATCAAACATTGTACACAAATGCTTGCTGTTAACCAGTTCTCAATGCAAGACATCTAACTGTACCAGCTTCATCACCAGTACATCAATGAACTATAAACCCCAGAGAGTGTCGTCGCCAACTGTATGCATGTTGAAATATTCACAGATTATTCTGGATTACATATAAATCAACAGGCATAACGCCATTTCCAATGAAAGGGAATAAAGGAAATGTTTAAATGCACTTTCTATTGTTCACTGGAAGCTCTAAATTTCAATAAAAATACAAAAAATTAAATTCAATCATAAAAAAGGAAGTTTTTCCTAATTTTCTGAAAGTTACAGTTTTCTCCAATTGTTCTGCAAATCAGCTTTGCCTGCTTGATTTCTTGATTTCTGTTTGTGTGGCTAAACAGGGTAAAACCTCAGAGGAGACGGAGATCCATTAATGAATGGAAAAACAGTAAAATAAACATTTTTGCTAAACCGCTAAGAAAAGGAAAACAAAAACTACATCCTGAGTTACCCTGTGCAGAAAAAAATCAGAGAATCATCACATGGGCAGCACCCTCTGCTCGGTCGACTGTGAAGCAGAGATCTCGCCGAGGTACCACGGGTACATTTTACCAGCTTTGGCTAGCACAGCCAATTAGACAAAACCTTTGCTGTCTTGAGTGAAGTCCATCTCCAGAGCATATTTTGGGGAAGGATATCTTGTGTTTAGAACATTGGGACTGTCAGTGACAGTAAAACTGGAATTGAACCAACATTTTGAAAACGGTCACAAACCTGAGAACAGACCGTCTGATCTGGGCCTCACTGGTCAAGGCACAGCCTAAGACAATTAGCATCCGAAATCTAATTTCGTCTCTGGGTCTGCAGTGTCAGTCGACTGCAGATTGAGGGGAAGGCACTAGAAATCGTATTTCATATCTGCAGCTTCGTTTTCTGCCCTCTAATGATTCAGTATTCTCTCCTGGAGATGGGAGCAGTGGACGTGGACAGTCTAATGGTGGGACACACACCCATTACGCTCAAGCAAAGCCACAGGATCCTCCTGCAACACTTTAGTGCCACCTCATAAACACTAAAACCCCTTTCACCAAACCCCCAAAACGGCTTTGCATAGCCTTCCTAAGGGCTTTCCAATTACTGGAAAACAAGTTATAAAATAAAGAACTGAAAGCTGCTGAATCTGTGTGTATATATATATATTATATATATATATAATAAAAAATAAATGAATGAAAAATTTATAAATAAAAATATATTAAATAAATAAATCAATAAATCATATTCAGACTTACAGCTTAACAGGTTTTAGAAGGTTTCAAGAAACTTTTTAAAAAAATTCTACACTACGGTCCAAAAGTGTGGAGGTTCTGATATAAATCTCTATAAACATGAAAAAAACGTGTACAGACAAAAAAATGTTTAGCATGTTGACATCTAGCTGAATAGGCCTCTCCCATTGGTTGGCAATGGTATAGCCTTAAACTGACAAGTTTTTAATTATGTGCAAATAAATGGACGTGGATATGATAAGAGCACATCGATTTTTGTTCCTTTTCAATAAATATACAGCTGTTTCTCTCTTGATGTTCAAGTTCGTTCTCCTGTCAGCCTCACGCAGACACAGGAAATGCCAGGGGACCGTGCGTGGTACCTGTTTGGGTCAATGCACTCACCGCTGTCGTGGCTGCAGCCTGCTTGGACTCCTCCGTCAAGAAGGTAAGCATCTGTTCCACCTTCTGCTCCTCTTCTGCGCTGATGTAGTCAGTGTCTGTGGAGGAACACACACAGGGCCACACATTACCTACAGCACATTGTATGTGGAGACTCAGGAGCAGAAAACTGATTCAGCAACAACTTTTGTGACATGCAGTGTCCAGGAACCTCCGCATCCAAGGTTAGTGCAGCGATAGCCGCACGGAATCGGAATCATATTAGGGAGGTCATATCCACCGTACTCCTCCACCGGATGCATCAATGGCACCCACATCCAATTATATTCCTAATGAGGGAGCGCTCTCAAATGCTAGCATATTATAACAGGAAAGAAAAGACTGAATAATGTGTGTAGAGGGCTGGAGAGGAGCTTTTTAACCTTTTCTCACGAGTAATTATAGGGGTGGCACTACTAACTGCTGAAGAAGGATATTACATCATACGTTTCAGGGTGGAATATTTTAATGGCTTTGAAGACAGGGGTAAAAACAGAGCTGGTACAAAAAAAAATATCCTATTTTCTGGAAAGTTCATGGGTTCAAATCCCAGACCAATAGGTTGCCCTGAGGTACCCTTGAGCAAGATACCGTCCCCTTCACTGCTCCCCAGGCGCTTTCAATAGCTGCCCCCCAGCTGCTCGGTGTGTGCAGGTGAAAAGCAGAGGTGGATTGTGCTGTGCTGTGTTTCACAATGACAAATAGTCACTTTCACTTCACTGAGTTTATTTTTTTAACAACTTTTTTAAACTTTCCTTCTTCATAAAGGTTAGAAAGGTTATCACCAGCGATGGAGGACAGTGGTAGTGATGTTGCTGTCACTCAAATTCAGGCTTCCATTTTTCAAACTTGCTAGCATCCCCCTTGACTCCACAAGTAGAAAAAAAGGTCAGTGGCAGAAGAAAAGACTCTTAAGTTGCATTTAAGTCGCTACTCCATCCATCAATCATTAGTGCCAGGCCTGGGTGCTTTTGAGAAAATTGCAGTAGCACGACCAAAGGAATACTCTGCCAGAATCATCATGAATATGTTTAGACATTGAGATTAGCTTGGTAATTACAGAGTAGCGTGAGGAGCTAGTTTTTCTCCACTAGGCTTCACTCACCACTTCAATTTCATGCCTGTCTAGTCTCAGAGCCTCTAAATTGGCCTTGGCAATGCCAGTCACCACCAGGGTTTTGGGCTGATGGGCAAGGATGACAGTGGAATTCTCAAAGGTGAAGAGGAACAACAAGAGGCTACAATTTTGAAAGCTCCCCTAACTGCATTAGAGTCCTCCGAGAATTCAGATGCACAAGATGTCAGCAGGCAAGATCCTGCAGATGTCCATGATGTGATCAGCTTCCTACAGCGGTCTGAAGAGATGGCCTTCTTGGCAGGAGGCCAGAGCAGAAAAACAGCTCTGATTAGTCCATTTAAACCGATGCTAACCACGTCGCTTGGCCAAGCCCTGCTTTGATTGTCGAGTCAGAGGGGACTCCATGTTCCTTCTGCGAGAACAGTCTCTAATTTGTTTAGCTGATAGGAGCCCACTTCCAAGTTCGGGTTTCGTCTGGTTCTCTCACTAACTTGCGTTGCTGAAGGACACGGATTTTTGCTAAAGCCTCTAAAGAGGTCAAGCTCCGCTGAGGGACTGATGGTCCTCTGAGGCCGACAATACTGAAGGCCAGCGTTCAGCCGTTTAAGCAGAATTCCAGTAACCACATCTGACGCCGAGTTGTAGCAGATGGGAACTCATCACATCTGGTAACTTCGCGTGCAGTGATATTTACACTGCATATTAATGAGGTGCTTTTGAAAAGGCTACATTCCTGAAACGTCTGCTATTTTTGGGAAAGGAGACCTTCATCGATGAATTATCCTTTTTTGGTGATACACAAACCATTAATAACCCAAAACCTCCAAAACCTCCAAAGAGCAGCCAGCAATGGGAAGCCACCCATCTGTACTCACAGCACCAGATTTAGTCCCGGAATGAAAATACACACGTTGGGACATTCGCCAGACCTGTTGGGCTGGAGAGAAAGTTCTCCCAGGTTCTCACAGCTGCACTTCTAGAGAACATAGTGGTCAAAAAAACACCAGATTTTAAAAATTCATCATTTGTTCAAGTTGTGCAAGTTTACATTTTGGGACTGTCCATCTCACAGTTGTTCCCAACAGTTCTCTTTACAAATTCATGTCCAGCCCAGCGAGACTAGGTATTACCTACATTTGTGAGCCGTTCTAGAGAATGAATTTGGACCACCCCAACTGGACACAGCCGTGATCTGCTCTGGATGACAAAACACTGACCACCAAACCTATTTCAAGAGATCTTTTGTGCAGGTTTCTGCTTTCTACACTGGCTTCTTGGCTTCTCTGTCAGTGCTTTCTAATGAACGATATTACATCACACATTTTAGGGTGGTATATTGTAACGGCCTTAAGGACGGGTAAAAACAGCTAGTACAAAAAAAAAAAATCCTATTTTCTTTTTTTTTTCCCCCACCATTTGGACTAGAGGTTAAGAACTTGGCCCCAGGAACAGAAGGTGGTGGGTTCGAATCCCAGACCATTAGGTTACCCTGAGGTACTGTTCAGCAAAGTACCGTCCCCATCACTGGCCCCTGCTGCACAGTGGGTGTTGGTGAAAAGCAGAGGTTGGTGCTTCATTGTGTGCTGTGCTTGACCAATAGTCACTTTCACTTTATTAGAAAAAGTGATTTCCCTTTTGTTAAGCAGTGTTGGCCAAGTCCACTGGAAACCCTCTCAGACTAATGATGGGACTCAGTAGAGGAAAGAGTGGGGAGCTCTGTGCAGGAGTGGAGGCTCCAGGATTTTCGAAATTCCACTCTAGACAGCATGGTGAATTCACACAACAGCCCTCGCTCCCCCAGCACACTGTTTGTGTGCTGTTTGAACTTGCCCAGATAATCCATAATGCATTGGCAGTGTAGTTGTGCTGGTCCGCTTCACACAATAACCCTTCAGCACAGGCAGGTGGCTCTCACTCCAACGTGTGATTTCAGCAGGAAACACTCCTCCCCACTCAATGGCCCAATAAAGCAATCGCCTCCAAAAACGAGCGCAGGATATTGTCATTAAGAGGTTTTTCATTTGCTTTAATCTCTGCTTAGTGCATGGCAGGTCATCAAAGGCAGCAGACAGCACGAGTGGGTTTGGCTTCCTGTAACTGCAGACAACACTGTGTATCATTCTGTTTTCACCTTCCCTTTGACAAGCTCTTCTTTCTCTTTTGTTGCCATTTTATTATTTTTTGTTTTTTTTAAACCAAAGAAGCAGAAAGCAACCTCAGCAGACTGCACATCGGTTATAATCCTCTTACTGCACCTCGGTTTAAATAACCTAAAATCTCGCAAACAGCTTTTAAATCACTTACGAGTGTCGACTTTTAGAGCACGATTTCTATTCATTTTCCGTTTAACAAATTGGGAAAAAAAAAATTGGAATTCATAATTCTAATCTTTTGGCCAGACCTTTGCACACGGCTGAATATTCTACGCAGAGAGCGTGTAAAATATTAATATCCACGGGTTTTCTGTGTCCGTACGGTTAAAAAAAAAAAAAAAAAAAAAAAAAGGGCACACCGAACCTTCTGTAGAAACTTGCTTATTTTTCTCTTAGTGGAGAGCAAAGTTCCTTTCATTTGCATTCTTCTGCCAGGCTGATTATCTGTGCAATGTTTCCAAGCGTGCAGTTAATTAAACGGTATTCTGTTGGTATCGCGCCTAACAACCTGCAAACTTCTACTGTTCGCACTTCAAACTTCCAGGAAGGAGGCTAAACGAAGGGGAAGCGAGAAGAGAAATCACACGACACCTGAAAGAAAACAAAATTATGATCATTTGCAGAATATCATTGTTTTTCTCTAAATGATCACAATATTAGATCAAATAAAAATAAACATTAAGCCATTCTTACAATGAAAATATGTACTAGCGGGTCCGTTCCAGCTGCGTTCTTGCATCGAAACAATTTGGCAAAAAAAAAAAAAAAAAAAGCTCAAATTTATTAAGTGTGTGACAGATCTACGCACGGAAATAGGCAAACCTGTTAACATGGCGGTCTTACACGGGTCTAATTTATTAACCCAGCATATGAAATTGGTGGGAGAGGAGGCTAATGAAGTCACAGTCCTGCTCTCCTGTCTCATGTTTCGAATCTCTTAATAAGTGGAAGCCATGAGGCAGAAAGGACAGCTCCACTAGCCTGGGAGTCTCGCACGGAAAACTGACGACACGTTTTCATTACAAGCCTGCTTTTTTAAGAAGTTCAATTGTGGCACAAATGAGCAACGGCGGCTTCGCGAGCACATGTCCCGCGGCCAGAGCCGTCCTGGTCGGTGCTTTTCCAGCCTGGTAGCTCCGTCAGTTTTGGCAATGAAAGGAGAAAAGGCCTCGGGATAATTCTGTCCAACTCAAACCCCTGGTGCTGCACGAGGAGTGGGCTTGGAAACCAACGACCCAATTATAAGGTGGGAAGAGCAAAGGAAGGAGGGAAAACTGAGGGGGAAAAAAGGGGGCAGGCAGGAATGGCGACTGGACATGGTGTCCATGGCGACCCTCTGGTCCCCATGGGAACAAGGCAGCCCAAGGCACCTCCTTGAACAGGCGTCGGATGACTCGGTACAGGCGTCACCCGCGCCTGAAGCTGGGCAGCACACGTCTTGTGGGATGTTGAAAATAGGAATAGTAGAACGAACCGTGATAACGATGGAAACTGCAGACGAAAGGGGACACGGATAACACGAGCGAAACAATCGAGATACAATCGCAGTCCTGAACCAGAATGCAGGCACACTGTAGTCCATATCAAATCAGCCACAGCTCCATCATAAATGATTCAGGGCCATGAAAAATTACTGGCCCAAGCCGCTGCCTCTCCTTACTGAGGGGCCTGAATTGAAAGTCTCCCATTATAACTGTTTACATTTATTTATGATTCTTTCTTTCAATATTGCAGCTACAGACCCCTCTGATGAATCTAGCAGAAATTTAGCAAACAGATAAAACACAGTCCTCAATATCCAGGCAAAACATCTGGAATCGATCTATTCATCTTTTATCAAAAGTCACTTTTTTGATCGGTTTGTGATCTTTCTCGCTTGAGTATTTGGGTTCTCATTATTTTTATTATTATTTTAACATTTTTTACATTTATTATTATTACATCTTATTTTTGCTGCTTGTTTATTTAAATTTATAATTTATTTAAAACTTATACTGTGTACTGCATATATGGTCACCTAATTCTCCCTGTAGATAGATATATATATATATATTATATATATATATATATATATATATATAGATAGATAGAGATATATATGAGAGATAGATATTAGAGGATAATATTACTTACAGCCCAGTACTTACTTTCACAAAAATTTCTGTTCTCTTCCTCTTCTTTTACATCTTTATATTTTTATTTTTATATATCTTTTCATTGAAATAACTTGTTACTTTTTCTAAGAGCCTGTAACGCCCAACTTCCTGTATCTGTGGGATAATAAAAGATTACTCTACTTCGGTTCTACTTATCACTGTATCAATTTTCTTTTCTGAATCATGCCATTTATCCTTTTTTTTTTTTTATTTCTATCACTTTATAGTTTGGCACATATCATCCTCAAAAGGTTATGACCAAAAATTGTTCACAATGTTGCGAAAGAAATGAGACGTTCATGACTGATGACACAAACAGGAAGTGAAGTCAAGACTATCTGATGAACTGATGTGTGAAACCTAGCAGGCTTGGCACGCCTTATGAGTCTCCCAGGATACCGCGGAGGTTCCAAGACTGAGACATGGCAACTTTTTCAACAATTGAATTTGGTGGAACAATAAAGTTTGTAACATTTTTCACACTGGGTCTGTTTCTGACATACATTAAATCATTAATATTGGCAACATTGTTGATCAGCATTTAGGTTGTTTCTCAATACATCCATATCCGGCAGGCTAAGCCTAAACTGTTGCTGTGGTTCAGTAACTGAACGTATTCAAGTTCACTGATGGAAGCTGCCTGTAATATATATATATATATATATTGATATACTGATTGAGGTGCTGTGTTTTGGTTTTACAGAAATATTCAATTCTTATGTAACTGGTAGACCAAAAATCATCTTCTACTTCTTTTTATTTCAAAGGTTCACTATGTCGTACTACAGCGGATCAACCATATCAAATTTCTTTCTGTTCCTCTGCATCTTCCTCCTTCAAACCAGCCACCTGTATGTCCTCTCTCACCACGTCCATAAACTCTTCTGGTCCATCTCAACATCCTCCGCCAATATAATCTCGCCTCCTCTGGAAATGTCCAAACCAACGCAACCTTGCTTCTAACTTTGTCTCCAAGACGTCTAACCTGAGCTGTCCCTCTAATATACTCATTTCTAATCCTGTCCATCCTCGTCACACCCAACAAAAACCTCAGCATCTTTTAATCCCGACACCTCCAGCTCTGCCTCCCGTCTTTTCCTCAGTGCCACTGCCTCCAACCTGTATAGCTGGTCTCACTACCGGGTCCTGTAAACCTGTAAACTGGCAGACCAAAAATACTCTCGTAATAGACAAGTGATCTTAAGACTAGACTGATCTGACTGATGTAGTTGCGTGGCAAAGGACAGAGTATCTTTGATTACTTCGGCCTCCTCGGCTAAAACAGTTTAGATTTCAGCCTTATATCGTGATGGGAGACAAAGTGCAACATCCACTTAGACTAAATAATTAATCAAGGCACTATATGTCTAGGCGTGGCTGAAGCTTGAGGTCTGTAATATTGTCAGAGAGCAAAAATGAACCACACAGCTAGCTAAGCAAGAACTGGGAAAATCGATGACACTGCACTGCAGCGCTGAAGTGAGAGCTAATGTTCGCTGAATGGCTACCCTGTTTAGAAAATACATGCAAATATACTGTCACATCCCACTTATTTCCATTTTGTCACTGTTGAAGCAGCCATAGAGTGTTGGCATTACTAACACTATTATTATAAAACAACAACAAAGAAATTCATCGACTTATTCCGAAGTTAGATTTCTGCACATTTACATTCTACTTCACTGTCGCCAAAAACCTTAAAAATGCCTCTAAAGGAGCTTTCTATAATCTTCAATTAAAAATGTAATTAAAACACAAGTTCCATGTGATCAATAGCTGATTACTTCAGAGCCAATCATTCACTTCACTATAACCATAACGGTTTATCATAGAACCCAGCAGCGAATCAATCATTCTTACAACTGGGACTATTTTCATAAGAGGTAATTGCCTTTTCCCCATAATGACTGCATTTATTACATTAACAAACATGATGGATGTGATATGACTCTGGTGTGCTCTCCCATTTCACAGACGACACCAATCACTGTAACTCAGTGTGCAGACCTAACTTTTATATTATTCAGTCAGGTAACGGTAATCAAATATGCAGATATGAGTCAGGATGTATGTGATGATGTCGACAGAACTAAAACACAAGATTTTACCCAAAATGTTAAATTGTATTTTTTTGTAGTTTTAGTAGCAGGTGCAGCTTTGGGTAGAGCAGAGAATATACAGGTGTCAAAGTTCAAAACACTACACAGAGTTTTAAAGCTCTAATCTGTGCTCGTATCTCTCATAATACACTGAGAAAACAAAGTGGAATCTTTCTCAGTTTGGGCCTTCTAGAAGTGATCGAATTTAAAATCAACGTGCTTTGTGAAGCTGACCCTTTCAATGAAGCAATAAGGTGTTCATTTCACTGTGAGTGAAGGGAGGCTGCAGGCTCCAACACATGTGGATTATTATAGTGACAGAGTTTAGTCTAAACTGCAAAAATACCAACTTTGCTCACTTCCAGATCTTCCTGAAGGACAGTGTTGTTGTCTCTCATGTCTAAATCCAGTTCTGTACCTGAGCAGTTCCTCCAGATCTTCCTGAAGGACAGTGTTGTTGTTCCTCATGTTCAATCCAGTCTCTGTACCCGAGCAGCCTCCAGATCTTCCTGAAGGACAGTGTTGTTGTTCCTCATGTTCAGTCCAGTCTCTGTACCTGAGCAGTTCTCCAGATCTCTTCCTGAAGGACAGTGTTGTTGTCTCTCATGTTCAGTCCAGTCTCTGTACCTGAGCAGTTCTCCAGATCTTCCTGAAGAACAGTGTTGTTGTCTCTCATTTTCAGTCCAGTCTCTGTACCTGAGCAGTTCTCCAGATCTTCCTGAAGGACAGTGTTGTTGTCTCTCATTTTCAGTCCAGTCTCTGAACCTGAACAGTTCTCCAGATCTTCCTGAAGGACAGTGTTGTTGTCTCTCATGTTCAGTCCAGTCTCTGTACCTGAGCAGTTCTCCAGATCTTCCTGAAGGACAGTGTTGTTGTCTCTCATTTTCAATCCAGTCTCTGTACCTGAGCAGTTCTTCAGATCTTCCTGAAGGACAGTGTTGTTGTCTCTCATGTTCAGTCCAGTCTCTGTACCTGAGCAGTTCTCCAGATCTTCCTGAAGGACAGTGTTGTTGTTCCCCTCATGTTCATCTGAAACTTCTGTACCTGAGCAGTTCTCCAGATCTTCCTGAAGGACAGTGTTGTTGTCTCTCATGTTCAGTCCAGTTCTGTACCTGAGCAGTTCTTCAGATCTTCTGAAGGACAGTGTTGTTGTCTCTCATGTTCAGTCCAGTCTCTGTACCTGAGCAGTTCTCCCAGATCTTCCTGAAGGACAGTGTTGTTGTCTCTCAGTGTTCAGTCCAGTCTCTGTACCTGAGCAGTTCTCCAGATCTTCCTGAAGGACAGTGTTGTTGTCTCTATTTTCAGTCCAGTCTCTGTACCTGAGCAGTTCTCCAGATCTTCCTGAAGGACAGTGTTGTTGTCTCTCATGTTCAGTCCTCCAATCTCTGTACCTGAGCAGTTCTGTGATCTTCCTGAAGGACAGTGTTGTTGTCTCTCATTTTCAGTCCAGTCTCTGTACCTGAGCAGTTTGATAGTTCTGTGTTGGTTAATCCACACAGTGATCTACGCCTGAACCTCTACAGAACAGAGAGTGCCCAATCCCAAGACATGAAGCAGTGAAGAAACATGAGCAGATCACATGATCAGTTTACTGCTGATGCTGAAAATCCCTATTCATAGAACCTTTGTATCTTTAGACACTTTGCAGCCTGTCCATGTAAAACATGTGTTCCTGTTCATTTCATCTACCAATTTTTCAAAGTTAACTGGTTGGCATAATTAGAGAGAATTGAGGTGGCTCGAGGATTCTTGCACGGTACTTAAAGAGCTCCGCAACAGACCGTGATCTAATCATCTTACTGGCAACTGAACCCATTTTTAAAGAGTTCTGCGATATGTCCATCCTGCTGGCGCAGTTTGTAGATTTGATAGTTTATAAAAGAACCACATGATGGAGAGCACAACGCTAACTGTGGTTACTCCGAGCATAAGATTGCAGTTTTGCTTTTTGCACAATTGAACGGCTTGGAATATTCAGCACCTTCACAGCACGCCCTGCTGAAAGGCCAATGATTCATCAGGCGCCACAAACAGCATTTATTCGTTAGACTATGGTGTTTACTGAATTGCTTCTCAAACGGAGTCGAAACTCCTGAAATGTATGACTTATTCATTTGATGCAACTTAGACTTGGACCCCGAAATACCTGACGGTGATGTAACAGGCGCACAACTCTAAGATACGGGCGTATTCGGACATATTCCTGGCCCAATAATGCTGCTATAATGCCTCAACACGCAGTTTATGAGCTGAACGCATGGCCAACTGTATCGTGGTGCTTCAATGCATATGCATTGAAAGGGAGGGTGGCTTGCAAGGCACACAAAATGGGCGGAGCTCTTGGAAGGAGAGCTGATTAAATAACCTGCTGAATTAAGTCAAGCTCGATCCCAGCTGTAAATCAGCATTTCATTTTTTTTGTTGTTGTTGTTTTAGAAAGATCTTCATTCATGGATCTCTTCAGAGAAATGCCATTTTCTCCTTTTACATCTCTTTGTCAACAGATTGCAATGGGAAGCAGTTTTGTGGCCCAATATTCGTTCTGCAGCCTGTTGCTTGTGCAGCTCTAGTGCATCCAAAGTGAACTTCATGCACGACGTGAACATATTTTATGTTGCAACGTCTGCATTGAACATTTGAAACAGTTATCGTTATGGTTTCACAAACGGCTGCCTTTTGGAGGCAAATAATGTGAATTTAAGTTTATTTCCTTCGGTTTAATTATGAAACGTATTCGATGAGTCAGATCCTGTTCATATCCTGAATTTCATTAAAAGTCATTTTAAAACAGCAAATACGTTTATATTCACCGTTAAGGTGATGAGCTGCACTCTTCGTAAATAGAACATTCAACTCAGGCACTACGTGAGACCATGTTATGGTCCCGTCCAGATATATTCTGCATGTATTTTGCAGAGCCACTGCTGATGCTGACACTACAGTGATGCGTTTCTGTGGAAAGAGCACTCGAGCAGGATCAACAGGAAAGAGTGTTAGGAGTCAGAGCAAGGAGCAGTAATCACAGGCGCAGAGAGAAGTGTTTGTGATCAGCCCGCCAAGCGCTTGTCTTCCGACCCAGCAGATGCTGGATAGAATGGCTGGAAACAGGGTCAGACAGCAACACCGAGGATGCTCTCGCGATCCTACAACACACAGCACAGGACGGCAGGGTGAGAACTTTCCTGCAGGCGTAATGATCACGTACCAACAATTCACACGACAATAAAGTACAGAGAAATAAAATAAAATATATAACATTACCAGTCAGGCCTTTACACAAGCATGCTCACGCTCAAAAGAAAACTGTCCTCGACAAGGCAGCAGTTTCTCAAAAACTATTACAGTCAGGTTCATTTAATTGGATCAAAAATGAATAAAAGTCTCAAACCGCAAAGATAAAAACAGGCCACTTTTAACACAAAAAAATAGTCTCACAATCTCCAAGTTTTTAAACAGCAAAAAAAGTAAACACAGGAAATGTATATTTATGCACATGTATTCGACCCGTATATTTTTAAATGCAAGAAAAACTGTATGGCAAAAGGCATGAATGAAATTCCTGCAGTTCCATGTTTTTATATTTGTAGGAAACCCCTTTAAAAAAAAAAATTAAATAAAAATTTAATGTAAAAATCAGGCTACTTGGTGTGGACGGACAATCAGATTACCTTTAAAAAAATTTAAAAATTAAGAAAAACATCAAAAATATTAAAGTATTTAAAGAAGATATAAATATTCTTTAGTTGCTGTTTATTCTTATTGGAAATTTTAGCCTCTTAAAATCAGTTTAATCTAGAAATGTTTCGTTTCAGTAAAAGTTTTTTGGCCCGAGGAAGTGTCACATATACATGCAGAAATAGACTGAAAGATCAACAAGCAGACAAAACAATGTAAAAGAAAAAGAAAAAATGTAACATTACATGGCATAAGAGATTCAAACTTGTGGCAAAAACATCCTAAACACACCATGTTCTATACAAATATTTATAAAAATCTGAATTTTTTGTTTTTAGCATCAAAAGATGAACTGTGATTAAATTCACACGTAGAGACAGAATGATTAACTTTAAACGCTGCAAACTGAGTTTCATTAGGCAGCTGTTGGAGCCAATAACCCACGTTCTGAGGAAGCTGAGTGGCAGTGTTTCAGAACACGAGGAACGTTGTGGGAGAGAAAGACTCCAGGTTTCTATTTCATCATGAAAGTGCTGTCAGGCAGGCAAGGTAGAGGTGATTCACGAGACGGCCAGACGGCTGCATGTGATGAGGGTCAACACCCACCTCACGCTCTTCCTGACAGCATGCAGGCATGGTACCTCTGTGAAAATAAACATGCATCCAGGAATACCCTCTGCTGTCGCCTCCTCGTGTGCCTGGCCACTGCTGATAAACAGACACGGCGAAGATGCAGGCGACTTTAAAATGTAAAAAATATTCAATTACAGAAAAATTAATAAATAAATGACCAGATGAATACAGATATGCTCCCTTGCAGCCTGGCCTGATGAACACATCAAAAGCTGGTTGGTGCTGACACACCAGTATTATTATTATTATTATTATTAAAGAAGAAGAAGAAGAAGAAGAGCTGAAGAAGAAGAAGAAGAAGAAGAAGAAGAAGAAGAAGAAGAAGAAGAAGAAGAAGGAAGAAGAAGAAGAAGAAGAAGAAGAAGAAGAAGAAGAAGAAGAAGAAGAAGAAGAAGAAGAAGAAGAAGAAGAAGAAGAAGCAGCAGAAGAAGAAGAAGAAGAAGAAGAAGAAGATAAAGCAGAAGAAGAAGCAGAAGAAGAAGAAGAAGCTGGAGCGATGATGGTGTAGAGGTGACGCGACCAAAACTATCCAAACCTTGGAAAGGATTCATTTCTCTGATGTTTTAAAGAAACACCTGAGTTATATTTGAAACCCTGAAGAAAACAGAACATCTGCATCTAGTTTAAGAAAAAACCAAAAGTTCCACACTGCAGATGAATTGTTGTCTGTTTTGGAGATAAAGTCCTCGTTTGAGAAAAAGTGAGATGGTTTGGACATGAGAGAGACGAGGAGTATATCTGGAGAAGGATGTTGAGGATGGAGCTGCCAGGAAAGAGGAGGAGAGCAACATCAAAGCCATGGTTTAGGGATGTGATGAGAGAGGACATGCGGGCACAGATGCAGGACAGCAAAATGGTTAGGATGCAGGGAGTAGAGCTGGTGAAAGTGGAGAAGTGTTAGTGTTTAAGAGAGAGCAGGGCTGGACTGGGTGGAGAAGAGCAGGACTGATCTGTAAAAGATGGGTGTCAGGAAGAGTGAAAGGAAGGTTTACAAGATGGTAGTGAGACCAGGTATGCATGTGCGTTGGACATGGTGGTACCTGAGGCGGCTGTGAGCTGAGGTGTCAGAGATGCTGAGATTTGTGCTGGAAGAGAGGAGGATGGACAGAATTAGGAGGAGTTTATCAGAGGGACAACTGAGGTTGGACAGTTTAGTGAGAATAGTGAGACTGAGTTAGTTTGGACATGTCCAGAGGAGAGACGAGGAGTGTATCAGGAGAAGGATGCTCGAAGGATGGATGAAGAACAGAGAGATTTACATGGAAGGAGGACAAGTCGGTGTAAAGAAGAAGATGGTGAGGACAGGGAAGAAATGGAAATAGATGATCCGCTGTAGCAACCACCTGTGGAGCAGCCGAACGGCTAGCACAGAAGATGATGAAGGAATGTCCGCTAAGCTGATAACTCTGCCAACTTTGATGTTTGTGCTGTTAAAAGTGAATGGCTAGACTTCTTCTGCTTTCCCATCAGCTGTGTAAAAAACACGCATCACCACCAAGCGAGCCAAAGCAGCAGTTGCTCAAAGTCCCACCGTTTCTTTCATCCGGTCCATGCGTTTCCTCTGAACACCTGCTGTTTTTTTCCCAGCCCAGCCTAGTTCACTAATCAATGTTTCATGTGTGCTTCTGACAAGGCTCCATAACCTCCAACACACACACACACACACACACACACACACACAGAGAACTCTCCATGATGCAAGTCGAAGGAAATTGGGCTTTCCTGTAATAAGTGTGCTGTAGTGCTCAAAGCTTTTTATGAAGTCCCTGTGCACCACCAGCACTGCTCTTTTTATTTGTTTTTATTTTCATTTTTAGAAGATCAGAGACGAAGGGCTCTAAATAATGAAATTACACAAACTGACATTCCAGCTAATTAGAATCACCTGACAGAATATCCCAGCCTGACTGACTTAAACGAAGCATCAGCGAAGAACAACAGTCTGGTTACCATGATGGTAACCAGGGGTCGCTACGTCTATATCTTAAATACGTCCACCTCAACTATCGAAACACCACTGGTGAAAGTGAAAGTGACTAATTGCCATTGTGAAACACAGTGAACCACAACAAAATGCATTCTCTGCATTTAACCAATGCACAACAGCAGGGGGCAGCTATGTCAAGCACCCAGGGAGCAGAGATGGGGATGGTACCTTGCTTAAGGGTGCCTCAGGACAACCTACTGATTGGAACCCTACGTGTGAGCATCTCAGGAGCAGCTTGTTTTCTGTGGGGCAGCGTTGGTCTAGTGTTTAGGGACTCGTCCCCAGGATGTGAGGACCCGAGAAGCGTTTATCAGCCCAAGTGCAGGTGAACACACTCTGAGCTACAGGATGCTTACAGCACGAGGCTCACGGTCGTACTGAATTACTGACGCGGCAAACACTCAGCATCTGGGCCGGGCAGGAAACAGAGCTTGAACAATGAAGATCAGAAATGTCAGATTCTCTTCTGACATGAGATCCCAGAGTTCAGGATCTCATGTCAGATTTAGAGGTTAACGAGATGTTGTGTAAAAAGTCTGCAGACTCTCACTTCTTCATATTCATCTAGAAAATCACCTTGTTGGAGCAAAACACTTTTATTCCTCTCAAACTTCCCTCAAACAGACCGATTAAAGAAATTAGAATATCTCCATCTATTTATTACACACTCTCTCTCTCTCTCTCTCTCTCTCTCTCTCTCTCTCTCTCTCTCTATATATATATATATATATATATATATATATATATATATATATATATATATATATATATATATATATACATACATACATACATACATACATATTACACACACACACACACAGTACTGTGCAAAAGTTTTAGGCAGGTGTGAAATATGCTGTAAACAAAGAAT